>CM069243.1:13518902-13841402 GCA_035582765.1 Acer negundo
ATGGAACTTTTTACTCTTTTAGATCACGAAAGTCTTCTATAATTTCTCCGCGATTTCTCTTTCTATATATGCACATGATCAAAGAGTTGTTGAGAAATTTATCATACATCTTATTCTGAAATCTAGTCTTGACAATCTGTATAGTCGAAGATGATTGCTCATTTTCTAATAATATTTAACAAGTGGGAACATTGTTGATTTTCTAGTATTTATCAACCATTAACACGAGTCAAAAATTGTTTTATGACTCAAAAATATAAAAGTGAAACAAAATAAACTATGATTAATTTTAGAAAAGAAAACTTAATGGAAAAGGGAAATTTTAAAGGAAAATAAAAACATAAAGTTTAAATAATTTTATATTTTATTGCTTTTAAAATTGTAAAATAAATAAATTAAAGAGAAACACTTTATACAATCGGGGATCGTGGCACCGCCGTGGCCCTGTAGTGTAAAAAAGAAAAAAAAAAACCCACATGGATCCTATGTATTTGTTATGAGGGTCCCACATGTTTTTTTATTTTTTTACACTATAGGACTGCAGCGGTACCACGCAACCTCGGTTGCACGTAACAATGCTCTTAATTAAATTGTAAACCGTATAGTGGTATTTTTTTTTTTAAACAGTAAAATTAAAAAATTTTACTATTGGCAATTTAAATTAAAAGATCAGGCGTGTGAATTAGAAGCTCCGGTGGGGAAATAAAAATATATGGTGGGAGGCCCAACTTCATAGAAATTAATAATTTATTAAACAGTGTCAGTTTCATGAAATGAAACTTGAAATTTTTTCATGGGCCTGTGGCTATTACCTTCGCCCTTACCCTTCATCAATGAAGATTTTTAAAAAGAAAAAAAAAAAAAAATCAAACATAATAAAAGAAGAAGATGAGGGTCATTGGTGCCGTTTAAAATAAAATTATTAAGTTAGTGTCAATCCTAAAATTCTCATGGATTTTGTGTTATTTAAGTCTATTTCCACATGAAGTTAATTCATTCATATGCTTCCCACACTTGTATAATTGAGGAATTGTGAATTCGGTGTGCTCTCTTCTCAAACTCCGAATTGACTGTAGTTGAACTGTAATATATATAGCACACTTTTTCTTTCCATAGGATAACTTCTAATATGTGTAATTAGAATGACTTGATCTAATAAGCATGCAGAAAATAATGCATAATTTGACAACAAAGAAAGGGAAAAGAGAACACAAAGACATGCATGTGAACTCTGATGAAACGGATACAAAAGGCCAAAAATAAAATAAAATAATGATTCATATATTTAATATATGAGTTAGTTTCTCATAAAGGATCCCTATTTTAATTATGGTAAGGTCATGATTAAATTTGAGAATTTTTTAAACACTCAAACTATTTTTCTTGAATTTTTTATACTTTTCCAAATTTTCTGATGTTTTTACATTTGAAATAGTCGGGATAAATAGTTCTAATTGTTGAAAAATTTTCAAATTTTATTTATAGGTAGATTTCAATGAACTTATCATCCATCCTTATATAGCTTTATCAGGATATTGAATGTGAGCTACTCATTTATAAAAGTGATTTGACAAGTGCATACATACCAAGTCAAAATATGTAAAACGAGTGGCTTACATTCAATGTCCTTATATAATTCTATCAGGACATCCTCATAGGAAAATTTCCTTATATATATATATATATATATATATATTTATATAAATAGAGAAAATACACACTTCAAGCCATGACTTCTTTTTTTCTTGTCACAATTTGTTATGCTGACCGCCATCCTACTTAGAGATGACAGTATTCCCCCGGGGTCCTGCCTCAAACGGAATGGGTATGAGAAATAATATTCAGGGACAGGGATGAGGATGAGGACGGGGACGGGGACGGGGATGGGGATAGGGATAGGGAAAAGTTTTGTCCCCGAAAGTGAAGTGGGGTGGGGACGGGGAAGCACCCCCGCCCTGATATATATATATATATATTTATAATATAATATATAATATTCAGATTTTTAAAATCATTTAATATTAATTTTTTAAATATAAATAGTTTATTATTATTATTATTTTATTTTTTTAAACTAAACTTTAGAAGTTGATTTGTTTTATAGAATCTTTGTTTAAATATGAATTTCTACTTTATTCTTTATTTTCGGTTGTATTTAAATATATAGTTATATTAGACAATGAATGGGGAAGACCCTTTCAACGGGGAATCCCCTGCCCCAGCCCCGTTTCTCTTAATGCGGTGATAGGGATGGTTTTGGGGGGTGGGGATGGGGTTGGAAAAGCATTCCCCGACCTCGACCCACCCCATTGCCATCCCTAATCCTCTTGCTCCTGCTCCTCCTCTTGCTCCACATTGTTGTAGAGGTCCGAGAACTCAGAGGAGCTGCTCCAAATTGCTTATTCCGTTGCATCTACTGCAAAATAAAGATTAGGATTTGCTGTGGGGCTGCTACTCCTCCTCCGTAAGAAAGCTGCCGTCCCTTCCCAGTTCCCAATCCCTAGTCCCCAATGCCTTTGGTTTATGTGTGCTTCTTTTGTTTTTGTTGTTCTAGCCTTTTGGCCTTATAATTAAATATGTATTAGGAACATGAACCGTAGAAGGGGTTCTAAATAAATATAATTTATAATTTATAATAATAATAATAATAATAATGATGATGATGATGATGATAATATATATATAAATATATTAAAACTATCAAAAAAAGGAAACAATTAAAACATGACTCCAAAATAAAGAAAAATAATCTAATCGGTTGATCCACCCAGCTAAGCGGTATCTAATATATATAAATTATTAAGTTCAAAAATCTTGAAAATATTTTACATAACTTCACCACCACAACACCATTCTCCACCATCACTTTGAGTTTGAATTCGATCAAGGGCGGCTATCTGGAGCTTTAGGTAAAAATTTAAAATGGGGCTTTAAATGTGTAATGTAAAAAATATTAAATTAATCGTTAAAATAATTTATTTAAAATTTATTCTTATTTGTATAATGCAAAAATGTTGATTGAGTTTTTGTATATATATATATTGAGTTTAAAGAAACTAATAATAAATTAGCATGTCATTAAAAAATGTATTTTATAATTGAAGTATTGGGGACCACTTTTTCATTTGGATGTCTATCTAGTTTAGTTACATTCTACATATAAAGCAATTGACTTAACAATGTTGACATATCACCATTTTTTCAAATGCAAGTCACATTACCATTAGAGATGATTTTAATATCCCCTCCCATTCTCCCACACATCTCCTCTTTATTGTAAGAAACTTCCTCCTTATCTCATGCTACATCAAATTTTATTAATTAATTTTTTTAACTGAAATTTTATTAGTTAATTAAATACGTACACTCGATCCACAAATCAGATAAGCATCAACAATAGTATTCAAATATATAAAAAGAAAAATTTAATTAATCCCCCAAATAAAGGGTGTCTAAACAAGAAAATTAGCTTTCTTACCTTCTTACTATATTCAAATTTGGCTATAATATTCCATTTTTTTTATTAAAAAAAACACGTGATTTGAGAATGATGGAGTTAGCGTGAAAGAATATGATGATGGTCATTGCCCCTATGATATATCAGGTCATCTCAGAAAAGAGCCATTTGGCACTTGGAAAAATCCATTTATAAACTAGTCATTGATGCAGAATTTCCATAATCTCTCTTATGCTTTTCTTTTCTTTTTTGAAATATCTGCTGCTTTTTACTGCTTTAGGCTTATAGCGAGATAATTTGATAATTATCTTACTGACTTAATTTGCAATTGGCTTTTTGGTGTTGAAGTAATTATGAGTCCGCGTGAGGAGGCTCATGTTAGGCTTGTGGTTTGTCATTACACTTATTAATTCCTTTAACTAAGAAATAATAGAAGAAAATTTTATATGACAAATTTCTGATACACATTTGCTGCAATGTTAGGGAAGGTATGTTGCATTGGTTGTGTGATGGCTTCTTGGAAATGGTTCTCTTTTCATGGAAGAGTATACTAACGATAGAAGATTACTATGTTTAGTTGTTCCCAGTAATCTTCATATCCCATTTTTTGCATTGTTTTGTCACTTTTTTGATCTTATAGTTCTAGTCATATGATGGCTTCAAGTTCATAATTTGTTTGCTTACAAAATCACCCTTAAATCGGATAAGTGAAGGATACTCAAATCACACTTTACTTGAAATTATTGTATTGTAATATATAACTTAATCTAATGCTAATGTAGTAGAAGAACAGAACAAATTGACTCAATTAAGACGGAAACAATAAGCCAAACCTCTTTCACACTCAAAGCTGCACCACCCCTTGAATCACCGTCCAACTTTGTCAAAATGGCACAGTAATCCCTATCTCATTATTGAATGTTGTGACCATAGCTGTGAATTCAAAGAAGCAGATTATGATAGTACATTTCATAGGTGTCAACTGTTATTTCACCGGTAACCAAAAATGAAAACCAAGAAAAGGCATGCAAATCAAAGATAAATGGATCCAACTCTGTAAATACAAATCTACAGTTATGAGGAGTATGAAAAGATGGAAGAGAAATATATTTTGCTGAAGTAAATATTATTGATCACAAGACGTGAATATATGCAGCAAGAATTCTAATAACTCCTATAAGTAAGGAACAAGAAACTACAATACAGGAAATCAAAACTAAAAGATAGGCATTACAATAGGAAAGAATATATACACTAAAAGTCTATTACTTAAATACACATATTTCCTAACACTCCCCCTCAAGTTGGAGAGTGGATATCATGCACTCCCAACTTGTGAATCATAGGGACGAAAATTTCCTTACCCAAAGGCTTAGTCAAGACGTCAGCCAGCTGGTGTGCAGAACCTACATGTCGTGTAACCACTGAACCATCTTGGATTTTGTCTCTGATGTAATGGCAGTCCATCTCAATGTGTCTAGTTCGCTCATGGAACACTGGATTAGCTGCAATGTGTAATGCAGCCTTGTTGTCACAGTATAGAAAGGCTGATTCCTGCTGTGAAAGTCCTAAATCTCTCAATAGATATCGTAACCATGTCAGCTCACAACAAGCTCCTGTCATTGCACGGTATTCGGCCTCTGCTGAAGATAAAGAGACTGTTTTCTGACGTTTCGACCTCCAAGAAATCAGTGAAGGTCCAAGGAAGACGCAATAACCCGTAGTAGATCTCCTAGTGAGTGGACAACCTGCCCAATCTGAGTCACAATAAGCTCTCAGTTTGCAATCACTATTTGAAGAGAAGAAAAGGCCTTGCCCAGGCGCACCCTTTAGATATCGAACAACCCGTAGAGCTGCCTCCATATGAAACTTTCGGGGTTGGTGCATAAATCTACTCAAGACATGCACTGCATATGTTATATCTGGTCTTGAAACAGTCAAGTAGATTAATCTACCAACTAGTCTTCTATACTGTCCTGGTTCTCTGAGTAAGTCACCCTTGTCTAATAATTTCAGACCTCTTTCCATAGGAGTATCAACAGGAGCTGCGCCCAACAGCCCTGCATCTTTGATAATTTCAAGAGCATACTTACGTTGGGAGAAGAAAATCCCATTCTTGGAAGCGGAAATTTCAATACCAAGAAAATATTTCAAACTACCAAGATCTTTAAGATGGAAATTACTATACAGAAATTTCTTTGTTTCAGCAATACTAATAGGGTCATTTCCAGTAATTAAAATATCATCAACGTAAAACAGAAGAGCTGTAAAAGACTTGCCTTGTTTTCTAGTGAATAAAGAGTAATCGGCTCGAGATTGTTCATAACCAGCAGAGCAAATGGCTTCTGAAAACTTGGCGAACCACTGACGAGATGCTTGTTTCAAACCGTACAACGATTTATGAAGACGACAGACCATGTTTTCCTCCCCCTGTCGCCGAAGCCCTGGCTGCGGAGACATATATATTTCTTCAGCCAAATCACCGTGAAGGAAGGCGTTGTTGACGTCCATTTGGTGAAGAGACCAGCCATGGGCCGCAGCCAAAGCGAGTAAGCAGCGAACGGAGATGATCTTGGCAGTGGGAGAAAAAGTTTCCTGATAATCCACATCCTCTAGCTGAGTGAAACCCTTGGCAACCAATCGAGTCTTGTACCTCTCAACAGAACCATCTGAACAGTGCTTGACTTTGTAGACCCATCGATAACAATTGGGAGCTTGCCAGCCGGAAGTGTAGTAAGTGACCAAGTACCGTTGGCCCGGAGGGCCTCCAATTCAGAATGCATGGCGTCCCGCCACTCAGGAAAAGCGACAGCCTCAGAGTAAGAACGAGGCTCCGGGATAGCACTGATATGAGCAAGAAACGATTTGTGTGCCGGTTGATATCTGTGATAGGAAATAAAATTTGCCAGCGGAAAACGCGTACCTCTGATCTGACCCGGCAGTAAGAGGGATGATTGATCGGAGCAAACATTGGAACAAACATAATCGGATTGCTTAGCCGGTGGGCCGGTTTGGCGGCTGGAGCGACGAAGTGGAGTGGGGTCTGGATTGGGGACAGGTGGAGAGGAATCTGGAATCAGATGTGGAGAGGGTGGGTCGCAGTGATCGATCGATTCAGAACTCGAAGAAGGAGGAATGACCGACGGAGGAGAGATGGCGAGATGGGGAGAAGAAGATTCTGGCAGAGGAGATGTGGCAGATATGTGAAGGGGATTTGGAGAAGGGAAAGGCGATGGAGATGGAGTTAGGGATTCGGTTGGGGCTGAATGAATTGGGGATTTGGGTGAGGCTAAACGGTCAGATGGTGGGATGGTGGGATTTGGAAATATGGTGGGTGGATTTGAACAAACCGGGAACGAGACATCATGGGCCAAGAGAGGTGAGGGAATTGGGCCAGAAGTCTGATGTGGAGGGGATGTGGGCTGGACAGAATAAGGGAAAATATTTTCATGAAACCTAACATCACGACTAGTAAAAATTTTCTTGGTTGATAAATTGAACAATTTATACGCCTTTTAACCGATGGGATAGCCAATAAAAATTGAGGATACGGAACGACAGTCAAATTTGTGAGAAGGATGAACGTTAGTAGCATACGTCAAATAGCCAAAGACACGAAGGTGAGAAAAAGAGGGCGGTTTTGAGTAGAGAAGTTCAAAAGGGGTTTTGAAAGACAGAACTGGAGAAGGGAGGCGATTAATGATGTGAACAGCAGTAAGCGCACACTCTCCCCAAAATTGGTTAGGAAGTTGAGCCTGAAATTTCAAAGCTCGAGCAACTTGCAAAATGTGGCGATGCTTGCGTTCCACAACCCCATTTTGTTGAGGCGTGTAAACGCAAGAATGCTGAAAAATGACACCTTTATTTTTGAAGAAAGAGCGAAGGGAGATAAATTCCCCACCATTGTCACTGCGTACAGTTTTGATGTGAGTGTTGAATTGAGTAAAAACATAACTGAAAAATTGTTTTAAAAGTGACTGGGTTTCATCTTTGTGACGCATTAAAAAAATCCATGTAAATCGTGAATAATCATCGACAACAGTAAGAAAGTAATGAGCACCGGAAAGAGAAGGGTGTCGATAACGACCCCAAATATCACAATGAATTATTTCAAATTGATGAGTAGACGATATTACACTAGGACTGAAAGGAAAACGACTTTGCTTTGCCAAGGGACATATATGGCAAGCTTTATTGGACTCAACGGAAAAATTCAAAATTTTTTTTGCAATGAAACTTAAACGTGAAGAAGATGTATGGCCTAAACGGTTATGCCAGAGATCTGTAAACGAGATGACAAGGTTGCAGGTTGGTCGGTTTGTGGGTGAGGTAGCTTTGGTCATAGATTGTTTCGTCGCTAGTGCCACCAAATAATATAATCCGTCACGCTGTTTACCCAAACCAATCATCCTCCTCGTAGCCAGATCCTGCAAAATACACCAATAAGGGAAAAAAATTATTGAACAATTCAGGTCTCTCGTTAAACGACTAACTGATAATAAATCAACTTTGAATGTGGGTACACATAGCACATCATGCAAATAGTAGACGGAATTCAAAGGTAGTGATCATTTTGTAGTGATATCAGCCTTTTCTCCACTAGGCAGTAATACAGGAGGTAATGAACATTTTTTATCTCTGTGAAAAAATAATTTGGATGATGAAGCAATGTGATCCGTTGCTCCACTATCAATAATCCAACTGCGTGAGGCAATTTTAGACAAACCTGGCTTGGTTACGGCATTAGCTTGAGTACTGGATCCTTCGTTTTTGTTGTCAAGTAGTGATAGTAGCTGCTGCAATTGGGCTTCTAAAATCCCAACCATGTGATTACCGTCCACTTTAGAGAGGGCCTCAGAGACATTATTGGCAGCAGGTTTGTTGTTATTGTTGAAGTGTCTTGGGCCTGAATTGTGTTTTGCTTTTGGATGGCCCGTTGGGTAACCATGGAGTTCATAACAAGTCTGAATCCAGTGGCCCATTTCACCACAATGAGAGCAGCTTGGACGTCCCCTGCCTGAGCCAAAACGACGTCTGTCTTGGCGTCCTCCATTGTGATTTTCTGGCGATTTTTCTTGCAAACGAAAATCTGGAGATCCATATGAGCGATTGGATTGCTCAAACCTTGCTGAAGCGGATTTGCTGCCGCTGTTATTGCTTCGAACCGCCATGGCTGCGAAGTCAGTTGCATTATATGTCGAACTCAGGAGACGCTGTTTTTCTTCTTGGGAAACAGAGGAGTATGCCTGACGAATCGAAGGAAGAGGATTCATGAGAAGGATTTGTCCACAAACAGCGCTGTAAGAATCATTTAATCCCATCAGAAATTGCATCAATTTTTGCTGTTCTTGTTGTGTTCCATGTACTGCATCGTTATAGGAAGCAAGTTCATCCCACAAGCGTTTCAATTTCGTGTAATAACCAGAAATGGAGAGTTGTTCTTGTCGAAGATGGGAAATATCACGCTGAATCTCGAAGATGCGAGGCGCGTTACTTTGAGAAAATCGCTCATGAAGATCCTCCCAAACTTCATTAGTGGTAGTGTAATAGATGACACTATCTGAGATTTCCGGACTGAGAGTGTTAACAATCCAAGGATGGACCATATCGTTACACCGAGACCAAGCGGCATAGCCTTCAGGATCTGCTGTTTTTGAAGGAGCATTGATGGAGCCATTGACAAAACCCATTTTGTTTTTGGAATTTAAAGCCAAAGACATAGCTCTTTTCCAGGTAGAATAATTGTCTCTATTCAGGGGTTTGGAAATCAAAGTCAAGCCTGGATGATCAGAATGGTGAGTGAAAAACGGATTTGAGACGTTTGATCTTGAAGAATCTGCAGAGATGTTAAAATCAGCAATCTCTTTGCCAAAGACAGTAGGCAACGGTGGTGGTATTTCATCGTTGGCCATGATGGCTGATAAATAGAGATGCTACACGAGAGATTAGAGTGTGGCGACTGGTTAGGATCTTAGTCCTGCTCTGATACCATGAAAAGATGGAAGAGAAATATATTTTGCTGAAGTAAATATTATTGATCACAAGACGTGAATATATGCAGCAAGAATTCTAATAACTCCTATAAGTAAGAAACAAGAAACTACAATACAGGAAATCAAAACTAAAAGATAGGCATTACAATAGGAAAGAATATATACACTAAAAGTCTATTACTTAAATACACATATTTCCTAACAGAGTAAGCAAACAAAATTCCTTATGCAACTATATGTGTGAGGTTATAAACAACTTTCACAAATTTCCTATAAAAAATGTGTAAAAGGAAAGTTAAGTAAGCATAGAACTTAGATGATGCGGACTGTGTTACAGTCAATAATTGATGTACCAGTGAAACATCAATTAGTATATGCTCTTTGGATCTACATTATAGGTGTACAATAAAAGAATGCTTCCTATCACTACAAAAGAAGTGCACAACAGTTAGCAAGTACAGATGAAACAGAGAAATAATTTATTGGCTTTATATGTTGAAAGTAATGCACCAAGTAAAACTGAAGTTAACAGAAAGATAGACAATAGAACTTAGCAGATGTGAGGGATGGGGCATAGTACTACTAATGTCCATGAACGTAAAATAGTAAAATACAAACATACTAGTTAGATATTGAGATAAGAAGCTAAGCATATTAACACTTTATATCCTCATGTTGATTTCACCAACTAATTACGAAAAACCTGATAGGCATGTCTACTTAGCTGATATAATGCTCATTAGAAGCTAAGTTTATGGATATCTAGAAAGAAACCAAGAAACATAAATAAATTGGTTATGAAGTAGTACACTCAATTAAGTTTTGGAAGAATAGACGCATAAATGCTAGTGCAAACCTAAACAAATAAGCATAAATAAATTTAGCAGTGCATTATAAGAAGTGCAATACAAAATTCAAGGGATAATAACTATTTTAGAAAGTTATTGCAATTGGGAATCAAATATCATAACATATAGTCACAATCTTAAATTTGGGGAAAGAGCAAAACTATGTTATGTAGCATCATGAGAAGAACTAAAAGGAAAACTGAAGGGCACTTAAGTGTTAACTCTCAATGTGTTCCACCCATTCATAAATAAAAGAAGGATATCCGAATACCTGCGGCTTCTTGGCCAGATCATTGCATCAACAACTAGCAAAACATCTTTAGGATTTAGAACCGCTTCACATCTTTCAACTCATCCATCATTCCTTTATCTATCTATAAAAAGAAGATCGAAACATATAGCATTTCAGATCAAGATATTATAAGTATAAACAGTTGGAAGTATCAAGCTATATCTTACCTGAAGTCTTCCAGCAGTATCTACTATGACTACATCTACTTTTTTTCTTTTTGGCTTCATTTAACCCTTGCCTGGCTATTTCTGAAGGTTTAACCTCAGTCCCTGCCGTATAAACAGGCACACCCACCTGTTACAAGCTATAACTGAATATGAGACTGAACTGAAAGTACAAATTTAAGTAGTCCAACCAGATGAGTGTACTCATTTAGCAGATCATATTCTATGAATTCTGACTTGAAGTAGAAGTGTAAAACACATCCCAATCTGCTACTCTTTCTTCCTTTCCATGTGTTGACAACTAACAAGGTGGTAAGATACTAAGAGCACCGAGACAATATATTACACAGGGGTCATGAAAAAGAATTCATGAGCTTACTAAGACTAAAAATTGCACTAATATTTTTACATTTAAATAAGTGAAGGGATAATTGCACTGATAATGTGAAGCCCATTAGGCAAGTTTTTTAGTTACTCAAAACTCTACTGTTGTAAACATTTTTATGACCACCTTACAATTAAAAGCACAATCCCAAGAAAGATTGGGAGTTCTGCCATACTTCTTGCTTAATTTAGACTTTTGTCTCTCTAATATTTTCTCCTCAATTTAATTATATACTATGGACATTAAATGATATTAAATTGATAAGAAAGTTCAATCTTGGGTGATTTAAATTGGAGTAAGAAAAAATAAACATCTTGTGCATTTACCTGTCAAGGTTAGGACTTATATTTGGTAAGATTGTATCATTTATACATTGACCAAATAATTCCAGTAGACATCTTAAACAGATTTCATAAGAAATGACAAATTGCATATTAAAATGCCATACCTGTTCACCCAGAATAACAAGTTGGCCAATAGCAGCAGGTCTGTACACATCTCCTTCAATAAGCATGCAACTCTTCCCCTGCAGTCAATGTTACGGTGGTGCCAATAAAGAATAAGCAAATGAACAGTCTTCAGTAACACAAATATATAGACACACCAACACCATAAAGAGAGGGAATAATGAGAGTTGAGCTGGGCCAAGAAGAATACACCTGTTTCTTTAGATAATAAGCTAACTTTGCAGAAACAGTTGTCTTTCCAACTCCTTGCAGACCAGCCAATAGTATTACAGTGGGTCCAGATTTTGCGAAAACCAATTCAGAAACCTCTCCACCAATCAATTTCACAAGCTCTTCATTTACAATCTGCAACAAAGAAAATTCAATACCCACTACATGGACTTTTAGACTTTCACCATAACCTCATTCCCTAGACATTTTTTAACATATCCTAAACCAAATCTTTGATTATCATCTATATTTCAATTGGGATAATGGATGAGTGTCTCCCAATTACCAAAAAATAAAATTACATAACGAGAATTAGTGAATCCGCACAATAATATCGTCGGGTATATCTGATTTGATAATTTATATATATATATCAATTTTAAGACTACAATCAAGTTCTAACTAGCATGCCTAAATCCTAATAAACAGATTGAATTTTACTTTTGTAATAGAATAAATGTACTAAAAACATTTTCTTCATATGGGCAGTTAATTATTAACAGTCTGTACCTTAACTAGTTGCTGATCTGGTTTCACTCCCCAAATCAGGCCAACACCAACGGCTTGGTCACTTACAGCTTGGACAAACCTTCTGACAACTGGAAGGCTTACCCTCCAACAAAGCAACCATTTATTTCAGATATATGCATGAATATTTTCACATATAATAATACGAGCTCACTCACATCAGCTTCAAGAAGAGCTCTCCTAACATCTCTCATGGGTTCCACAATGTTCTCCTTGGTCAAAACCTCTGAATCACAAAGAATCCACATATAAAAACAACTTCTTTAGTCAACACTTTTTGCCATAGAAGAAAATTAAGCTCAAGAAAGTACAAGAGAATCCAAATTTCAATCCAAATAAACATAAATTTATAGAGGCATGAGGAAATTGAGTAATTAATCTAATAGCAGAGAGAAGAGTGTAAATGGATTTCTGCAAACGTCTTGTCTCATGCCTCAAAATTACGCAAAAAACAAATTTTAAAACATTTTAACACCTGTTCACATCATAGACTTGCCTATTGTTGGCACACAGTAACACCACAGATTACAATGCACCAAAGAACATATAACCAGACAAACTTGAAACAATAAATACGAATTAAAAACTAAATAAAACATCAAAACAAACCTTCTCCCTTGAGCTTGTTTCGAGGCCACTCGTTAACTGCCCAAACATTTCTGCTCTCACTAGACTTCTCTTATAATCTCTTCTAATTATAACGCTTTTGGAATTTATCCAGCCCCGTATCCCTCTCTAACAATAGTTTAAATCAACAAAAATCAATAAAGAAATTTAACCTAACTAATTACTTATCTAACACATATCACCATTAAGCAGCGTAAGTTTTTATAGTTAGGTTTTGTTTTACTTACAGTGAACAAATTTCTCGAAGAGAGACTAGAAGCGGTGCTCGAACCAGTCCACGAAGAGAGTCGATTTTCCCGCCAATCTTCTCGAATTGCATAAGCTTCTGTTTGTTGAAATGGACTGTGATGTCGCCGAGAAATTGCGGGACGCAACGGTCGAAAATTGTACTGCCCCCATCTCCGGACCCAGAAGTTTCCACTCTCTAGTGTCTACTCTCTGTATGGGTTTTTATTTTATCCGTTAGAAACAGATATCTGAATATTTCATCGGTTTTTTCTATCCAATTAGTGGCTAGGAATCACATACTACACGCTTTATCGTACTATTTTGTTTACTGATTACGTGGATGTATCAGGAGGCGATAAAATTAAAATCAGTGTTCTTGACTTCGGTAAAACGCACCGTTTTTGTCGCTCTTACGTCAAAATGGTTCGTTTCATGCTCTTCAACTGCGGGATTTGAATTCTCACTTTCCTACCCGCCAAAACAAACTGGATTGAACAGTTAGCTTCATTTTAAATGACCGTAAAACCCTCGCATAAGCACAAGACTCCTCCAATTGAAAACCCCAAAAACCGAGCCAACGACAACACCAACAACGAGTAGTCCATGGAACACACGCTTGAGAGAGCTAGCGAACTAGTCGCTCTTCACGGAAACCCTATCTGTCTATCGCGAGATGCTCGTTTCGGCGCCTCGCCAAACGCTTTCACTTTCCCTTTTGCTCTCAAGTCCTGTGCCGCGCTTTCCCTCCCATTTGTTAGTTCTCAGCTACATTGCCACGTAATTAGGTCTGGTTGTGACCTGGAACCCTTTGTACTCACTTCTTTGATCTCCATGTATTGTAAAAGATCACATGACCACCAAATACTTCTCCTACCTACTTAAGAACCCATTAATGTCCGATCTTACCACTACCCTCATTACCAGAAAGCTGAGGTTGAAAAAATGGTCAAGGAATTCCTAACTTCTGGTTTGGTTCGCCTCAGTACCAGTCCCTTCTCCTCATCGGTTCTGTTAGTTAAGAAAATTGACGAGGGTTAGTGCTTCTGTGTTGATAATCGAGCTCTTAACAATGCCACCATCAAAGACAAATATCATATCTCAGTCATCGATGAGCTCCTCGACGAACTTCACTAGACAACTTTGTTCTCCAAACTAGACCTCCGGTCAAGATACCATCAAATCCAGGTGCGAGAGCAGGACATCCCTAAGACTGCCTTCCGCACTCATGAAGGGCATTATGAGTTCATGGTCATACCATTCGGGCTAGCAAATGCCCTCTCCACCTTTCAAAGTTTGATGAATGATCTAAAATTATAATAATTTAATATTATAACAAAAATTAAAGTCCAAATACCATAAAGTAGGTAAAAAGTATTTTAAAAAACCAACAAACAAAATAGGTAAAAATTAAGAACCGAAAACTATTATAAAATCCGTAAAAAGATTGTCACGGTATTAGCGTGGAATAATCCATTCCATTTACATAATTGACAAACGTTCCTTATCTAGCTAGTCTTCAAAATGTTATGTAACATATTCTGAGGATGATTCTCATGTTGATCTTGAAGGTTACTTGATTCGTTGAACACAACTTCCACATGATCAAGATGGTGAACTTCTTGTCATAAAAATATTTTATCCTATTTATGGTATAATGTGATAAGTGTTGTGAGTCCTATTGTTTGATCTTGCATTATTTCAATTTTTTTTTTTTTTTTTTTTTTTTTTTGTGCAATGAAAAAAATGATGAAATTTAAATAAAAAATAAAAACTTTACAAAAATAAAAAACCGCCTAGAAAATTATTATTATTATTATTATATATCACAACTCAAATGCTAGCTTCACATATATGTCTTAAAAACAGTGAAGATATAATCATGAAGAAACCAAGAAGCTCATAATGAAGTAGAACAACACCATGGCAAAGGAAATACAAGATTGGCCTGATCAGTCAGTAATCACAATAGTACCCGATTAGTCAGAAATAACAATAGTGTCCGATCAATCAGAAATCACAATAGTAACTTAGAAGAAACGTGTAGGATGGAAAGCCTCTCTCTCTCTTAAGTCTTAATTATGTGAAATTGATGAAAAATATTAAATATATGGCAAGAACTGAGACATTTGAGAGGTTGTGGACGATTGGATTATTCCCAACTATAATGGTGTATTTAGTGAGAGAGTTTCACTTTACTCAAGTCAATTCTGTCAACATTCTAAATATTTGGAGTGGTATCACCAATTTCACTCCTTTACTTAGTGTCTTCGGCTATGTCTGTGATTGCTTTTACTTGAGAAATAATCACTTATTTCTCAAGTTTTGAACAAATAGGTGTTTGGTAAACTTTCAAAAAACATTTATTTTAAAATTTACTCCTCCAATAAGTAACTTTTGAGAAGTTGGCTGGAGGTTGTTTTTTGAAGAAGAAGCTAGTTTATTGCTTATGTAATATCCAAAATGCCTTTACCATTTTATTAAAAGACAGTAATACCCTTATATTTAATAATAATATAATAAAAAACTAAAAAAAAAAACTAAAAATATGAAAATATAAAAAAACAGAAATTAAACAATGGTGGTGGCCACCACCGGAGTTGGAGGCTGGAGGAGATCCCTCCATGTCCACCACTAACACCGACGCCGCTTCGCCTCCCTCGCAGCCACCGCCTCCGTCGAAGGAAGTCGAAGTCGTCAAAATTGTTGAAGTCGACAACAAGCTGCCTCCTCCGTTCACGATTGAAATCGCGAATTTGTCAACCGGTTACCACTGGCGAAGTCGAAGTCGTCGATTCCGTCGCGCCAGAGATGCTGGTTCCGTCGTGATTCCGTCGCAAATCCAATCGTGATTTTGTCGCCAAGGTTGGTTTTTCTCCTCCACGATGCAACGAATCGGCGACAGAATCTCACAAATTCGACGCCGGAGTTGTTGATGCTTGGTGGAGAAGATGACTGAGTTGACTCAGTTGTGTTGAGGGAGACTAGGCTTGAGTTGACTCGGTTGGGGTTTTTTTTTTAGTTGAGTCGGTCTTTTATTTTTAAACCATTTATTAAATAACAATGAAAAATAGAAATATATATATATATATATATATATATATATATATATATATATCAACTGAAAGAAAAAAAAGAAGAACAAAAAAGCTGGAAATAATAATAAAAAATAATTAAATTCTCTTTTATTAGCAATACTTTAATAATATATATATATATATATTTATACACATATATTAACAATAAATGTCCATTTTGGTTATTTCTTTTCACATGCTTTATATTTATATTATTAATGATGTCTATTTTAGTAATTTAATTCAATACATTTTCTATCATTTTAAAAGTTAAGCAATTTTAAAATTTAGTTTACTAAACACTTAACATTTTTTTTCTTAAATTGATTATTTTTAAAGTGAAGCTATAAGTATATTTTTTTTCTTAAACAAACAATCTCAAACATAGCCTTCATCTCCGATATATATGTCGATCGCTTCAAGACTATGGCTTTTGCATCTGTTGCTTCTATCATGGTAAGTTATATCAAATATTGAATATTAATTTGTTTTACTATGGTAAAAAAAACGTTGACTCTTTTTGACTTATATGACAGGGAACGGTGGTTAAGGGTGTGCTTTTTCGGTTTGGTTTGAGTTGAAGCTCAATATCAAACCAAACTAATATGGATCGGTTTGGTTATATTTCAACCAAAACCAAACCAATGTGTTTTTTTAAACCGATTCAAACCAAACCAACAAAGGTCGGGTTGGTTTAGATAGGTTTATCGATTAAGATTTGAACTCAATTTTTTATTATTATTATATTATAAAAAATATTTAAATAAAAAATCATAACATAAAATATTAATTATATATTTACACATGTATATATACATTGATTAAAGACATGCTTGACAACATATATGCTTTTGAAACGCTAATACATTAATCAATCAGAAGAATTGTATCAAAATAAATAAATAAACTATAAAAACTTAAATAATTGATTTTATATTTTAGTTTTACTTTCTGAAATATGTGGTTTGGTTTGGGTTAGTGAATTATTTCACTCAACCCAACACAAACCAAACCATCTTTAATCGGTTTGTCCAAAAGACAACACGAACCACTCATTTTCTATATTTGTAATTGAACCAACCCAAACTTTGTGGGTTGGGTTGGTCAGTTTGGTTCGGGAGTAGCGATATTTGCACTCCTTGAAAACTGTATGTACATCCCTTTTTGTATGTACACCCCCTTCAACATTTAAAAAATATTATATCTCGTAAGCACACTCCACATAATACCATATATGCCCTTTTTCTTAGTTTTTGAATAAATATTTTAAATTAATGAGTTATAAGTTAATATGAAAATCGGAAAGAAAAAAAGAATGTATGGAGAACACCTCCACCCATAATCCAAAATCTCCATAATAAAGAAGGATGAATTTCAAATCAAATAAAAAAAATTCAAATCAAATTTTTATTCCATGAGCTTTAGCAGGAGACTTTTCTTCTTTTTGTTTTTATTATAATTTTCTTTTATCTTTATACTTTTTAGTTTAGTTTTGGTATTTTTTATAACAGTGTTTTTTTTTTTTTTTTTTTGAGAAAAATTATTACTCTCTAAAAAAAATTATTACCGCAATTTAATATTCATAGTTTTGAAATAATCAATAGTTAAATTTAAATTAATGAATAAATAATATTTTAATCAAAACTCAAAAGATATTATAATTTTTATATTCATATAACTAATTATAATACTTGTTAAAATATTGAAAGTAATACATATTTTATTATTATTATATAAAGATATATTTATATTAATAAATTTATTTAAGGGTAGTTTTGTAATTTTAAAAATATACTGATTTGAGGTACACATACGATTTTAGAGGAATATAAATATCAGTCACTCTTGGTTTGGTTTAACGGTGTTATGGTGGTTGTGACTTTAACGACATGGTTGCTGCAGTTGCATCCGTCAAAATGCGAAGTGGACCAGCTACCACCACACGGCCAATGCAAACCCGCCACCACATCCCAACTCACTGTCCTACTGATGGGTTCGGGGTTGTTATCCGTCGGATCCGACAAGATCCGACCCTGTATTATCTCGTTCGGCATCGACCAGTTTGACCCTACCACCGAGGAAGGAGCCAAAGGAATCAACATATTCTTCAACTATTACTACACCACAATCACGATGGTGATTCTGATAACTACAATGGTGATGGTCCACATTCAAGACTCAGTGAGTTGGGCTATTGGGTTCGG
Organism: Acer negundo; assembly: GCA_035582765.1. NCBI lineage: Eukaryota > Viridiplantae > Streptophyta > Magnoliopsida > Sapindales > Sapindaceae > Acer > Acer negundo. The sequence goes on from CM069243.1 coordinate 13,537,380, forward strand.
GATCCTAATCGTGCTCATGGCATGCTCTATTGCTCTTTTTCTTGTTAGAACCAGAATTTACGTGCATGTCAAACCTGAAGGAAGTATTTTCTCAGGCTATGCACAAGTGTTTGTCACCGTCTACAAGCTTCCAGATGACGGAGGAGACAACGTTAATGTTTACTATGATCCGCCATTAAGGGGAACTAATGTTTTGTCAAAACTACCTCCTACTAACCAATTCAGGTCAGCTATCTCTTTCATGAAATGTTTTTTTTTATTTTTTTTTCTACCATCCTTGTGGTTTTCTTTGTTCCTCTATTTTGGATAGGGCTTTCCTCTGCTTTGCTCTGTCTTGAGCTGATGACTTTCTTCTTGTTTGGATGTCTTGTCTTTTTGCCTTTGGGCTGTTTTTTGTTGTTTGCCCTTATAACTTGATTTGTTGAGTATATAAATTAGCCGTTGAAACTTTGACAATTTATGTAGGATTTGCAAATTTGTAAGAATTTATAAACCTAGAAACAAGTATTGCCTAAAACTTGGCAATGATCATGTTAAAAAAATTTCTAGGCTTTTATGCTGTTGATTTGATGTTAGTGATGTTTATTTTGGTGTGTTATGGTTGTTTTTTTTGGCTTCAGGTTGTTATTCTGTTTTGTTCCTCCACTTTAGTCTCTTTGCGTTTCCCTGAGATCTTTGTTTGTTGTCCTTTGTTTGGCCATTTGTTGGCTTTTTAATGAAATATTCTCTTCTGTTAATATATATATATATATAATGTGTCCTTAAAATATTCTACTTGTTTGTCTTTATTATTCAGATTCTTAAACAAAGCTGCCATGATTGAGGACAACAAACTCAAGCCTGATGGGACTCCAATCAACCATTGGAGACTCTACACCATCCAACAAGTTGAAGAAGAAGTGAAATGCCTAATTAGAATTATCCCAATTTGGGCTTCTGGAATAACCAGCCTCACTTCCATACACAACAAGGAACATTTACAGTGTCACAAGCCATGCAAATGAATAGACACTTGGGACCAAAGTTTCAATTCCCACTAGGTTCAATTGGGGTCATATCAATGCTCACAATAGGGATTTGGATCCCATTCTACGATCGAGTTCTCGTTCCGGCTCTTCGAAAAGTGACCAAACACGAAGGAAAGATCACTCTTCTTCAAAGAATCATAATTGGTATCGTATTTTCAATTCTATCAGTGATAGTGGCCGGATTTGTCGAAAAAGAGAGAAAGGATGCAGCCAATTTGAACCCTCAGGTTCATATGTCTGTAATGTGGCTAGCATGGGGTTCAATGAGGCATAAATATACTTGGACTGATAGAATTTTTCAACACTCAATTACCGAATCACATGAGAAGTATAGGCAATTCTCTTCTGCCTATCACCGTTGCATTTGCAAGTTACCTCAACAGCTTATTAGTGGGAAAGGGGGTCCTTAACTTCTTCGATTTTCTCTATTGTGTAAATCGTTATCGTTACAAAGGTCGTGTACAATATTAGAAGAAACCCTACCCTACTCATCATGATGATCTTGAGCTAGATCTAATCAAGCCACGATGATACTCTTTTAAGTACTTCTTTGAAATCCATGGAATGTTAATGTAATATTTGAAATATGAGGGTCACAAATAGCCAAAGACTGCCAGCAATTCATGTACAGTGTCACAAGTTTAATGTCAGGAGAAGGGATCGACGGATAATATTAGCTTGAATCTTCCCCAAATTATTAATTATAGTTTTAAATTAAATGGTTTAACATAAAATACAACATTACAGACAAAATAATGTTCAAGTGGAATGATAATGCACATGCACATCCACAATGGTAAACCAACTTGCTGAAGGTTTCAAGTCGTCAACAAATTTTGCTGAATTGCTTCCTGAACTTACTAATATTTGATAATACTATTTTCAAAAATAAAATAAAATTGATAATTCAAGTATTAATCAAGAGCATAACTTGTAAACACAATAACATTTGTTAATTATTGGCATTGGCTCTAAGATTACAAATCAATCAAATATCAAATATGAGAAACAACGTGGGAGTTTTTTGTTTAAGAAAATACTCCTAATCGGACTATATAATATAAATAATTAATTATTGAATTTGGGAGATTTGTTGGTATTTTCTAGTTGGTTCAGCGAGTAGTTTGGGCAAATTCCGTGGATATTTTGATTGGATTCGTTTGAATAAAACTCTGCTCTTTTACGAGACACAAAACAACGTGCCTCTATCGTGTTCATTTTTTTTTTTTTTTCCTCCTTTTTTATTGCTCCACTGTTTTTGTCTCTACATATATAAATATATATTACATTATAAAAGATTTTAAAAAAATAAAAACATAGCAGTCAAAGTAACTTTGACTCCATCAAAGCATCGGCGTTTCCAAGAGAACCAAGACATCATACACTCTTTAGATTGTATTATATATATTAAAACCCCTATAAAATAATATTGTTAGGATCGAATAAAATTATTATTTTAGAGGGATTATTTATTTATCGATAAATTAATAATTTATTAATTTAATAATAAATGAATATTTATTAATTTAAAAAGAATTTTTCCATTGTGACTGTGTCAAAAATTACACGACCACATTAAAATTTTATATATTTCGACATGATTACATGTAATTACATACGAACAATAACCTGTGTGTAATCATATACGAACAATAACCCGTGTGCAATCATATACGAACAATAATCGGTGTACAATAGAATACTCTTATTATTACTATTATTATTTAATTAATTTGATGGATGTTGAACACAATTTGAACTGTCCTAATGAAAATGACACAATAATGAAATTGCAGTCTAATTAAGAGATCATTTAAAGGCTAATAAATATGTCTACCGATTATGATCGTGATCTAGATGACAATTGTGTTTTACCGACCATTTCTCCAAAAGAAGTCTTTAAAGTAGTAGTAATCATAAATAACTACTTGTTACAAAATGAAAAAATAATAATATTAAATCAAATATAGCGTATGCATTGCAAAAAATAAGGATGATGTTTAATTCGGTTTAGATATAGAGAAAATACAAATCACTTAAGAAGCTTATTTTTTTAAAGATGAGTTGAATTGAGAAAAGATGAGTTATAAGCAAAAAGTTCATTAATATATATTATGAATTTTTATGTGTTATTTATTTTATATAATTAACTAATTATTAATTTATATATTCGTTAGGCCTTAAAGGATTATTTAAAAAGGTTTTTTTTTTTTTTTTTTTTCTTTTTGTTGACAATATCTTTAAGTTTGGGACCAGATATTTTTATGAAAGCTTTCGCCATTGATAGGATTCGAGCCGCTGATTTGGGAGTCATTTACCGAAGTCTTAAGTTCGTCTATCTATTAGCTGAGTTACGTCTCTGTTAGCATTTTTTTAAAAGTATTATCATATGCAATTAGCAATGTTATTATTTTAGTCCATTGGCGCCCGAGTCGAGATCAGAATATTTTATTATTTAAGCGATGTTATTAATCTATTGAACATTCATTTATTGATGTTTTATTGTATTATGTTATATCGCATAAAATTATATATATGATTAGTTACTTATGTGATGATTATGAACAAAAAGCACCTTATGTAGAGTAACAGTCGAGCATTTTTCTAGAATACCATTAGCTTAATCCGATGGACCGTCAGCTTTTGATAAGCCTTGGATTGAAACATTTTTCCCTGATTTCTGAGTCATTTATCCAAACCTCAAGCTTGTCCATCCATTAGCTGAGCTACGCCCTTATGGGCGTCTTAGATTGAAACATTTAATTACGTAATATTCTATGCATTATTTACAATATACTTGTTGCACTTGAATCTTAACTTCTTCTTCCCTTTTTTTTTATTTTTTATTTTTAACATTATCTATTCATCTATTTAGACCATATGTATATTTTTTTTTGTTAAAGTTTTTTGTCATTGGTAGGATTTGAACCGCAGACTTGAGAGTCATTTACCTAAACCTCAGGTTCGTCCATCCACTAACTGAGCCAAACTCCTGGAGACAAATCTTAACGTTTTGATATATGGTATAGTTGTTTTTATTTATTTATTTATATTTGTTTTGTTTTTTTATTTATTTATTTTGTTTTTATGTCAACGGTTGATTCTTAACATAAAATATACAATAAAGCATATTACATTTTTTTTTTTTTTAAGTTATCTCAACATCAAATTTTCAATAAATTCTACAAGGAGCAAAAAGATTTGTACGGTTCTTTTAGGATTTTTTACAATCTAAAATGAATATTTATTAACTTTCAAAAATTTTAAATTTATATATGAATTACGAAATAAATAGCCATGGAGAGCTTTTTTTTTTTTTTTTTTTTTATGGCAATAGAATCACTAAATTCAGTATTTATATTTTATATCATATTTGATTAAATTATACACACGTAAACTGTATACTTTCCACGTACGGATAATAGTGGGCGAGAATGTGATCCTTTTTTTTTTTTTTAATAAGATTTGCATCGCAGTAAGCAAATCGGATGGCTGATATATATAGACAATCCCTAGATCGTCCTTGATCTATTTCCCTGTACCTTTCTTTGTTTCTTTTGATATGGAAACACTTGGTGTAATTATTACAAAATAAGATGTGCGGTTGAGATGTTGCCGTGATATCTAAAATATGACAGTGACGTCAAAATATCATTAAGAGCCCTTTCTTTAAACTCACATGCAGAATTTATAAAGATCCTTGTCTGCCTCAGTCAATTGCCTCATCTCTACTCCAAAACAAGCACACACCTTTTCAACTCCTCTCTCTCTCTCTCTCCCTCAGTCTCTCTCTTCTTTTGCTTTCAGAGAACAACAACAACAACAACAATGTCGAAAACATCAAGAAAAAAGTTCCTCATCAACACAGTCTCAGTGAGCTTAGGGTGCAGCAGCTGTAGAAAACCGAAGCTCGCATTTCTCTTCCACCACCTAAAACCCAGAACCAATAAAACCAAACACTCTCTCTACAACAACTCTTGTTCTTCTTCTTCTTCGATCTCCTCCGCATCCCACAACACCAACCTCACCACCCAATACGACACCGCCACCGCCACCACTTTCTCAATCTCACCCAACATCGATGACATGACCACGCTTCCCCACTACAACTACTGGGACTCACAACCCACCAGACCCGTACGAGGGTTCGGCCGGGTCGGCGGAGAGAGCCTCGCCGTGGAGAAGGACTCCGACGACCCTTATCTGGACTTCAGGCACTCAATGTTGCAGATGATATTGGAGAAGGAGATATATAACAAGGAGGATTTGAAGGAGCTTCTCAACTGTTTTTTGCAGCTGAATTCGCCGTACCACCATGAAATCATTGTGAGAGCTTTTACTGAGATCTGGAATGGAGTTTTTTCTGTCAACACTGGTATTGCTTCCTCTAAGCTGCGTTTCGGGTGCAAGTCACGTGACTTTTAGTCACTATCACTATCTTTATCAGCTGACTCTAATAAAATTATAATATCATTTGTCACGAAATGTTGTAATCAGACCCACCACTCACCACTCACCACTCACCACTGTAGCTCTCTATTTTGATGAATGAATGATCATGAAGTCATTGTATACAAATTAAGCTTTTCATTGAATTAATTTTGTTGCCGCAAATCATGTTAAATTATTATTTTTTTCTGCTTTTGGGTATGTATAATTTATATATTTTTGTTAAAATTTGGTGTAGATTTGGTAGCTTTGTATTGGTTAAGGTATTATAAGGTGGGTTCAGTAATTCAGTGTAAGTACACTACACGTGTCCCACATAAATCGATTAATTTTATGGCACTGTAAAGAGTTTTACTGCAGAAGAATGAAAGCAAATTGGGTCAAGTCTGCAATATTGTGGAGTGGTCAAAATATTTGGCAGTTCCTTGAGAATTGTTTTTAGTGGGGAAAGCTAGGCATTATTATTGGGATTCGTTTCACATTTTCTTTTTAATTTTTAACTCTTTATCTTTCTCTAGAGTTCAACCAACTTACCCATACAATGATACAAATCCGTAGAAACCGAGAGAGATTTGGTTAAACAGATTACACATATGGTTTTTCATCATTTTCATAATTAAAAAGCGGGAAAATATCAATTTTTTCGAGTTGGTGTCAGGTGAGATAACGCTTTAATTGCTTAAGTTTAAAAGACACTAAAGTAAATAATTTCTAAAAATGTCTTTACTTTACACATTTTTGAAGTTTTATAAGATTTTATTCTTTCTTATTCTTCATAGACCTCTAATGAAGGTCAACTATCATAACATTATCAATGCATCTTCATCGGATAATTAGTTTAGTGGCTCTACGCAGACGCAGTCGGAGGGTCTTTTGTAAACATTAAGCTAGTTGTGAGAATTTTGAATCTAATTGAAAAGACTCGGAGACTAATTGAAAAAGCTCGGATTATAATTTAAAAGGCTCAGATGGTGTTTCAAATGGCTCGGACACAGTGTTAAAAGGCTCGGAGATTCAAATTTGACAAACCTATTTATATTCATAAAAAAGCTCAGATTAAGTGTTAAAAGACTCGGAGATTCTAATTTGACAAATCTATTCATATTCATAGAAAAAGCTCGGACAATGTTTCAAAAGACTCGAAAAAAGTGTTAAAAGGCTCGGAAACCCAGATCTTCATCGTCTTTTATACAAATTTTTCAAAAATTAAAACTCTAACCTAACCCAGATTCATACTCAGATCGACAAATCAAACATAATCTATAAGTCTAAACAACATCCAACATCAAACACACACATAAAATTATCAGGAAAAAAGACAACAACAAAATATAACTCTACTTATAACTATCAATTGCAACTGTTCGTCTGAACTCTCGACTTCAAGACTGTAGTGCCACCACCAGTTACTTCGCTATTGATTTTCAGGCGTATGTTTTTACAGCTGATGCTTTCTCTCTTTAGTTTGTTTTTCTAGGTTTAAAAATGGCAGAAAGTGATAAAAAAATGGATATTTTTATCTGATCACCTAAATATATGCATTTTAAACGTGAATCGATAATGTGACGACTTTCTTATAAAAACCGATCTAAATAGTGATAAAAATTTGTTGAACCCTATGAGAAAAAAAAAAAGAGAAGGAAAAAAAAAAAAAAGATGTACATGTATATATTTCTGTGACTTGACTTTCTAGTTTCTACGTTTTCCAATACATGCACTGTCCCTTTCTTCTGTCTGTTTATAGTAATGGTCACTTTACGAATGATGACATACAACTATACAAGAGACAGAAATTAAATTTATACGTATTTATTACCTCGATATATCCTGCACGGCAAGTCATAATATATTACACTTTCTCTTTAATTAGTATTTGGAAAAATCTGATTATATTGAAATATAATACTTAAAACAAAATTTTGAGCTACTAGCTAGATAGATATTAATTAGCACAAAAAGAATAACAAAGATAAATGAAAGTCAATTGATAAATTAAGTATCACATGACACAGAGTAATTAAGATGCATTAAATTAACGCTAATGTCCAATCTTATAGCTTCATAATAAAGATCAAGATCTTCTCATTATCTTATTTTTCTTTGACTTTTCATAATCTAATGACACCTAAGTAAAATAAAAAATGTATGGTCAAGATTTGATCATTTTTTTTTTCTCTCATGCAACTTGGTGTTTTAATTACACTTGAAAAATGTTAAAGAAAAACAAGAATCAAAGAGACGATCCTGATCATCGTAATAATAGTATATACAATATAATACATTGTACATGCATTAAAAGTCTTGAACATAGCTCTATATGTGCAGTCATATATTAGATAGAATTTAATGTTAGTTTGACTAGCATGATAATCATTTCCCATAACTTATTATTTCAAGTTGATATATAATTTGCAGTCCCCAAATTAATTAACTCTTCCTCTTGGAAGGCGTTTACTTGCATATTTAAGCACTATACAGATGTGTTTGGGTGAGGTACTGATGAACAAAATATCTATTAAATTGTGATAATAAATACAATAAATATTTTTTTATTATAGTATTTTTATAATTGTTAAGTACAGGTTAACACTAAATCCATAACATAATATAATTAACAAGGAAATTAAACAAACTGACTGAGCAATGTGTACAGAAACAATAATGGCTGCAAGCCTGCAACAGTAAAATTTGGATCCAAAATTTCTCTCTCTCCCTCATAACTATTCCATAAATGAAATTAAATGTGGTCTACTTTAAAGCTTGGAGTGTTTTAGTCAATCAAATCTACACACAAGCATAAAGGAATCTATGAACATGATATGCTAGTGGAAACACAAGGGACCTTCATTTCAAAGTTCAAACTTCAAAAAAAAAAACAGATCACAAACTATACTTTAATTATGATAGAGAGCAAAAATATACTGCTACGGATCACAACAGCTCACACCCTCCTTAAACACTTTAACAAATTAATTTGCTACTCTTATATGTTTATCAACAGTATTATATATTACTAATTGCTTTGCAAGGAAGTGAAATGTCCCTTTTTGTGATTTTTTTTTTTTTTTTTTTTTTATCAAATCAAATTTAAGTTTCAATAAGTAGACACTACAAACACAATGACCATCATTATCTAATCCATTAACACCTTTCTTTGATAGTGGGGGACATCTTGTCGCTTTTTTAGACTGGTAAAGGAAAATTGTTTATAAAAAAGTGGCGGGAAACAGAAATGCTAAAAACTAAGAAGAAGAGAAGTCGATAATAATAATTAAAATAAAATTTTAAAAAAAAAAGGTATAAAAGATGAAGCAAAATTTGGTAACCCAAAAGATAGAAACTTGACAATAGAATGTGTTAGTGTCCATATCAAGCATAGGCAAAATATTATTGTAGGGGCATGATGTAAAAAGAAACAAATAAAAACGAATATGGGAATAGAAATAGCATAGTTTTTAGTTCTCTTCTGTCAATATTAAAATGTATATATGGTATTGTTTGATAAAGATGAGACAGTGGTAAAGCTTAGATGGAACTTAAAAGTGCTTTAATTTGGCACTGATTGAACTGAGACTCAGATAAGGATCCCAAAACATATATGAGAGGCACTGGATTGATAACATTTTGATTTGTGAAATCTTTTTCTTTGATTGTGTGATTTCATTTTCAGGTGATGAAGAGGTCGTGGAGGCAACCAAATCAATTTAAACAAGTTATCTCTCCACAATGAGGACAGGAAACCCACATTTTTCCAGTCCTGTCTTTTGATGTAATTCCCTTAATTAGTTCTGCTAATTATTGTCTTGATTTCAAACACTCAGAAATAATATACTGTATTTAAAAATGTCGAAAGTCAATAAATTAAAAGAATTTGATCTTGGCTATTGATTATAGATGTCAACTGATCTATTGAGGTCAATACAAATATAAGCTAAATAAAGAATCTCGAATTCTCACTCCTTTGCCATATATATTTTGAAAATGCTTTACTCTTAATTAATGTTTGCTTTTAGGTTTAGAGAGTGCTGGATTCCAACTATATATTAGAGTGGAATGTTTCAATTAATTAAAGCTGATGAAGAAGGACCCATGCAAGGGTTTGAAACCAACAATATGCATGGGGTCCTTGTGAATGCAATGCTTGAACATTTCTCAAGTTCATGTCTAATCTATATCCATATTTGTTTACCAAAAGTAAGCAACCCACAACCATCTTTCTTTTCCCAATCATACAAAGCCTGTATTAGCATGTGCCTTAAAGTTTGAGAATAAATAACTCTCGAAGGAATTGTAAAGAGAGAAAAATGGATATGGATAAGATGAGGTTGACTAACTGGTATGTCTGGTTCGAATCTGTTTTCTATCCCAAAATCCTGAGTTTATATAATATTTTTAAAAGAAAAGGATACGAACCTCTTTTTATTTGATTTAATTTCACAAATTAAATCGTACAATATGGGATAACTTCTCTCCTAGAGTGGAAGTTATATTCTAAACTGTACTTATATCAGTTTATTTTGTCAGGTCATGACAGACCCTAGTGTCAATATTTTTTTAAGGCCAAAATTATTTGTAATAATTAAAATGATATGAAAATCTCAACAACAATAATATCTTGAAACAACAATTGAAATAATATTTAAGTAATTTCTTCTGCTTCATAATTCATCTTATAATATACAACCTCAAAAGTGAAAGTGAACGTAGTATTTATAGCAGCTTATGTACATGGTAGGGACTGGTGTCTGGTGAGGTGGAGTTTCATCAGATGTACTAAATTGGGCCTGGAATATTTTCTGGATAGACCGGGCCAACGTGAGCATTTGACCCCAGCCCATTTCTCGTGATTAGGTTTCTCGTATCTGTATTATTCTGGTTGGCATCCAAACCTAATTGATATAACGAAAATTTGATGAAATTTATCCTCCATGAAGCCGAAGAGAAAATCTTCGGTGTCCTGTAAAAAAATCTTCAATGCATCGGGTGAATTACTGAACGGTACATATGGTTATTGAAGATATAACATATGAAAAGAAAATATACCTATATCATATTGATAATTACACATTTCCTATATTTAGTGACTTGATATATTGGGTGGACCGTTGAATGGAGCTAAAACAGTGACATGTGGTAAGAAAAATGTACATTTGTCATATTTTACTTTTTTTTTTTTATATATTTTAAATATTACAATAATTTAAGGTTTGAAAAACGGATATAACTTGAACCCACAACCTTATAATATAGGTGTGAGTAGCATACCACTATATTCATATTTTATATGTATATATCCGATTTTCAGTAATATGATATACCCATCTACCGTGCATATAAGATTTTCTCAAGAGGAGTAGTACCGATTAAACTGAAACAGTGGCATTGTATTTGTAGCAAAGCATCGAAAGAAATGCTGATGAGGTTGGTGCCGATTGCCAAGAAATGCATTTAATGAAAAGCAAACACAACTTGATGAGAAAACGACACTCTCACACATATATCAACACTGTTTTGATGATGATGATTACTCTCGCAAATCTCACAGCAACTTAATTACAAATAAATATTTGAAACGCTGAGACTCTCATTCATATGTCTCTATCTCACCATTTCCAAAATCACCTTCTTTATCATAGTTGTTGCCTACCTATTACTAATAAGTAATAACTATTTCTATTAAACCTTAAGGGGTTGCCTTGGTGGTTCAGGGGTTTGGAATGAAACCCAATTTCATGTTTCAACTCTTGGCAATTCCTTTGAGGCTAGCCCTCTTGGCGTTAGCTTTGTCAATGGAAAGGTGGATTTGGAGCTCCACGTTAATGGCTCGAATCCTACCTAGACGGGGATGAGTTATGATTTATCCGTCAACAAACGGGTCACCCTTGGAGGAGGATATACGGATAAGTGTCTAGACGAAGTCCGGAATCCTCGATATAAAAATAAAAATAATAATAATAATAATAATAATAACTATTTCTATTTTCTTTAATTTATGTACTAACCAGTTCTTAATTACTTTCTTATTAAAATAATAATAATAATAAATTAAGTGAATACAAGGATGGATCATTGATTTTTCAGATTGGGCTGGGCTGCTGACTGATTGATACATACACAGGCCGTCGTTTATTGTTAGTATTAATAAGACTATGAATTTAAAGTTTTTTTTTTTTTGGTTTTTGTATCACTGACAAACGTGATTGTGTCTTCACCAAGGTTAATTTATTATGTGTTTTAAATGTCATGAGATTTCTTTTTGCTCCCCAATGTAAAATTAAATACACTTCCATGTCTAGTCCTTGCCATCTTATTGATGATTTCAGACTTTTACTTATTGAAATCTCACAAAATTAATTTGATTAAAATGAGTCCGTTTTCAATGAATTGAAACTGGTCTGGTAAGTTGGTATGGTAAGTTGGTAACCAAGAAATTTCAAAAAATAAAATAAGTTAAAATGATATTGATAAATTGATACCCATATGGATTGGTGTCGAAAGTGAAGTGCCTCTTTTATGAAAAAATGTGTTGGCCCACGTAACGCTAACATATTTAATGCGAAGCTGAATTCAAGCGGACAAACCCAAACACCAACTTCTAGTACTCTTTGGTCGTAATTTGATTTTCTCGGAAAATGAGTTTGTCATTAACGAGAGTCATTATCTCACTAATTACAATAATTTTTTTTTATGTTTTTATTTTATTTTATGGATTTTGATTCTCTAAGAAGTTTGTGTCATGTTTGTTGTGTGTATTGGTTTTCTCCAACCCGGTTTGACAAGTAAAAGCCTGCAGAGTAAACGTCTCTATATCTAGAGTGGGTTTGTTTGTCTGAAAAAGTTTTTATCAGATGCGGCTCGGTACATTCTATACTATGCGATCTATTGGCCCATGTCACCAACATTGTCTACAATTGGTTATGTATTAAATTTAGAAAAATGCTGCTTGGGTACTGACACTGACCCACCAATGAGGTGTTGGCACATGATATTTTTTCTTTCACTTTTTGTTTATCTCGTTACATTATTTTTAAATAGACCATATGTCAACTTTCCATTAGTATGGTCAGTACCTTATGTACTGGTAAGCATTGTCCTTAAATTTAAGGGTAGTGTTAACCTATGAAAACTATAAAAATACCATAAAAGAAAAACAATAAATGCTTTAGACAATAAATGTTTCTACCTTATATTAATTGAGACAATAATTATTTACTTTTATAGTACTTTTATAGTATTTTTATAGTTGGTAGGACACTGGTCAACACTACCCTAAATTTAATGGTTATAATTTAACTATTTTCTTTTTAATTAATCTTCAAGCACCCTTAAGTATTACAGTATTACATTTGGGGTTGTTTTAAGAAGAGTAGGGACTCAAACCCGTAATCTTATGGTATATGTGTGAAAGGTTTACCAACGAGAATTTGGATTCTTTGTTGATCTGATCTTTTTTCTGACTCCACATAATCTCATAACACATAAGCATCGTAATGAATTGGTGGTTAATATGTGATTGGTTTTCATAATCACTTTATCAACAACCAATCATATATTCTAAAAGGTCAAGAAAAAGTTCAAATCAAAGGATATAAATCTTTACCAACGAACCAATCTCATCTCATCTCCAACAAAGCAACAATGATACGTGATCAATTTACGAGCCCTTATCAATGGTTGAAAGCCATTCAAAAACAAAACAATGAAAATGAATTAGTACAACTGACAAGAAAGATGTCACCATATTGACAACTACTATGAAAAATATATTAATTGGCCACTTAAGTCACTCTCACTAAAAATATAGAAGCATCTTAAATTCAAAAACTCTGGTGAAAAATTAAAAATTGAGACCGGCCAAACAGTAAAAGTTACAAATTTTCAAGATTTTTCAAGATAAATTTGTAATTTTTTAAGAAAAACTTTTAATTTTTTTTAACGGTTTTGCAAACAATTCAACTAGCGGACTCGAAGCTTTCCAGGCGTATTATAATCAAACTATATATTGTCTATTTGTTTTTTTTTTTTTGTTTTTTTTGTTTTTTTTTTTTTTAAAGTAATCAAACTATAGCCATTTCTTTTTTTGTTTTGTTTGAAAAGTTAGATTATTTAATTTTTAAATATAAGAAATTTATTTAACTTTATTTAAGATTTAAATCACATAAACGAACACTTTAATCACACTCGCTAAAAATATAGGAGCATCTTAAATTCATAACTCAAGGCGGAATAAGGTTCATTAGATACAAAAAAAATTGACAGCGGCTAAACTGACGTAAAAGTTAATTACAAATTTTCAAGATAAATTTTTAATTTTATAAGAACTTTTAAATTATTTTTAGGGTTTTGCAATCAATTCAACTAGCAAGCTCGAAACTTCCACGGTGTATTATAATGAAACAATATAGTATATACTGTTTATTATTATTATTATTATTATTATTTATTTATTTATTTATTTATTTTTTTTTTTTTTGTGTGTGAAAGTAATCAAACTATTGTCTATTTATATCTGTTTTGTTTCAAAACATCTTTATTTTGCAACGAAAGTTTATTTTTTAGTTAAGTTGTAATCAAAGCTGAATTTTGTCGAGTCTATTATTTTTAATTATAATGTTTAGTTTATACAATGCAAAAATATTTAAATTTAATTAAATATTCACTTTAATTTATATAAGATGTAGTGTACCCTCAAACACACCCATATGTTAATAATAACAACTTTGTATTGGTATTGGTATTGGTATGTGTGATTAGAGGAATCAATGAAGCCTCGAAATTGAGACTTGGAGAAGAAAACACAATAGAAAATGGTAATATTTAATTAGAATCGTATCGAAATAGAAAAGCTTGCTAATAATTTAGAATTATCTCTGCCTTGGAGTTGGGGACTAAACTGAGATTAAAATAGTTAATTAAACGGCACAAGGTTTAGAAGCTTCGCCGCTCAATCACGAATCTTATTTACCTCACACTCAGACAAACGCTCTTGAAACATGCATGGAGCGTTGACAATATAATTTTTTTTTCGTTTTAATTTCTTAATTAATTATTATATAATGCAAACTATTTGTTTTTTTTCTTTTATTTTATCATGTTTGTGAAATCAAAATATAAAAATGAGAACCAAACCAAAGCAGCAGTCAAGCCTATCAAACTAGGTTTGCACTTTGCACTATAAAATTTTGCTGCTTCTATATATTAAAACAAGAAAGAGCTAACCACAATTTATGCAACTACGTACTCAACCCATATATATTTATCTTAAGTCGAAGTTAAATTTTTTTTTTTTATAATAAAATCTTTTTATTCTTTTAATTATATTAGGTCGTTTTAACTAACATGGGCGTAGTTTAGCCAGTAGATAGACGAGCTTGGAGCTTAAACAAATAACTCCTAGGTCAGCGACTCGAATCCGACCAATGACGAAAGCTTTAAAAAAATACATGGTCTCGAATTAATAGATATATTAGTTCGTTTTAACTGGACTGATCAAATGATATTATAGCTAAGTTTTCAGCATTTGATTACTATATACATGTTTTTTTTTTAACGTCGCTAAAACTTGAAAAATTTAGAAAGAAAAAAAAAAAAGGACTAAAAAGTTATATTATATATTGATCAAAGCAGTACGTGATATTAATTAGATGCTTAGGAAAAATTTAAATGTTAGTTGAGGATAGCAACAGCTAATGAATTGAAGGAATGCAACGGCTGGTTTAGCTTTAACTAAAAGTAGTAAGTAGCAGTAACCATCAAATATCTGATTTTAATATCTCAACGGTTCCTTTGCACCACTCACTGTATTTCTGGTAGTGACAATCTCCTGACCCACTACAAGAATATGTCATTCTCTTGTTTTTTTTTCTCACAACATTTACTTTTTATTGATATTAGATTTAATTCAAATTCATAAACATTGGCTCAGTACTGCTCTGCTGGAGTTGATAAGATGCCCAGTTTTTTTCTTACAAAAAGGACTTCTACTTTTGGTTTCTTTGTATATCTTTTTAAGCCATTGTAAAGCTGAAATATTGCTGCACATAAATAAGTCTTTTTTGTTCATATTCTCTAAACAAAATGACTCCCTCAAAACTGTGAAATGAAAAATAATATTCTCCATGTTCAAGTGGTCACAAACATATTATACAAAAACTTTTCTCAATTTCTGGGGCTTAAAACGAAATTGCTGCAGGTTCAAGGGAGTTTAGGTTGAAGCCAAAACTCTGAGCTGGAATTGTAACTATCAAATGAAAAAGACTGCCCCCAATTCAAAATCAACGGCTGTGATCATTCCATCATGTCAGATGATGAACTGGGTGCTACTACATTGCAGATATGAAAACATATCTAATGGTGGATACTATTTTAATCACAGTGAATAGACCACACGTGCATTTTGCAGATTAGTGTTGCATGAGATCACCTCTCATCTCTGTACAGGTCCAATTATTATTAAAAAATAACCCACATGGAAACTCAGTTGTGTCATTAATAACGGAATGCCGTTGAAGCAACCTCATTTTCCAATCTCCATGGTTTCACTTTCATGTAGTAATAATCAATTAATAAAAATATAGCAACCTTTTTTTTTCACAGAACAAAATTGTATAAAAATGGAAAATATACATAATTATAGAAGTTAAGTCAGCATTACCCACAGTAGCTTCCTGTAATGCAAATCTATGAAATATTAATTAGCCTAGCTAACATGATCGCACGTGCAATCCCTTCACACATATGACCGTTTGAGCTGAGAGAAATTAATAAAGAGAAAGATAAATAATTATGTAATCAAAAAAGTTTCACTATGATTGCTGAAACTAGCAGTGGTATACACAGATTTCCAGTGCATCAAAAACATGTTAATTAATAATTAATCTTCCTTGTGATGACTATCAGCTTCTAATAACGAAGATAAAGAAGGACTAACAATCTCTTGATGATCAGCTTCTAAGGAAGATACACAAGGCGTTGAAGAAGAATCAATATCAGAAGAAGAAGATGTGTAAAAAGATAGAGGAGAAGAAGGAGAATGGTGATGATGATTATGAGAACAAGAACAACAAGTGGTTGTGTTTGTAGAAGCAGAAGCAGAAGCTGTAGTAAAAGCAAAAGCAACAAGCAAGTCAACAAAAGCACCAACAATATACCCATGATTGCTTTTACCATTAACTCTCAAATACCAACACAAAAGCTCTTCAAGATCTTCCCAATCTTTCAACCCATGAGCCTCCACCATTTCTTCCATTGACTTCTTGAAATCAACATAAGGGTCTCTAGACTCCATTGACAAGACTGAGCTCTCTTTGAATGGAAACCCACCTGCAGCTTTGGCTTCTTCAAGGATTGAACTTGTCTCTCCAAGTCCTGGTTCGAAAAACAACCTCTCAGACCTCAAACCACGAATCACATTCTCTACTGACTCGCCTCTTGACTCATCTGAAGCCGTGGAGAAGCTAGCAGTAGCTGACTCGGATGAGTTGGTGAACCAAGACGAATCAGGAGGCGTTGTTTGCGTTTGATGATCAACATCTAAAAATGCAGAGTTGATGGTCTTGATCAACATGTTATTGTTGCTATCGTTGTTGTTTCGAAAAGAGAGGGTTCTTGTTTGGTGACAAGAAGGCCAAGGCCATGAGGATGATCTTGCAAGAGTGGTGTTGGAGAGAAAAGGAAGCTTCATTTTCTTGCCCATGTCTGGTTTAATTTGGAAGATAATTTGGAAATCTAAACTTGGGTTTGATGAAATGGGGTTTTTGGAGGACTGGGGTCTTGTTTATGTATACATTAATGACAAGTCAGAGAGAGGGTTGAGAGTTGTGAGAGGCCATTT
The DNA here is from genome assembly GCA_035582765.1 of Acer negundo. Taxonomy (NCBI): domain Eukaryota; kingdom Viridiplantae; phylum Streptophyta; class Magnoliopsida; order Sapindales; family Sapindaceae; genus Acer; species Acer negundo. The sequence goes on from CM069243.1 coordinate 13,554,690, forward strand.
TTAAAAGGAGTGGTGAGATAACTAAGTGAGAGAGAAGGAGTAGGGAGGGGTTTGGTGGGGTCTTTGAGTGTCTTTCACTTTTTTCTTGTATGTGTATTTATTTTCTTATATGTCGAAGTATTTATTATCATCTACTAAATTTAATGTTGTTCAGTTGAGCGAATTCAATATTTTCTGTACTAATCTTATACTACTTTATTTATTTAAATCATTTTTCTATCATTTTAACAACCGTGGTCGTACCACTAGCTAATGTGACTCAGTGGTAAATGGGTTTGAGTTGCAAGTGGTATATATATATATAAACAACCGTATCAAGGTTCAAATACCGGCACTTTATATATATTGTCTCATTATTGTCTATAAAACCACAATAAATATGGAGAGAATTTTTCTGGTGTTGAGAGTCCTTTTTTCGATTATGGAAGTAAACATTAAGGTCATACTTATAGTGTTTGATCTCAGTAGGTCCCGATAGATAATTGTTCATAAAGGGTAAAAAAAAAACAACAACACTTGTGGTCATAGGTATAGTCGGGTGGCAACCACATTTCTTTTTAAAAAAAATAATAATAAATAAAACTATTGTTTTTATGTTTTTTTTTTAAGTCTTGACTATGAAGGATCTGGGGTCCTCTGCCCTAACTAGACATGTTAATGTCACTGATTCACACACTTAATAAAAATAATCATGTTAACCAAAGTTGAGATAAATAAGTGGTAAAACCCTCACCCCAAATGTCGAGATGGAGGGTTCAAGTCATATTTCTCTCTCTCAAATCCTTAGTTAATTTGTTAAAAAAAAAATAATAATCATATTTATTTTTTAATCTTTGAATATACGAGTTTTCTTATCTTTTTATTCCTTAATATCTGTCATAGTGGCGAAAGCAAGGGAGGGCTGGCATCGGTCATGGACCCCACCCAAAAAAAAAAAATTAAAAACTTATAAATTAATATTTAATTTTGTAAAATTTTACTTTAACCTCTAAATATTGTATTTTACTACATGGCCCTCGAATAACATTTCCTGCTTCGCCCTGCTTGTGATTAAAGATTAAGACCATAGGGTTATTAATTACAAAAACATAGTTTACATGTATTGAATATTTAGCTTATTTAGGCTTGTTTAGTTAGGTTTTTGAAAAACATCTATTGGTAAAAGATTTACTTGTAGTAGATCTATTAGAAATAAAGTTTTTGAAAGAAAAAGAAATTATAGTTGTTTGGTTGATTAACATTTTTTTTAAACATCTATTGGTAAAAGATTTACTTGTAGTAGATCTATTAGAAATAAAGTTTTTGAAAGAAAAAGAAATTATAGTTGTTTGGTTGATTAACATTTTTTTTTTTTAAAAAAATGTCTATTTGAAGAAGTACTTCTCCATGAGCTTTTGTTTAGTAAAGATTTAAACTCTACTAGTCTCTAATTAATTTAAAATAAACAATTTTAAAAGTTCAACCAAACAACTCTAAAAAACTCAATTAGACATTTGTAGACCTTTTGAAACAATAGAAAACTCATCCAAATGAGCACTTAATTGACTGCTTTTAGGCCTCGGTCTTTTTATATGAACAAGATTACACTTTTAATATAAAAATTAATTATTAACAAATAAATAAAAGGTTGTTTCGGCTATAAATTTCTCTAACTCAGTGAATTCTATTTATTAATCTAAAATATTGAAACGGTCAAAAATGCAGCTTAACTTAACTTTAAAACTCATTTTCAACTTCCTCTCTCCAACATTTTTCTCTTCTTCTCTCTCAGTTTTCTCCCAACCCTATCTTCGTTCCTTTTTTTTTTTTTTTACTTACCTATATATCTTGATTCGTTTATTTTTCTCTAAAAATGTCATTTTTTTTTTTGGAAAAAGTAACTTATTTGTTTGTTTGAAACGAAGAGAGAAAATTGTAGAGAGAAGTTAGAGAGAGAAACATCAAAAAACTTTAAAAGTTTCTAATTATTTGAAACGAGTAAAAGAGAGGCATAAGAAGAACCAAAAAAAAAAAAAGAAGAAAAAAAAAGGGAAAAGAACTATTTAAAAAAAAAATATACTGAATTGTATGAAGACTGAATAGTGATTGAAAACTGAATAACATGTTTGTTTTTTTCCACTAAAAAATGAATATAAGTGATATTTTTTTTTGTTTTTTTTAAGTTACAAATATCTTAAAATAAATACTTTTACATCTATGCTCTTTCAACTATTATTTGTTATATATTTACATTTTAATATATTAAAAGACAATTATAACAAGTAATTTAAACTATTATTTTTTTTTTATATATTTACATTTTAATATATTGAAAGATAATATACAACAAGTATTTTAAATACTTCAAAAAAAAAAAAGTAAGTTTTAAAAAAATTATTTAAAACATATATAGTTTGAGGCCTTCACTTCAATTTTGTTGTGTGGCTCTCTTACATAGAACTTTGATAATTTTAATGATCAATATGATCCGAAATTGTACAAGTAAAAGAGATGTCAAACTCTAAAATAAAATTAATAAAACTAATCAAAATATTAAAAAAGCTAGAAATCAAAAATTGAATTCTAATAGAGTTGTTTGAGTCATGAAGCAACTAGGTTTTATGGCTGCTATTTTTATTTTTTTTTTAAAGGTGAAAAGAATAAATATATATTAATATGATTAAGGTCATGAGAGAATGAAAACTATACATATATTATGTTTATGATGATAGTTTTGGAAATATAAAATTGATATAAATTTAAGTTGTTTTTAATTAAGTGAAAAGTGAAAAAATTTCATTTTTATAAAAAAGTGATTTTATCACTTAAAAAATCAAACAAAATAACTTAATGGACTGTTTAATTTTTCTATTTAACACTAAATGATACTTAATGTGTTTCATTCAGTTATTTTGTTTGACTTTTTAAGTGTTAAAATCACTTAATGAACCCCTAAAACCACTTGTTTTGAAAAGCAAAATTTTTCCCTTTTCACTTAATACAAATCCTGTAGAATTTAATGCAAAGTCTTACTTCCAAAACTATCCTCACTAATTTAATATATTTCCAAAAATAACTACTTGTTCTATAATGTCTTTTTTTTTTTTAAATATTATTTTTTACATGAAATTTATAAATTATATAACTATCCAAGTTATTCCAAATCAATTAACGAATAAATTATACACATCAAGTAGATTGTTAATAAGAACATATTGATGAACTTCATTTTGTTCGTAATATACACATGAAGTAGGCCATTAGTTTTATAATGTCACTAACTAAAAGCTTAGTAATAATTAGATTTTATGTAATAATATAAATTTGAAATATTATTAATAACTAAATAAATTAATTTTAGAATTAATTTATATGTTAGAGTTGCCCGTAATATATTAAAATGTAAATATATAAAAAATAATAGTTAGAAGGGCATAGATGTAAAAGTATTTATTTTTCAGATATTTATAACTTAAAAAATCAAACAACTTATCATTTATATTCAGTTTTCAGTGGAAAAAAAAAAATGTTCTTCATTTTTCAGTTTTCAGTCACTATTCAGTTTTCAGTAACATTCAGTACTGTTCAGTCTTCTGATAAAAAATCAAACAGAGTCTAAGTGTGTGTTAAATGGAAAAATCAAACAGGCCCTTCCACCCTGTCTTTTAATCCTATCCCGACGGGAGCATAGCTAGCTTCTTTTTGGTTAGCGGAGGGATGGCTATTCAAGGATTCGAAGCTTTATCTGGTTTCTATCCGTAGGCTGATTCCGTTGAGTCAACATCCCTGGTACCCTTGAGTGTATGATCTAACCAACGAATAGATGGTTAGGAGGGTTGATCTTTCCTTATATTGAGTGATCTTCCTTTCCTAATCACCATCTTTTAAGAAATGTGCATCATGTGAACAGTCATTGCCCGGGGTGCATGGATGGGAGACTAGAATAGAATACGGTTCCGGGGGGCCGTGCATGTGGGCCTCGGGAGGGATGGGATGATGTCTCGAAGTATTAAGTATGTCAAGCTTCAAGACTTGAATACTGATTTTTTTTTTTTTTTTTTTAAGTGTTTATGTTTTTTCGTTTTTCTTTTCAAATTTATTTTCTTTTTATATTTACATGATATACCATTGAAATAGATTTCGATATAGAGTTAAATTATCACTTCATCTGAATGTTCAACATTATCAACCAAAAGCGAGTTGAAAATCAATAATTGCATGTGCAGGAGTTTCTATCATGAAACCTGGCCTGGATTTTTTGAATTAATATTGAATCAATGCAAATAAAAAAGAACCCTAGTAGTACTTTTGTTTTGTATATACAAGCATTAAGCAAACATATGGAGGGAAAAGAATGGAAATTCAAAAGTAACAAGTTATTATAAACAAAAAAGCAGACAAGAACAATTAAGATATGGGGATGAAAATCATGTGTAACAAGTGACTCTTTCACGTGGTTCCTCTATTCAATCCAGTGAAGAGATTGAGACCCTAGAGATTAGAGAGAGAGACTTGACATTTGTATCTTCCCAATTCATTGGATTAACGTGACTGGATTTTTGTGTTCCAAGTTTAAGGATGGATAGATAGAAATATATAGTCTATCGATTCAATTTTCTTATAATTTAATGGCTTTCTTTGGTTTTTACTATAACTCCAACGCTTGCTCACATTCATGATCCGTATGCATTCAAAATCATCTCTTCGATCAAATTATATATCTACTCTTATGCTAATCAGATGGCCATTAAGCCACCTATCATGTGCATCATTGGACAACTTTCCGACACGTGGGGCCATGTGTGTGACCGGGCATGTACGTTCTATCAATATTATTTTCAGCTTCTACATATATAATTTTTGTTTTTATTTGAACATTGATTAATTAATATTTTGGGTACATACATACATATATATATATGCATTCTATAAATCTTATAGATCGACATTTCGTTTAATTTTTGAAATTCATCAAAAAAATAAAAACAATATTAATGAGCTCTCTTGTATTTTGAATCAAATACATACTTTTAAGTACTCTGAACTTCGTAAATCATGGTTAAAACTCGTTAAAATCTTCATTAAACTCAGGAATTTTAGAAACAGTAATCGTATATAACTCAAGAGTTAATTTGAATGATATAACAAGTGATTTGTTCTTATAAAAGATGAATTTTGACTATTTAAAGCATTGGAAGACATATACTTGCATTGAAATCAAAATGGTAGAAAATCAGTGATATTAACATGTACAATTTAATACTAGTTATAGAAGGGGACCATATGATAATGGTATAGGTGGTCCATTTTGTGGCACATACATATCCATAACAATCGATTTTGATATTTGAAGTTGGAACATTTGACTCCATCCACCAATTTGTTGAAAACCCCAACGGAGTACAGATGGGCGTCGCAGTTTCTGAGTTTCATCACCCCACAACTTTGTTTGTGTGGCTGAGTGGCTCATATATGTGTCATGCCATTTTCATGATCAACTAAATAATAATAATAATATATATGTGCAACTTTTGTTGTCTCTTCTGATCTCTATCGACTATCGTCATTGTAAATTAATTAACATGCATGCATTCGAAATCCAACCAAAATGTTGAATATTTGACATGTCCATTTAAAGAGCCAAACATTAAAATGACTGAAAATTCAAGTTCTTATGCTTTTAAACAACATTTTTTTTTTAATGTGTTTTGGGCCCTTGTATTATTACACCTTAACTGACTCTTTGTAGCTACCCTTTTAAGGGTAAAACTTTTTGGAGAATTAAAATTTATTCGTAGTAGTAAAACTTGGCTTGTTCATAATTCTTACATAGATTTATTTACTGTATATACAAGTTTTTGTCAACTTTTAATTCAGGTATTATTTTTGGGTTCTTTTAAGGAAGAATTTTTTTTTTCTTTCTTAATTCTAATACAAGTTAAAATAAGAGTGGTGCTATTGGCGCCCCCGAACTATTTATGTCCCATTTTTTAAAATTTTGATTTAATTATATTAAATTTAAGAGAACTTCTTTTAGCAATCCAATTTTTTCTTTTTATACTTCTTTTCTAAAAACACTCCATTCTCAAAATTTAAATTTTAAAAAATTCTAAAAACACTTCATTTTGTTACAAGATTATCTTTTTTATCTTTATTAAATTAAATTATTAAAAAAAAAATTATCTCTCCTAAATTATTAGATTAATTATTACATATTAAATACTCTCTCCTAAATTTTTAATTACCATATTAAACTCTTTCTCCTCCAATGCATATCTCTAATTTTCTATCTTCATTCTTTTTTAAGGAAGACTAACAGTTAAGAAAAAAAAAAAAACTTACTAATAAGCTTGATTTTTATGAACCATATGTGTATGTATATATATATATAAAATAAAATAAAATAAAATAAATAATAATAAAAAAGTACCTTGTGTTTTTTTTATTTTTTTATTTTTTATTAAATCGAAACATGAAAATTCTTTTTGTTACTCTTGTAGTTATGTGATCGCCGATAGAACTTTAATTTTTTTCAATAGTCTTAGAAATTATGAGTTTAATCGAATCCAGTTAAAACAATTTAAGCTTTATATATATATATATATATATATATATATTTTTTGAAATATATATATATATATATATATATTAATGTTAGTAAAAAAATGATAAATTTTTTTTTCTTTAACTATTAATTAGAGATTGATAGAGAAAGTATGAAAACAAGATTTTTTTTTTTTTTTTTTTTAAATGGCGAGAGAATAGAGATTAATTAGGAGAGAGTGTTTAATATGGTAATAACATATTTATGAGAGAGAGTTTAATACGTAGTATTTAATTTAATGATTTAGGAGAGAGAATTGTTTTTTAATAATTTAATTAGTTTGGAGTGTCTTTAAATTTTTTTGTTTTGTTTAGTAATTTTAATTTAGGTTAAAATTGTCATTAATAAAAAAAATTAAATTGGAGTGTGAATAGATAATTTGTGGATTGTAAGGAGAAGCTCCCAAATTTAATGGTTTTATTAACTTTTTTGATTTATTTCCAGGACTACCCTTTTACTTATTTTTCAAACTTAATATACCCATATCTTTTTCAAGAAAATAAAAATAAAAATACACTTCATCTCTAATCTTTATATGTAGTTTTCTCACATCCATTCGCATGACTTGTTTTTTCTTCTTATTTCATGGTAAAACCGTCGCTATTAGATGCGATTATTTTTCTGTAGTCGATTGGATTGTTGGTGGTAGATTGTGAGTGTGATTTTAATCATCTGATGATTTTTTTTTAGTGATTGAGTTAAAGTTTTGGTGTGGTTTCATTTCGTCATAGATTAGGTTTTCTTGGTTACGATTCTTGGTGTTATTCCATTGTTTTTTTTTTTCTTTTCTTTTCTAAATAACATTAAACTAATTTTGGAAGATCCAAAATAAAATCTACAAAAAAAAATTGAAACAAATTATAGTATACTTGGAAGATCTGAAAGAAAATAAACCGAAAGAAAAAAAAAATAGCAGATATGGATCTGGAATTTGAAAAGAAAAATAAAACAAACATATAAAACAATACAATCAATAAATACTAAACATGGAAAACATGAGATCGAGATATGAAAGAAAATATAAACAAAAATAGCAAGCATTCAGTGATTTGAAATAATCTATGTCATTAAAGTTTTTGTCATTAAGGTTTTGAAATAAGGAACGTGGGGTTTTATTAGTTTTACTTTGTACAATATTTTTTTAATAAAAATTGTATATCTCTTTATGTAATTTGATAATAAGAAAAAAAGAATACTAAATAATTTAAAAAGTGGGGTATAATTAGTTAAGTAGTGGTGTGCCAATAACACCACTCTGAAATAAAAACAAAAACTTTTCTTTTCTCTAGACACATAAGAGTATTTATGATTTTAATTTTCAAATTTATATCATGATATATATATATATATATATTAATAATATCAAAATGTAGGCTAAGGGTGTTAAGGGAAACAATCCCTTTGATCAAGCTAATCAAGAAGTCCATGACAAGCATGTAAACAATCTCATTGATCAAGCAAATTAAGACACAAAGCATGGAAACAATTTCTACAATCATGCAACTCATTAGTCAACTAAATAATATCTATTAATACTGGATCATGTATTGTTTTAAAAGCTTTCGTTATTGGTAGAATTCGAATCGTTGACCTAAGAGTCATTTACCCAAGTCCCAAACTTACTCATCTACCAATTGCACTACGACCCAGAAGATCAGCTCATTAGTCAACTAATCTTCCTTCGGTTTAGGCTATTAGCTTTTATTATTTCTCCATGTAAATCCTTGCGGTTATGTATACAGCAGTTATGTATACAAAATATGTATAAATACACCCTGAAAATGTAACGAAAAACAGAGCATTCATTTACCCTTCTCTTCAAATTGTTTTTCACAAAGGGTATATATTAACACTTGTTTTTAATTTCCATTTTTTATTGAAAATAAATGAGTGAAGGGTTGCAAATGACATGAGACATGACATCAGATCAAGAAATGAGAAATGGTCCACAGAAACAAAGAGTAAAGTAATGCCAACTAGGGAAGTTTCCTTTATGAAATAATTTTGAGTGCATTGAGATTTGAGATGTATCATGCTTCATGTATGTACGTCCACCCCATAATATCATCATGTATACAATCATATTATCCTATAGAATTTGATCTAACTTCTAATCCTGTAAGGAACATTTTTCATTTTTTTTTTTTTTTTTGGGAAAATTCCATAAATAGCCTTCTAAAATAGAGAAACTCGCTTTTAACTACATGCATAAATGTGACTATTTCAAATGAGAAATGAAATTTCTTGAATGCCCTCAGTTCTCCCACTCATTATTTTACAAAATTTCAGGTAATATAGAATATGACTTCACATGTACACCTTTTTTTTATTTTTTTTTTATTTACCGGGACCTGACAAGATTAGACTTTATTAGCACAGCCTGATGAACTTCAATTTTCGATGACTGATTTTCTCAAATACCTAAATAATAATAATAATAATAATAATAATAATAATAATAATAACCTAAACTCATGTAATATACGCTATTTCAAAGTAAATAAATAAATTTAAGTAAACGTTTATACACATACTTAGGGTACATATTTATCAGTTCGATTTTCTGTTCTAAAAATCTAACAAGGTGCTTTTGGATAATAAAACCGAACACTATCGTCTATTTTTTTTAGGGACGATATTAGCAACCCTCTAAAATTGTATGTGCATCCCCAAATCAGTGTATTTTCAAAATTGTAATATTACCTTTATTTAAAATGATTAATATAATTATATCTTGTACCATATGAACACGATATTTAATATTTTGAATATTTTAGCAATTATTATAATTAATTAAAAAAATAAAAATGATATTGAATTAATTAAAAAACTAAACTAAAATGAATAAATTAAAAGAAGAAAAAAAAATGTATGCTGTAGCCTCTTCCGTCCCATGATCATATAAGACTTAAGAAGGAAAAAAAAAACCTAGGCTGCAGGCTGTAGCCTCTTATATCCGGATTCCAAAATTTATAATGTTTTGTTATTTTTTTTTTAAATAAAAAATAAAGAACTTCATTCAACAAAGCTGAAAAAAGATATATCATCGTATGTAAGCTTATAAAGTCAACCAATAAAATTAACAATCTACACAACAATGCATCCCGAATCCGAAGAACATCTGCTATTCCATTGTTATTTATTTACTTTTTACATTTTAATTATATTATAAGCGAGTAATTTATCATACTTTTAATAGAAATTAAAATAAATGGCATATTTGATAGGATAATGTTTGGGTACTGACCGGTCAGTACACAAGGTATGGGGTGTTGTAACGTGGTATTTTTTCTTTCACTTTTTACATTTATCTTCTTGCATTCTTCTAAAATGGGTCACGTGCCAATACCTAATTAGTAGGATCGGTAGGTACTGACTAGTCACTACCCAAATATTGTATAAAATATGCTTGAGTGTGCTTTTAAATTATTAATGGGAGTGTAAATATAAACAGGGGTACACATATAATTTTTTTAAAGGTGTAAATATCGTTATTTATTTATTTTAATTTTTTTAAAAACAAACGCTATCGTCTATTGGTTCAGTCTAGCTGGGGTCAGTTTTCTGATTTTTGGGTTTAATTGGACCCTTTGGGCCATAAAATACGTTTTAAACCAATTTAAAATCCATTTTCACAGTAACAACTATATTAACTTATTTTACATAATATTGCACAAACACGCGTAACATTAGTAGACCTAATTGCAGACGTATACAACTTTTGCTCAAAATTATAAGAACATTTCTTGTCATAAGTGGGACTGCTACTAACATCTTTTTATCTATTAATATGAAAGAATTATTATTAATTATTTATATAATACTTAATTAAATATATATATTTTTTTAAATGGATGGATGATGTTATCAAATTTATAGATGCAAAAATTATTTGTCAAAGTTATCCATTTCCACATTTATTTTTTCTGACTTTACCCTTTTTTAGGGCGTATTTTATTAAGTTTTCCAAATTGACCCAACAAATTTTAATTAATATGGCTCATATATTCCACGATTTGATTCGATTCTATTCACTCTAAACTGATGATTATCCACAATTTCAACACAAAATAAAAATATTCCTAAAGTTTATGTTTAGGAATATGTTTCAATTAATATGGCTCATATATTCCATATGCGTATGTCTCCTCCACAACCAACAAACATGGAGAACAAATTTTCTACTTTTGAAACTGATAATGGGTCCAAATGCAGTTGATCAAACCTGGAAAGAAGAGATCCCTTTTAATGGGATACAATGCAAGTCTTGAACTGGAGGACCCATACCCAATATGTTGAAGAAGAAGAAGCATTATTATTCACCATTGAGTAGCCAAACTTATCAACTCAAGATTGAAGAGCTAAAATAAATTCTTGTAGGCCAATGTGTCTAAGCAGAGAGAGAAGTGAAATGGACTACTGTCACCAGCCTGGGGTGCCAAACAGTGATAGGGTTGCACCACAATGATAACGACCATCACCACCTCATCCTCTCATGGTTTTTGTGGCTCTGCATATTTACAAACTTGGAACAAAATAAATATATTAGCTACAAAATAACTAAATTATGTCAGTCATACTAAAGCACAAGTCAGACCAATTATACAAATACTTTCAAAATAAATCCATGCCTGGTTCATTTACCTGGGTAGCAAGTCTAAAAAAATATAATGAGAAACAACGGTGACTATCTTTTTATTTTCCCGTGGGAGGTGGTGTGACCATCTATGACAGAATTGTGCGGTGGATGAATGAAACAGATGTAATAACAGATTACTAGCAACCTCTAAGTCTTCTGTTAAAACTCAAGATGTCCATCAACTCCAAATAAGTCGACAAGTTGCAAGATGAGCCTATTCTGTAAATGCTTTACAGCAGGCATCTGACTTGGACTAATATATGGAAATATGCTTTTAAAACATAGTTTCTGCGAGCAGGATAAGATAAGGAATCAAAAACATGATGCATCTAAACCAGATAAATCCATCAGTAAACATACCACTGAAGTGGCAAGCTTCCACTTTCATCCTGAAATTGACAACCACCAATAATCAATACATAATAAATACATGTACACGTGTGTGCACTCAGATGCACATACACATAAAGCTAGTAGTGTCAATACCTAGACGCAATTATATGCTATGTAGCAGATTGCCTCGGCACCCATAATTTGTTGCTTAAAACTACATGAGCATTATTCTCCAAACACAGTTTGGTGTTGTCAATCAAAGCAACGGGAAACTGATTAGGAGATAACCTTATTGAACTTGCACATATCAATTAATAAAAACAAAACAAACAAAAAAGACAATGATCAACGAGAGGGTCAAACCAACTTGGTCAACTACTTGAATTGTAAATGATACAATACAAATGAAAAGGATCCAAATATTAGAAAAAGATAATATGGAAACAAAAACAAAAATTCCAACTACATTCTAAAAACGGAAGCCCAGCTAATTGAACCCATCGATTAAATCAAACCCCACAGACTGGTGTGGTGCTCATAAACCACATTTGAACCTAGTAACCATGTAATTCGTGTAATCTCAAATAAGTACTATATACCATCAATATAATAAAAATAAAGCAATATTTGTTGAAAGTGAAAAATTGGAATAATTGTAATTAGCCATGTTAACATCACAAATTCACAATGTAGCTAAAACAAGATTTGCTTGATTTTGGCAGTTCTATATCATTTTAATAAAAATTTCGTATATTTTACTATTTAAATTTTAATTGATTATTAATCACATATTTATTAAATCATACCGACATAACAAATTGGTTTCCCACTCAATCATAAATGTTGACCGATGATCTTCTTTATTATCATTTCCTATGAAAGCATAAAGTTAAACAAGACAATTTCTGCCAAATGTTAGTAATTAATAAAATAAACTGGGACAATAAGACTTCTAATTTTCAGGCTTCACATATCCTGGTCTAGTTTTCCTAGATATAATTTCGACTTCTTTTTGTTAAAGGTTACAGGAGAAAAGAATTTTGAGGTATTGAACTGCATAGTGCTTAGAGAGCCATTTTTGCTCACCCCCCTAAAAGGGAGTGAGCATTACCCCCTCCCAAAAACATGATGTGTCCATGGAGGTGTAAATTTGTTCAAACCCTATTATCTTTTTGGATAAATTTACCCCTCCATGGACACATGTCATGTTTTTGGAAGGGGGGTAATGCTCACCCCACTTGACGATGGGTGAGCAAAAGTGAACTCATGCTTACAACAAATCAAGATTAGGTAGCCCCCACAGGTTTTGAAAATATCCAAGCTAAAAAATATCAAGGTCCCAAAGCATCAAGAAATCCCAAGTCAGTTGTAAAAGATCAGTTTCATTTGACATTTCTCTTCTGAATGACAAAGTTAATAAAAAAAGGAACACTAAAAAGGATTCATTCATAAAGAATAACAATTGGATGCGTAATGTGTAAGTGATGACAGGAAAGACCAAAAAAATTGATTCAGGCTGACACAGTCCAGCTATGCAATTGTACCTTAAAATCTCCAATGCCAAGCTCCTCTTAGGAAAAAACACTGCCTGCCCATTTGTTGTCGGTACCTACAAAATAGTAACTTCAACTTTCTCTGCAATAGTCAAATTATCTCTATTATGTTCAGCATCAATATAACAAAAAAAATTCTTATACTCAGGTGTCAGACTCCAGATACGCATTCTTCCTTATCCCATGTCACAGAGCCACCAGACGGAGGTCTCATCAGACACATTAACATCTCAATTGTTAAACAAAAAAAAAATTTTCAGCCATCATATTTTACTAGATGCCCAGCTCTAGAAGTCAATTTGAGATTAAAAATGATTCTCATACATCCTAGTCTTTGACAATTAGCAACATAGCTGTACCCCAGAGATATATTATATATACGCCACCAAGAACAAACAAACATTGTCATTGGAGAAATTATAAATACCATCCAAGCTTTCATTTAACAATAACATTCATATGACTAAAGTAAGAGGTACTTTTGGAGAGAATTTATGACTTCTAGAACCATAAAAAATAATTGGCCTGTGAAACTTCGATGAAAAAATGATTTCCATATGAACTTCTTGCTATTTTTATTCTTTTCTCAAAACAAGTATTTATTTTCTTACAAAATCTCAAAGATATAATAATTTCACATGTTTGAACAAGAGAAAAAAATTACATGTTAATCTGTAGATCTCTAAGACATACTATTATACTAATATCACATTTTTGAACAAGGGGAAAAAACTGCATGTTAAGCTGTATATCTACCTTTTACCTTTTGCTTTCTGTGCCTTCATTAGCTTCTTACTCCATAGGTGCATATAACAACCAAAACTGTATGAAAGAAGCTTTCCCAGACAAGATGATGCACACAATCATCTCTAGGCTTGCATGGCATGGCCATTCAAATAGTGATTAGACTCGCAATTTTGCAAGTTCAGAAAATAGTAAGCTATTTGAGGAAAAAGATATTGATATACACCAACTGTTTGCATCTGTTTACATTAATTATGAAAATTCATTCTCTATGTACTTTTCTTCAGTTTTGCAACTAAAACGCTTAGATTACACTAATTAGTAGGATCTCTTATATCCCTCCTTCAATATCCTTCTATGTTCAATCCACTACTCACCTTAATTCATCATATGATAAAGTGCAAATAGATAACTTTGCAAAGGGATCAATGTATAGCTAAATATCAGAAGAAAGAGTGATTCTAAACTAAACTGGAATAACATTATATGTGCATGTATAATATATTAGAAAAGATAATGGTGAAGAATTTGCAGAGAGCGACTCAAAACAATGGCTCTTACAAGACTTCATGAAAGCACAATATAAAAGCAGTTGAAGCTGGATCATAGAGGCACAGGGCAACAAACCAAAGAATTGCTCAAATTACGCCAAAGTAATGTCAAGAATGAGAATAGCTCTTATTTTTTTCAATTAAAGTAATCTTTATCGTGGCAAAATTAATTCAAACCCTACACAACCAAAAGCTTTAAAATTATCAACATTCTTAGTATTTTATGATGATAAAGACAACTCCCAGCATCTCAAATTATCTAGGCAAAACTTAACTCAAACCCTCACCACCAAAGCTTTAAAATTAAACAATTTCTCACACCAATACACCATTCATGCCCAAGTGCCACCTTTTACCCTCAGCCATAATCAGCAGCCAATTCCCAAAAAATTAGAAGGGTGGCACATGCTTACTGATCCAACCTATAAAATATTAAAATCAAGCCAACAATGCTGTTTGACACATCCCCATTACTTCTGCTCAGCCTCAACTTCTATCTTACTGTTATACTCTGAGGAGGATCAAACAGGGTAGTGAAACCAGATCCTATCTATACTACATTACAACAAATTTTAGCCTTTGACGAAATTGAAGAATCTTAAGCTATCCTACTCCATGCAAATGGAACAACCTAAAAGCTTGCACTTCAAATCGTCATGATCATATTGATTATCATTTGATTTCAAGAATATCATCAATTTCCAAACAACAAGGCCTGATTATGATTATACCAGCATTTTAAAATAATACTCTGGGGCAAAAGATATACAAATTCAAAAGAATTAAACTGAACTAACTTTCAACATTGATAATAAGACATGTTTACAAGATTTTATCAACATCAAAAACATCTATTGTCACATTACCATCAATTATAGAACAACCTCTAAACCATGCAGAACATTGGTGTATTTTTCGTTCTCACAGTCTCCCCCAAAATAGACGTCTTTAATCTTCAAAAAGGCGTGCAATGTCAACAGACTATCAGAACCGGCCTGGTGGCTCTTCCCAATTACCCTTTCTACATTGAGTGCCTTGCAAACCCGATCCAAACCTCCATACAAACTAGCGCAGAATCTCATCAAATGCTTGACATCATACACCCTCTTCCCAAAAAACAGGATCACTCGATCCAAAAAATCGGTTAAGTTTTTAGGCAAGACATCAGGCATTAAACATTTGACCAAGTATCCAAAATCATAAGCGCTATGGAAGGTCACCCACGTGACGTCTTCGTTCAAGACCAGACCAGACGAAATCATCAACTCCGCGAAAAGAAACGAGTCGATTCCCAGTTCACGGTTCTTCTCAAAATTGATTCCTTGCCTTTTCAGAAGCTCCACCGAGTCATGCGCGTGCTTATCATGAGCGATGTCAAAATCCTTGAAATTGAACTCCCATATGTAACGGGTAGAATCCGACCCAAGATCGGGAAGATTCCCTTCCTCGTCTGATAAGGTGAGACCGATTTGGATCAGTTTCAACTCATCCACATTTGTTTTAAGGCTCGTATAGTTAGCGTCCGGGTTACGGTGACGATGAACCGGATCGGGTCGGACGATAACACCCGGGAACTCCGTATCCATGGCGATTATCGGGAAACGATCGATGACATCTCGGATAATCCCAAATTCAGCGATCAAGTTATGAGCCCATACCGATCGGATCACGATCTCCGGCGGCTTTTCGACGGCGTACACAGGATTCTGCAACGACAGTTCGGACGGATCTGTTAAAACTAGTGGAGGCATAGTATGTGGATCTGTTACTCTCGAAGATATACACATAAGAGACGAGAAGAAGAAGAGCAAACCGCAAAAAAGGAATTTCGATTTTTGAATTTCAGGGGATCGAGTTTTTAGTTAATGATTTCTAGGGTTTGGTTTTGAGTTAAAGAAGAAGAAGGAGACCGACCTTTTTATAAAAAAAGACGGAGGCGGTTTTACTTTAAATCAAGTTTTAGTTTTTTTTCTTTTTCTTTTTCTTGGATAAGGTAAGGTACAATCGCTTTACTGCGAAATGTACAATACCAATAATGCATGAATTTTGATTGTTATATTTAAATTCAAATTTAATGTATTATTTAGTTTAAAACCACGGTTATGCCGGTGACTAATTGTTTTGTTTATTTTGGTTAGGACCTAATTGGTTTATTACCAGAGAGTTTAGTAACAAAAAAAACAAAAACAATTTGGTTAAAACAATGCAGTGACTAGTGATGTTTTTTATGTTAAAAACATCCCCTCACCTTTGAACTATTATTGGATGTCTAGATAAAATTCTTTTATTTCAGAAATACCCCTTGTGAACCAACAAACAATGCTTTATTTGGTAAGATTCAGAGGGTATAATGTTCAATTAATATAATTGAAGCTTAAATACGAACATTATAGACTTTTTAACATCAAAAATCAATCAATTGAATCATTGTTTGTTAGTCCATAGGGGATGTTTCTGAAATAAAATCATTTTTAGTAAGACATCCAATAATAGTTCAAAGGTGAGGGGAGGTCTTTAATATTAACCAATTTATTATATGAGATTCTCATAAGACAGTATCCACGTAATCCACGTAATTGTAAGGTAAAACAGAGAATGGAATAATTGATTTTTTGTTTTAAAAATATTTAGTGCAGATTTTTTTTTTTTTTTTTTAATCAAACAGATTCGAGGCTTAGACCCACCAAATGGCAGATATCATCATAATATTCCTATTCAAACATATATTAAAAACGTTTAGGGTCTTTGTTGAGATTGCGAGTAAAGAAATTAGTTGACATAATTTATTTTTGAATAAGAAATAGTCTTTTAAGGATTTAACTTGATCATGAAAATGATTTTTTATTTCTTTATATCATTAAAAATAACTTTTAGAATGCGTTTACTAAAACAAAATATAATCTAAGTTTTATTAAAAAGGAATCTTAGAACATAATTTTTCCTAAAGAGAAATTATACTTAATTCTTTATTTGTGTTGGGCTCACGGACATACCCTTTTTATTTATTTATTTATTATTTATTTATTTATGTACCTACCGTTTTTTATAAATATTATAATTATAAATCAAAAATTAAGGTTACTGAGCTCATGTTAGAAATCCTAATCGTTTTAGTAAATATTATAATAATTATAAATCATAATCTAAGGTTACTTTCTCGCGTCTAATAAAAGAAAATCTTCTATGGGTCCGTCTCATGGTTGATGTTGGTGAGACAGACTCAATTAAATAGTGTCACATGTAATATATAATATAATAAATATATACGAATCGATATTGATATCTATAAAACTTATTAGTACGTCCATATTTTATTAAAAAAATCAATTACAAAATATCTCAATAAAAATTTACTAATAAGAACAAGTTACTTTAATTAAAAATAAATCAAATACTATATACATTCATTAATTACACTCATATCTTCAACTATATATCTTTATTAAAAAAAACGTACCTTTCAAAAAAAAAAAAAAAAGATAAACCCTAATTAAACTCTAATTTTATTTCAAGTATTAAATTTTCTCATCATCACATGATTATTATATTGTTTTTTTCTTTCTTTTATGTATAGTTATAAATTCTATCAAAAAACAACTTTTTTTTTTTAACTATAGCGGTAAATATCAATAATTTTTTTTTTTTTTTTTTTTTAAGATAGCCATAGATGTCAATAAGAATTTTTTTCTTAAGATAGCTGTATAAATAAGGTAATTCCAAATTGAAATTTTTTTGACCCCATATACATATTCTCTTTTATAAGAGTCCTAGATTCGAGATATTTATAAAAGCAAATTGAACCATCATTAAAAAAAGATTTGATTCTAAAAATAATATAATTTTTTTTTTTTAAGTAAATTGGGTGTGATAATAATTTTAAAGTGTTTACAAATAATATGTATAAAAATGAATATATTTATTTCAATGAAGGTACTGTTGGCATTAGACTGAGTGTTTATAATAATATCTAATTTTTAAATTTTAGACATTGGTGTACTTATAAAAATGGGTGTACTAAGACCAACTCCAACCCAAATAGTGTTTTTGGTGCAACTTTTACATTAAAATGGTGCAACTTTCACACGATTTCACCATTCCATCTCCAACCCATTGCACCAAATCTTACTCTATTTCCTTTTTATATTATTATTTATCAACAAATACTCTTTCCAACCAATCAAAACCCACCTAACAATTAAAAAAATTTTTTAAAAAAAAACAAGAAAAGTAGCGCAACATCTGCGCCAGGTGAACAGTGCCACACAATATATTACGTGACACTGTTTACTGGAGCAAAGATGCCGCAAGGTATAGTGCTGGGTTGGAGGAAGGAATGGTGCAAGGTTTTCTACAAATTGAAGGAATGGCGCAAGGTTTGAGTTGCTCTAATAAGTTTTATGATGTCGATAACCTTACCCTAAATATATTTTCAATTTATGTCTTAATAATATTCTGCCACGTGGCATTTTAAAATAAAAGTCGTATTAAATCACTACACCGTCATCTCTCTCCTATTTTTTTTTTTTTTTTCAAGTTCCAAACATATAGCTTCTTTAATTGCTTTTTTCTTACTTAATCTAAACATGGAAAAAGAGAAAATTTTATCAGATTGTTTTGTAGTCATGTTACCTTGTTTGTAGATGTTTTTTTAATCTCATATTTTCCCCTTTTTATTTTTGTTTGTAAATGATCCTTTCACATATTCTAAGGAGAAAGATTTATTCAAACAGAGTAAAAACATTACAAGAACAATTTTTCAAAAATAAAAATAAAAAATGATAACTGATCTAGCATGAAACAGATCCACAACAACAAAATAATAATAAAAAATATAAAGAAATCAAAGAGATGAAGATAAAAGGAAAGATGAGATGGAGGGGAAGCATTTGAACAATTCTACATCGCGGTGGTAGATCACGGCCCCGTAGTGGAAAAACAAATAAAAATACTTAGGACCTGTGTAATAAATACATAGAGTCCACGTGTTTTTTCTCTTATTTTCCACTACAGTGCCGCGACACCGGTGGTACAAATCTTTTCTCTTTTGTTAATAATTGTTGTCCTTTGTAGTGCAGAAACGTACTTATTAGCTGTGCGTCAGTGCCTATTTGTGATGTAGAAAGACGCATAAAATACTGAGGGGAGAGAATGATTTGATTCTCAAGCAACGAACCAAGGCAGAAAATAAGTTAAAGCAAAGAATAAAGAGCAAAAATTTGGCAGAAGCTGCCAACTTTTCTTTTCATACGTATACTGGTGGTGCTACTCAAATGTCAAATTCTCACACTACTTCTGTTACAGCTTTTCAATAATTGCTCATGCTACCTCGGCCCCTAACAGAGAAAAGTCAAAGAAGGCTCACACTGAATAGTGAATATGCCATCCACTAACCTCATTTGCAGCTCATGACAGATCCAAGTTTCTGTTCTGGAACACTAATATCCGGGACCAATTGACATCAATCAAATTCAAGCATGCATGGGAAGACACAAATCACAATACCAATAAATTATTTAACAAATTAAACAATGGTATGCTGCTAATTCTCATATTTATGACATTTGATTAGTTCACATCGTTAGTGAGCTACCCAAATCCACATACGAACCCAAACAAAAATCTTAAGCATTCAAAAAATTTAAGTGTCACAGCTGCAGATAAGCATGCCAAATATGGTAGCACTTGCACCAGCAAGTAAACCTTCCCTGATTCAACCAAGGAACTGTTCAAGTTCCACAACAACGACTAAAGCACAACCCTTTTCTCATAATTTCAATTACTATTGCACTTCCAGCAGGCCACAAAAATAAATCTACCATATGATTAAGAAGAGAGACAGGCTGAACACACTCCCAACTTGAACTACAATACCACAAACAGTGGTCTTTTTAATATTTGACACACAGATAAAATCCCATTAATCAAACAGCATCCTTTCAATACAGTTTGATAAAACCAGACAAAACGACGATTAAGCCATGGAAAGGTGTAATTGGAGAAGCCTTTTCAGGAATTCCCCTATATGTTCTTAACATCAACCGGATCAACACACCATTACAAACTATATATTGCATATTGCAATAATATGCAACAGGACCAAGATTTCTATATCTCAGAAGCTAGAAGTAAGTACCCTCAGGAGGTTGAACAAGCTTCCGGTTGTGTGGGGCAGCCATCTCCTTTTTCAGTTGTGTGAGTATATCCTCCATGGTGTACTCCCGCTGCCAATTTGAAAGAAGTCCAAACTTTTTGGGTTCCACCTGCAGCAATCGGATGTCATCAAACTCTTATCCAGATTAAAACTAAAATTGAACTGAATATCCCATCATACAGGAACGCATACATACTAAAAAATAAAAACTACAAGAACAACATCAAAGAATGCAACGGAATTGTAGCCATACCACTCCAGTTTCATGGTTCACACAAGTCATATTGACTCGTGAATGAAAACGAACGCTTGGTGGCTTCTCTGGGTAATCTTTATCACAGAACAGCTTCAACTGATAAATTCGGCCTTCATGTACCGTCTGAGACCCAAAAAAGAAAAACTGATGATAAACAAGCAAGCAAGCTATCCAAACAGGTAAAACATCATAATACATGACAAAAGAAACAATACTTTTTGCCTCCCATCTATAGTTTTTCGCTTACCTGGTGTTTAACCACCAAATTGCAACTGTGTAGTCTGTGCAAGTGAGCTTACAAATATAATGTTTCATCAAAAAACCAGTTTTACAACAAAAAAAGTTTATGAAGATGCACTTACATTGTGAGGACCGATAATTGTGCCAGTCCAAGAACGCATGTAAATGTCATCTCCGTCATCCATCCCATAGCTGACAGTGCCATCTCCAATACCTTTTTCTCCACGCTCGAGTTCCTCTAACAATCTAAAGTTTCGCGGGACTACACAAACCAAAATACTTAGTACAGCCAATATCGGCAGTAGTCACACAATAAGAAACTCTGATAAAGGACTTAATATTGTGCTAGCAAGATGTCCTCATCGCAGACACAGATTCAAGCAGTTTGCTTACCAATCTGTGTCAGTATACATCTATAGCCATTGCTTCACAAGGCAAGAAGTCTTATTTCATAACATATTAGAATAAAGAATAATGCATACTCTCTGAATTATAACTGAAACCACCAGAAAATAGAAAGAGTTTCAAGAATTGCATGTCAGCACATCCTTAAAAAATGCAGCTATTTAGGATGTCCAAATTAAATAAGCGATTAATAAAACACCCTAAGTGTTTTAAAAGTTCAATTCAGTAACATATGTAAGATATCCTTCAAAGACTTGCTGAGGCAATGATCATTTCCACATTTCCACCTACAATAAATAGCAATTTATTGGGATATACACTTCTTTACACCATTGTAGTCATATGCACAGTACTATTGCCCCAATCAAGGTTATATCAATATGAAAATCTATTGACTCAAAAAGATGTAATTATTCAATGATTCAGTACATTGAATAACTACAATTATTTCATTCATATTCTAAAAACAAGATTTTCTTTATTAGCCTCTGCATTCCCACAATTTAAATTTTACAAATTGGTCAACCTCTAATCCAAACACATTCTTCCAGGCACGGTTTCATATATCAGTTCCATTAACTTTCCATAACTCATAACCGAAAAGGAAAACCTAGAATTTCAATGGTTATATCATCAACATAGCTCAAAATTTGGATGACCTGCAGCAATGCTTTCAATTTTCACATTCAAGGCTAATCTCACTCATGAAACATCATGACCACCTGGAATATTTAAGTCTTCAATACATCCAATCAAGGACTTGAGGATTTAAATCTCCCAACCGCAACTACAAACATAAAAGTACACAAGGATAGCATCATGCTAATCAACCACTACCACCAAAAACACATAACAGTGAAAAAGCTTGGACCTAAAAGAGATGACAACCAGAAGAAAAAGAACATCGAGTTAAGAGACTAAGAAATAGAGTTCACATAAAAACACATAACCATGGAAAAAGCTTTGACCATGGAATCCTGTATAAGCAATTACTTTCTCCCCAATGCATTATACCACAAGATGACAATACTAGACAAAAAGCATTAATTTCCATTAACAAGATTGCATTGTAACTCATAGTAAAACTTCGATTTCCAAAAACTTGTACCTTGACTTTAGAATTGAAACAACCAAAATAAGAACACAACCCTAACGTCAAAAACTATGGTTCCACAACCAGCTTGTGTTTTATTGAAAATACAGAATTACTTGCGGTAAAGACAGTCCATATACAGTATAACACTCATCTTTACAAATTAAAATATCAAATTATCAATTAAAAAGAACACCCACTGAGATATTCGTAGGACAGTGAGAATCTAATAAGATCAAAAAAACGTTAAGAATCTAAAATTAGCCGAATTGGACAGCAGATATTCAAATAATGCACAAGTATGTTCATATTGCATCTAAATTTCATCCAAAAAAAGAACCCAGAAACTATATACACAAAATTAATTGATATAAAAATGAAAAACAAGCCCATAAACAGCCAGTAAATTGTTCAAAATAAACCCAATAAATCTCACGATTGCAGTATAACAATATATATATATATATATATACATACATATATATTACAGTTAAAGAAAAACCATTTTTTTCTTTTTTAAAATAAAAATTTTGGGATAGGAGACGATAGATAAACAAATAGGAAATGACAAAAATAAAATATAAGCGACCGCTGACCGATGAATCAATTACACAAAAACATAAAGCAATAAAGAATTCAGTACAAGAGAATCAGAAAACAAAAAGATCAAGCAAACCCATGAACAGATTCAACAAAACAAAATGATCAAACACGAAATCGAAGAAGGAGAAAGAAGAATAAAAGACTCACCCACGACACTGGATCCTCCTGAGCCAAGCGTCATGGTTATGTTTTCTCTGAAGGGTTCGGTGAGATCTGAGAGAGGGAGAGAATCTTGCGAAAAAGAAACAGACCAAGGCAGAGCAGAAGTGAGAATAAAGAGGAAAAAAAAACAGGGCAAAGAGAGAGTGAATATTAAGATATTATAGTTAAATATATATTTATATATACACACACATAAAAGGAGTGATTGTTGAATGTTGTCATGTTGATGGGTATGAATTTTCGAAGGACTTTTTAGCAAATTGTCAATTTCAATTTTTAACCACATAAGCTTTTTGAAATTTGTTTTTAACCACATCTTTTAGTTTAATTTTATTTACACCATTGTCAAAAAAAAAAAAAAAAATTTCACTCCATAGCCATACAATGATACAAATATACAATTAGCAAAATACCCTTCAACCTCTCTTTTCTCTCCCTTCTCTCACTCATTTCTCACTCATTGTAACTTCTCTCACTCATTGTAACCAAATCTGTCTAGAATTTGTTCATTATTATGAAACATCATACATTTCATGGGTTTTGACTTTTAATTGTTTTTTTTTTTTTTTTTTGATTATTTAAAGATTTGAAAAAAATCAAACATAACTATGAATATCGTCATTTTCTAATATAATATATTTCTAAACACATGATTATACTAACAACGATACAATACGGTCTATTCAAGTACAATTCAATCCAATGAAATACATTACAATGCAGTGTGTCAAACGAGCTCTTACTTCATTATTTGCAATTATGCCCTTATACTACGTGAGATTATGTTTATTTCATTATGTGAAACATTCATTCACTTTATGCTACATGAAATAATCTACTCTAACTTAAATAAGGGTATTTTAGTCTTTTCATTCATACAGATGGTCAAAAACAATTGCTAAAAATAATTTTTCATAAATTTTAGGGTTATTTATGAAATTTTTCTGACTTTTATTTTCTCTCTTTTGTTTTGAACTTATTTCACTAACCACCCTAGTTATTATAAGTATAATTGCACTAAAAAATCGGCAAGATATTCATAATAACATATACTACCCCTTAATTCGTTAATTAACAAACAATCATCATTATTCATTAACAAATTGTTCATTAATTAACGGATAAGGGTCAATGTGATTTTTTCCCTCGTAATTGTATTTGGAGAATGTTTAGTATTATATTAAATACAATTCATAATTACACAAACAACCCCTTTGATCCATTAATTAACTAACTGCCATAGTTAGTCGGTAACGGATAAGGATCAATATCCCTTTTGCCACCACACTTGTATTAAGAGAATGTCTACTAAAATAGAAAATACATTAATGGAGATCGATAATGATCTCTCCACGGAGATCATATCGAACTCTTCAATAGAGATTGTCAGTCTCCATTAATGGAGATATGCGTTCTTTTTTAATGGAGATCTGGTTTTAAATCTCTTCCATATGATCAACGATCTCCATTAAAGATTTTATTTAACTAAAAATCTGAAACCTTTTATTAATAATAATAAAAAAAAATAAAAAATAAAAAGCAAAGCAGAGGGGCACCGGGCGGCATGTAAGCCCTAAAACATAAATCTTAAAAGGCACGCATACCTCAACAGAAGATTTATAATCGTTTAACTTTTTTTAACATATGCGAGTTTATGATGGCGGAGAAGAAGATGGGTAATAGAGAAGAAGAAGAAATTTCATAGAGGAGAATGACAGAAGATATGGTATCACAAAAGATCTGGTATCTCTTATTTTTTTTATTAATAATTATTATTAATTAATAAACAAAATTAGGGTTGATATGAGAAGGTTTGATTGGAGAACATTTTATTTTATTCATTTATTTACTAACACCGTAAAAAGATCAAATTTCCCTGCAATAATTAATGACTAATGGTGAACTGTTAGTCAATGAGTCAGGGATTATCCATGTAACTAAACCCTTTTCTTATAAAAAGACCATTAAAACCCAAATAAAATAAGCAATAAACTTTTTTCCCCTTCACCCATTGCTCACATGTCGAAGGTCTTATGTTCAAGTAGTGATATTTCACTAAGACAGTTTCTTGTGATTCAAGTAGTGATATTTTACCAAGACATGTCATGTAGGTATAACAATATAATGTACCAAAGCCGGTGAAAACAATGTCTCCTCCCCCTTATTTTGGTTGTTATTAGAGATGTTGACCGTTTGTGAATTTCTTTCGGCATAATGCTCATAATTTCCATATTAAATCAATGATTTGGCTAATATATATGACATGTATAGTTGCTGGGTAGTTATATAGGAGAGGGTTAGTTTTTTTAGGTTTTTTTTTTTAAAATTTAATTCTTTGATTTTTGTAGACTTTTATATTGAAATCCAATGATTGAAAATTACTCCAACAATTATACAGTACTTATATAGTAGTTGAACCATTAAATCAATAAAATAACCTTCGTCCATGGTGTACATTGTTTTGATGCAAGTTTAAAAACAACATCGTGATGCATTTGCTTGTGGTTATTGAAATTCAACTTAATGAATAATTGTGGTAATAAATTTTGTTAAAACATATAGATCAAGAACTTGGAATTCATTATCAAGATCCTTGTAGAATAACTTCGTGATATGACCAATTTAGTGTCCATTTTCCTCTTAATTTGGAAAACCTCTCTAGTTTGCAATATATTAGTGTCTCTACTAGCTTTACATGGATAATCTTGATTGGTTGAGTGATCTTGTGTTGCTGAACAATTTATTAATGAATGGAACCAGTTTATCAAAAGTATGATTAAAGGGTTATGCATTTAACAAGCTTCCATTTTGACCAAGATGCATTTGTCTTCTTGTAGCCTTCTCAACTTGAATTCATTACCTACCTTTGTTAATTTTATTATTGCATAAATTCATCGAAAACCTAGTTAAGCCACAAGACGGAATTTGGTAAAAAATGAAACTAGAGGGGAATTTCGTTGAATAACACAAACTACAGGCGGAATTTCCCGTTAATTTAAGGGAAATTGCACAAACATACCCTGACTTTAAAACATATATGAGGTATAATCCAGTTTTGCCAAAATTATAAGAAAATACCCTTGACTAACCGTTGACTGACAGTTGACCATACCAAATGATAAAATGACCAAAATGTCATTCTTCAATGTTTTATTAATTTTTATTTTTAAAAAATGTTGTAAATATTAAAATAATTAAAAACCAATTAATTAAAAATATAAAATTTAGAAGTCAAATATTACAAAATGTCCAAATCACCCCTCAATAATATAATATTTTTAATTTTTTAATTGTTTGATAACTGTTAATTATATATCAAAAGCCAACCAAAACAATTTAAATATATTTTTTTTAAAGAAAAGCAAATCAAATTAAATGTTAAAAGCAAAAAATAAATAGCAATTGATCTCCATGGAGACCTACGCTAATGGAGATTTCGTAGGTCTCCCTAGCGATTAATTGCTATTTTTTTTTTTTGCTTTTAACATTTAATTTGATTTGATTTTCTTTTAAAAAATATATATTTAAATTGTTTTAGTTGGATTTTAATATATAACTAATAGTTATCAAACAATTAAAAAATTAAAAATAATATAATATTGAGGGGTAATTTGGACATTTTATAATATCTGACTTCTAAATTTTATATTGTTAATTAATTAGTTTTTAATTATTTTAATATTTACAGTATTTTTTAAAAATAAAAATTAATAAAATATTGAAGAAGGTATTTTGGTAATTTTATTATTTAGTATGGTCAACTATCAGTCAATGGTTAATCAAAAGTATTTTGTTATAATTTTAACAAAATTGGATTATATCTCGTATATATGTTAAAGTCAAGCTATTTTGCAATTTCCCCTTAATTTAATGGCCCAAAAAGTTTCCACTTAAGTCAGGTTAATAGTCAACACAAACGTGCCGGCGTTTGCCTTAAAGAAGGTGTGCCAGCAGCCAGCAGCCAGCAGCCAGCAGCATCAATTTGTCTCTGAAATATATTCTCTTATGAAAAAAAATGGAGGAGGTGTGCCAGCGGCGGAAGCAGAGTGATCCTCTGTACTGGGGCGCGGCGGCGGAGTCGTTGAAAGGAAGCCATTGCGATGGTGGGGGAAGTATCGGAGGGCGGTGGTGAGGCTGGGGAGACAGACGCTGACCGTAGGGCAGGTGGCGACTACACTAATCTTAGAAAAACCAATGTTAATAAATTGAATATTGTTGATACAGATTCTTGAATGCTTGAATCTTTGGCAATGGAACAGAATCGTCACACACATTGCCATCACTAAGTTTCTCAACAACAACATCACACTCCTTGCTTGCCTTTGCGTGGCACCATCACTGCTTCAGGAGATTTGGTTCCCTTCTCCTACATTGCAGGGCTCTTGACCGGCCGTTGGACCCTCAACGCTACTTAAGCCTTCAAGCTTGCAGGAATTGAAAATGTTTTCTTTGAGTTGCAACCAAAGGAGGGTCTTGCACTTGTTAATGGTACAGGAGTTGGGGCTGGTTTGGCTTCTATAGTACTTTATGATGCTAATATCTTGACCATTTTATCAGAAGTTTTGTCCGTGATTTTCGCTGAAGTTATGCAAGGAAAACCAGAGTTTACAGATCATTTTGACACATAAATTGAAGCACCATCTGGGACAAATTGAGGCTGCAGCTATAATGGAACACATTTTGGAGGGTAGTTCTTATGTTTAAGAAGCAAAGAAGTTATATGAAATGGATCCTCTACAAAAGCCTAAGCAGGATCGATATGTTCTTCGAACATCACCACAATGGTTGGGGCCTCAAGTTGAAGTGATTCCATCATCGACTAAGGCCATTGAGAGAGAGCTCAACTCTGTGAATGACAATCCTTTGATTGATGTTTCAAGGAAGTGAGGAACAAGGCTTTACATGGTGGGAATTTTCAGGGTACACCAATTGGTGTTTCTATGGATAACACAAGATTGGCTATTGCTTCGATTGGGAAGCTCATGTTTGCACAATTCTCCGAGCTAGTTAACGATTTTTACAACAATGGTTTGCCTTCAAATCTCTCAGGTGGTAGAAATCCAAGCTTGGATTATGGTTTCAAAGGAGCTGAAATACCAATGGCTAGCTTATTGCTCTGAGCTAAAAAATTTAGCGAATCCTGTGACGAATCATGTCCAAAGTGCTGAGAAACATAACCAGGATGTGAACTCTTTGGGGCTGGTTTCTTCAAGAAAAACAGCCGAAGCAGTCGATATCTTAAAGCTCATGTCCTCAACTTACTTGATTGCACTTTGCCAAGCTATAGATTTAAGGCACTTAGAGGAAAACCTGAAGAACACTGTTAAGAACACAGTTAGTCAAGTGACTAAAAAGGTTTTGAGAATGGGGTCAATGGAGAGTTTCATCCTTCAAGATTCTGCGAGAAAGATTTGATCAAAGTTGTTGATAATGAGCATGTTTTCGCAATTTTGCATATATTGATGACCCTTGCATCTCAAGTTACCCACTAATGCAAAAACTGAGACAAGTCCTTGTGGAACATGCCTTGACAAACAACAACAATGGTGATTTGAAGAATGCAAATGCTTCCATCTTTTTGAAGATAAGCACTTTTGAGGAAGGGTTGAAGACCCTTTTGACGAAAGAAGTTGAGAGTGCTAGAAGCACTTTTGAGAGCGACAACGCTGCTGTATTGAACAGGATCGAAGAATCGTATCCATTGTACAAGTTTGACGGAAGAGTTGTGGACTCAGCTTTTGACAGGAGAGAAGGAAATTTCTCCAGGTGAGGAGTGTGATAAGGTATTCACAGCAATTTGTGAAGGCAAAATAATTGATCCTCTGCTTCAATGTCTTCAAGATTGGGATGGTACTCCTCTTCCAATTTCCTAGACCCTTTCTAATTTGTATTGTCCTTTTGTTTTATTGGTTTTTTGTTCAAGACTTTCAAGTTTGTATTTTGCTGAATTTCTGTACAAATAGGCTTTGTCAATCGGTCAAGAAGTCAGGACCCTCTTTTTTGTGTGATTTATCTGATCAAAATTCTATCACATTTTTTCCTTACTTTCTGAGTTTCTGGTCTTATCAGTTCTCGCTCGCTCTATATTATTAATATAATAATAATTCTCTAAACAAGTTGGTCCTAAAAATAAAAATTAGACTGAAGTTACATAACATTATGGAACCGATTAACCAAACGCCTAACAACGTAATGTGATGTAACTTCAATCCTAAAGTGGATCGACCGGACCAAAGAATATAACCCACGCAACAGTGAGTTCCAAATGTTACATCAAGCTCAACACTGTCTATTTGATGCAAATCTTTTTAAACAATAACAAACAAACAAAAAAATTACAGACCCAGTAACAGAATGTATAGACTCATAAACTCAGCAAAAATTCTCAAGTCTTTGCCAAGTTCGACTATTATGGAATAGTATTGAGTTGAAAAACAGGAAGATCATTAATAGTTGATTTTACAATGACTATATTTTCCGGGAGACTATAAATTTCGCCAATTAGAATATCAAAAGTGGTAACAACACTTCAGGAATCAAACCAATCAAGCAAAGGAAAATACAGTAATGAGAGTCAACCAAAAAAACAAAAATAAATGAGATTTCACATTGGATAATTATATCTACAAGCATTCATATATATACACAGCCGGCAGCTGCAAATTCCCTAGGTGAACAGATCCACATTTCAATTCCCAAAATATTACAAGTCATCCTGGAGCTCAAGGAATTGTATGGTGGAGCTATACAAAACTGTATCTATCTTATGAAGGGTTAGTCATTACTCATCATCAGATAAACAAACGACATCAGAGGCACCACTGTTCTGTACGGGATTAGCCTGCCTACTACTCCGCATGCCAGATTCAGGTTGAGCCGTTGAACCAAAACCTGAATGCAAATCTGATTGCGAGGGCAGAGTGGTGGGCAGAATTGGATTTGACCCAGATCTATTGCTGACATCCAAGAGTAACTCCAGAGCTGACAGTGAAGAGTTGGGAAGAGATGGAACACCTCCTGAAGTATTAACACGATGTGCTCTATTCTGGGTAAGAGATTGGTATGCAGGTAGCGGGGTTTGAGTAGGATGCGGGGGAAGCATGGGAGAAGTAGCAGGGGGGTTATTTGGTATCAGATGACTTGGTGCCATACCGGAAGGTCTAAAAGGTCGTAAATGTGGTGGAGCAGAAAGTCCACTGCCAACTTGGTGGCCAACAGGAGGAGTTACTGAGCTGCTTTGGGAAGGTCTCGGCGGAGTGCTTGAGAAAAGTGCTGACGAATGGTGAACAACCTGTACTCCCGTCTGCAGGCCCGCAGGAAGAGATGTCTGCAGGCTGACTGCAGGTGCAACAGTAGTCTGCGGAGTAACTGTGGGAGGGCCGGAGGTAACAGGACCAGCCAAAGCAGAAGGCCTTTGTGCATGGTGCTGCGATGATAGTCGTGCCATCTGCTGAATGAAACTGGAATAGACCTCTGCCAAGAAAATAGTGGGTTCAACTAGATGTGCTGAAATCTGGGTGAAGGTGAATATGCATACTTATTTGAATAAATAATCATGTTACACAAGTAAAGAAAAAATAAGTATTAACTTTGTAGGAATCAACAAGTCAACAACATCAGGTATGATTGCAATTTTGTACAAGCTGGCAATCTATTCAGTCCAAACTCCAAACAGCCCATACAAATGAAATTTTACTAGTCTTCAGGCTCTGAATACAACTTTGAGTAGACCCAAAAACAAAACCAGTAATCTCTATTCAATGAAAGATTTATCAGTTGAGCAGATATTTAGGAAGTTTCTATATGATTCCTCTGTTGACAGTTAAAGCAATACGTACCTTGTTGCACTGCCGTATTGGATTGTTTCAGATCAGTACACTTAGACCGGAAAGCATCAGCCAAGATCTTGTTCATAAGAACTTTATTATGATTTGCATCCAACTCCCTCTTTTTAGTCAGAAATTCTGCCTCCGTCTCCTTAAGTTTAATCTCATACTTTCTTCGAATTTGAGTGACAACCTCCTCTATCTCACGGTCACAATCAGATTTCAGCCGAAGCTTCTGCTCAAAAGAAAGAAATTATCAGCAGAAAGATAAATTAGGATTATTTTCACAACAAAAGCATTTAAGCAAGCAGGAAACTAACAGTTTCTTCATGGGTCTTGATGGATTCTTCTGTATCTTTACGTAATCTGTCTAATTCCTTTTGAAGAGGGTCACGGTACAAGGGCAGAGAAAACTGGGAAGCTCCTGGGTGCACATTTGGTACAGTATGATTACTATATCCAGGAGTGACTGATGCCATCCTTGGGTCAAAGGTATTTGTCCCCAATCCATCAATAGGAATATCAATTGGAGGATTCGGTACAAAACTTGCTATAGACTGCGAAACAGCTAGATCTGAAAGCTCGACATGGTGCTCCACCATCACTGTTGGTGCCTGAGCAATTTGATTGGCAATATGTCCATTGCTCGGTTGATGTTCTATTCCACTAACTGACGGCAAACCAGAGGGATTGTGGCCGGATGGTGAATCTATGGATGTCAACAGCTGTGGCTGTGCTAATGGCTCTGTTGCTTGTGCTCCATGATTAGATTGATCAGATAATACAGCATCAAATGAATGAGATAAAAGAGGTTCAACTTGTCGGGTATCAATTTGCATTCCGCCAACAGCTGCATCTCCATCTCGCATTCCAGTTAATGTGATGGGGTCAGAACATCCATCTCGCAGGTTTCCTGATAAAGACTCATCATCAGGCATGCATGTGGTGATATCAGGAATTTGTTCTCTGGATGAAGACAGATTGGCAGAGTCATTCTCCAGGTTATCACCAGAACCAACATTCTCAGGCACCTGCAACAGAACCTCGTCATCAGGCACAGTCAATGTGGTGGGTTCAGAACATCCATCTTGCAGGTTTCCCAATAATGCCTCAGCATCAGGAATGCATGTGGTACCGTCAGGAATTTGATCTATGGATAACAAGAGATTGATAGAATCCTTCTCCAGATTATCACCAGAACCGCCATTATCGGGCACCTGCAACAGAATCTCCTCACCAGGCAAAGTCAATACGTTTCTATCAGGAATCTGTTCTCCAGAAGCAGGAAAATTAACAGTGACAACAGTCTCTGGACTATCAGTGGAACTACCGGTCTCAGGGACTTCCAATAAACCTGCATCATCAGGTACGCTCTCAACCCTATCAGGAACTTGTTTTTCTGATGATGGTGCATTCACAGGGATAACAGTCTCAAGACCATTACTCAAACTTAAAGTCTCGGCCACTTCCCTTAGAACCTCTCCCTCAGGACTTAATCTAACCCCATCATAAATTTGTTCTTCTGATGAGTGCACTGGGGAAAGGACATGCTCCTGACCATCACCTAAGCTCCCAGCTCTGGTGCCTCTCTCTGATCTAGAAACTGAAGCCTCTGCAGAAGCTACAGTATCCAATTCATAATTTACACTACCATGGCTAACTGGAAGAGCCATAGTCTTGGTAGGATTGCCACATGCTTGAGCTCCACCATTCAAAGTTTCATTAACCACTGATGATTCCGTCACTCCTGCCCCCCTCCCCAGCATAGTATTGGAACTCGTTCTTTCTGAAAGATGACTAGAAGCAGGGACAACACTCTCATGATTGTCATGAGCATTTACTTGTTCACTGGTCTGCAAGCATTGCACACCATCTCTGGATTTATGAAAAGTTGGCTTATGTAATAATTCACCTTGTAACCAGGAGTTAACTTCATCCATCCAACTAGCCTCCCTGTCACGCACCTTGTTCATTTCAAACTCTAGCATTGCCTCGAGATTTTTAATTTGCAAGTCTCTCTCACGTTGAAGTTCTTCAAATTGTCTTGTATATTCATTATCTAATTTCTTAAGCTTATCTGTTTGCATTGAAGAATTACCATGACTCTGTATACGGATAATAGCCGCCTCTGTTCTTTTCTTATTCTCAAGCCGAGCTCTTTCTTCTTCATACTTTCGGCCAATGCCCTCCTTTTTTTCTTGAAGCTTCTGCTGAACCTTTGTCATCTGCTTACTGCATTTCTTTCTAATTGTTTTGATACTTTTATAGATATCTTTCCGAGCCAGATCAAAATGGTGATGATTATCAGAGCCTTCTTTACCTGTTGACCAGTCCTCAACCTCTAGTTTAACCTTTTGCAGGTCACAAGTTTTTGACTGTGACAACCTTGCATGTAAATTATCCACGTATTTCACCTCAAGCTTCTTTATATCGTTTAAAAATACATCCTTTAGACACCGTAACTTTGAATAAACCAGGTCTACCTCATCTTTATTGCAGCCAAAATTTAAATACTGTTTTGCAAGTGCAAGGGACTCTTTGTGATCAATTTTCTGCTTCAGCAAGGAAGCTGCAGTCCAACACTGAAATTTGTACGGACAAAGCAAGTTGTTAGGCCTTCTTTGTTTTTTCCTCTTTATCACTGAATGGGTCTAAATGATACTCATTCAGTGATTTTGTTTGTTTTATTAAGTGAAAAAATATCTGAAAAGGTGGAAATTTTCACTTTTTACTTTGTTCAAACTCATTGGATTCCACACAATATATATATATATACATATATTCAAAACCAAACCCATACAATTTACCAATTTTCCAATTTTATTGGATACAACACAAAAACTTGGAAACCACATTGCAGAACAACTCTTATAAGCATCCATTTAAGTTTTCTTTTGTTGTAGTAGCAAACTAGATATACATATATTATATGAAGACTACTAATCTAAATATTTAAAATATCAAATAATATTTTAGTGGATGTTAAATTTGCATTTTTTATGTTTATGAGAAGTGGTACAGATATTGGTGGATAGCCTAAGCACCCAAATGATTAGATAGCAAACTAGATGCATTCTTCATTTTATTTGATTTATAAATTAAACAATTTATTTTTAAAAAATTAAATATAAAAATATGTTTTAAAAATATATATATATATATGTTTTTTAAAATAATTTATATGTATTATTTTAAAAAAATTAATGTATTAGTTTAAAATAGTTTTTCAAAAAAAAAAAAAAAAAAAAAAAAAACATTAGATAATTTTTATGAAATACAATTTAAAATATTTTTAATTCATAAAATGATTTAAAATTTTAGTCCAATCTCATGTTGCACCAAACAAAGGCAATACAAATTTGATCCCTATCCAATTTCATGAAATAATCCTATATTCTACCCCGTAAGTCTGCAACAGATATCAAATACATGAACTAAGGCTTTCAAATTTTAATTTAATAACTATTTCTCCTCTTGTTCCCCTCCCCATCTCTCTTGAAGCGGATCATTACTTTATTTAAGGATCTACATCTTTTGCCTTCCTTTTCTCTATAGGTGCATTGAATGATTCTACATTAAAAAAAAAAATGGCTCATGCTTTGAGGCACACCTTGCCTCAGAATGGATTGAAAACTGTCACCATCAATAACATTCAAAAACTAAGACTCAGAATCAGACATTTATGGAAGACAACCCAATAGCATTAGAAATAAAGAAACAAACGCTTATAGTAAATAAGACATTGCATCTATGTCAGATTCATTTATCAACTAGAATATATATTTACTTTAGTCTTTGAGAAAGACATTTTTGCTCTTTGCAACAAGCTTGGCACCACCATCTATGACCCAGCTTGGGGGACTGTTGTGAATCCCTCCAAATAATTAGTATGTAGAAGTAAAGATGTATAATATATGTTCTTCTTTATTGATGAATGGAAGTTCAATGCCAATCTATCAGATGGACGTAGCCAAGGTGACGGAATGATTCAACAGGAAGTAAATGAAAAAAAAGATAAAAAAAAATTGCAAATGAGTATATAAAAAACCATTCGTGTAAGCATCTTTAATTCTTCATCCAAACATAAAAGATCACTAACACTATATTTCATACAGAATTGAAAGATGCTATCAGAAAGAAGATGAAAAGAAAGCAAGTGCTGGAAGGAAGAATGTTC
This sequence comes from Acer negundo, assembly GCA_035582765.1. Lineage (NCBI taxonomy): Eukaryota > Viridiplantae > Streptophyta > Magnoliopsida > Sapindales > Sapindaceae > Acer > Acer negundo. Next base: position 13,590,006 of record CM069243.1, read on the forward strand.
TCACCAGAGATAGTTGGAAAGCGTGCACTATAGTTGGTCGTTCTCTATTGACACGATGATTGTTCATGACATATTCCAAAAACTTTTCAACCATATCCTTTGCATCATCCTGCAACAACAGTAACATATATCAAACCTAATCACAGAAGTATGCCAGTAAATACACAGGAGACTAAAGGTGGATTCGAAAAACACAAACAGGACTAAATTTTTCAAGGCCCCTAACCCGAAAAACCTCAGCAAGTGCATTATTTTAGACAAGATACAAAGATATTCAGACAGATTAGTCAACCAACATTCATGATTGCCCAAAAATTATATGCAGGAGAAATAATAATGACCAAATAATTCGTATCTTTAAAGAGTCCCAAAAGAACCAAGCAGCCTGAATAACATTTTTTTTTTTCCTTTTTTCAAAATAGAAAGTGTTTTTTCTATAAAGACTAAACAATGCATGATGCAGAATATATTCTTCCAAAAGAAGATAATGAAGCAAAGTAAGAGAAAACTGCAAAACAAGATCAGGAATCAAGACTAGAAGATAACTGGAAAATTTTCTGTGTTAAGGGACACTTGCATGTACATGGGTCCACTAGTCATTTTACATTTAGGTTTGGAATTCTGTACATGTGCTTCAAGATTGAAGGTTCAAGGACTGGTCGTGGTGGAAGACAACAATTTGTATGAACCCAGGAAAGAATTGCAACAATCTCTGTTACCTATGAAATAAAATGCAGGTGCTGCAAGTAGCTTTAACATCTTTTACAAACATGTCTTCAATATATAAGATGAAGTTCTATTTTTAACTATAAAATTAGTTTACCTACCAGCTTTCCAAGAGCACTGAATAAATGATACATGATTTGACAGTTTTCTGTTACCAAAAGCAAGATACATAACAACACAAATAAAAACAAAAATGAACCTCTGCCAAAAAATATATAACCTTATTTAGCATGGTTTGCTGAGAAAGCTACCATTCTAAGAAATGAAAGACAGTAACAGCATGTCAAGAAATCTACTAAAACAATTAGCTTTCCAGTTTTTAACAACAGGAACATACTCCATATCCAAACTACCAAGTCATTACTACGAAGTATCTACAACTTGATGCAGGAGGAAAAGGACTGAGCAAGATAAAACAAAAACCTAGGTCTTGTCCCTTTGGCAATATCATAGACATTTACTTTAAATTTGCCACAATGTCAGCTTTGAAATATTTAAATGAGAATTGGTGATATGCTTCTTAAAACATCAATGGAAAACTATGTGACCCGATAGAATTAAAGCTATACATAGACATTGACTTTTACTTTTACTTTTAATTTGCCCCAATGTCAGCTTTGAAATATTTAAATGAGAATTGGTGATATGCTTCTTAAAACGTCAATGGAAAACTATGGTAACTGATAGAATTAAAGCTATACAATTAAGAAAAAATTCCAGATCTGCTGGTTGGTATTTTGACAGAACTTTATAGCATCTAAAAGCATCCTATCCTTAATGATGCCCATTGCCCAAGGAGAAATTCAATTTTTCAGTTATGCTTGCATATCACCAGCCCAGATGGTATTTCAAGAAACTCAACAGTATATAGGGGAAGAATCAACATTCAATGTGTAATCCATCTAAACTGTGGTAAAACTTAGCATCAGGACAGTGTACTCCACTAAAGATTTGGATATCATTTACACCTTTTTTACAGACTCTACCATCAAATCTTACTCTTTTGATCCTTGTACTTGATATAACAATATTGACACTGGCTAATAAGGGCAGCTTTGCATTACAGGTACATTCTGTATGTAGTACAAGACTAGAGTAATCAATTTCATATTATTCTAGCAAATAAAATGAATTTTCTCTGCTATCAAGGTAAAAAACCAATGCATCACATGTCAATACATGCTAAGTTAACTTATTTAGAATGGTTGTGAGATACATACTTTGAGTTTTAAAACTTCACAAAGTTTTGCCATCCCTGGCTTCAAAAGAAGATAGAAACTCTCCTGTGAATCACGTAATTCTTTTGGAACTTCCAAGATATTATTGACCAAACAAGGTGCGGTGGAATCATGGTTCAAGTAGGTTGTCTCATTATGTGGTGGAATTCCTGAAATTCCTGCAGAAATAAGAGAATATTTTTAGAAAGCTAGATATGGGGACACTATTGTTGATTGATATGGGGACAATATTTTTAGAAAGCTAGATATGGGGACACTAAAATAAGAGAATATTTTAGTAGCTAGAATATTTTTAGAAACTCTATGAAAACAAGACTCTTACTGATAGAGGATGATTGTCCCAAAGTTAACTAACAGAGATATCGGCTATTTACCTTTCTTATCCCTTGAAGCTATTTTTCCATTTACTCCAGGTTTCAAAGATGATGGATGAACACTATTGTTGGTCACCTTCCGGTGCTTCTTTACAACTTCATCATCTAGCTTCTTTTGTAAATCATCAACATGTTGAACCCTTTTCCGACTCCTCTGAGATGAACCAGAAGAATATTTCCAACATGGATGTTTTCCCTCCAACAGTTTTTTCCAGAATATGGGGGCTAGCCCTTCATCCATCACTTCAATCTCTGACTCACCGAACAATTGAAAGTCCGCACTGTAAGTTCCCAAATTTTGTTTGACTTCCAAAATTATATTGAATTTACTTTTATCATTATCTTCACCAGTTTGAGTAAGTATGGCTATGAACTCCTGGACCACATCTTTCCAAAATGATTGGTCAAAAAAGTTATTTGCACTTGAGGCTGGGGTATTGCCACCATGAAATTCATCCAATCTATTGAATAAATGCAAAGCTCCCCACATAAGCAGCAGATGACTAATATTTGGCCTTGAGTTCTGCAAATAGCCATCAGGGGTCTTATCTTGCTTTGCTAGGATCAGAACTTTTTCTTCCACAGTACAAGATGAATATAAACGAAATATCTTTATCTTTTCAAACTGTGGATCAAGTGTTATTTTTTGCAAGGCTTTTGTGTCATTCACTGGGATCCAATCACTATTGAATATAATAACAGTATCAATAGAAGACAGTGTGATGCTGGGAAGACAAGCACGGGTTTCTAATAAGAACACAAATCTCTCACTATCCGTATTAAAATTGTTCAGAGCATCTTGCTTTTCTTTTGAACGGACATTCCCATCTATACGTTCATAAGAATCTTTACCGAATCTCAGACGTATGAAGTCATCCAAAATGTCTCCAAGCCCCATTTTAGAACCATTAATTGCCTGTGTGGGCTAAAAGAAAAAAAAAAAAAGTAATGAGAACAATACAATAACCAAGAAAAATACATAGTGCCAGCGCACTCAACGACGAGCACACACTGTAGATAGTGACAAGTCATATTTTGACCATGAAAAAGTATTTTTTTTTGGAGGTGGTTCGTGGTTCATAGACTTTTATAAACTTTCTTGACATGCAAAGACCTCCAGATCATTCTTTCCCCCTTTAAACAGACCAAAGGTACACAGTGTACCTTGGGTGATATGTTACTAAAGTAAAATATAAACAAAGGAAAGCATAACATTCACAAATTAGTAAAAGAAGTGTCAGGAAAGCATGATATGGCACAAACCGACTCTGTTACACTACAACTCTATGACCAAATATCTCTGAAAAATAACCAAAAGCTAAGCAAAATCAAACTCAATACAATTAGTAGCTACTATGAATATCTCAACAACCCGCAAAGAGTTTGAACAACTAAAAAGAGCTTAATAAAACAAATTAGAAGGAAAGTGTCAGGCCCAATTAGCAAAACTTATAACAATAATACTCTTAATTATTGTTATAATTGGAAATTAGAGTTCAAATGTAAAACACTATATAGACTATAGAAAATTGGTATAAGTACTTAAATTCTCTTAATCTACACTGAAAAGATATTCAGAAGTTTTCAGGCATCAATACAAACATATGGGATGCTAAGATCTCCTAGATATTAATTAAATAATAGATATACCCCCTATAAATAGAACTGACAAAAGTTTATTTCTGTTGGATTACAAAAAATCTCCCTCTCTAAACTAAAGACCAAAGAAAAAGGCGATTGAATACTAAACTAATAATGAGTTGGCTTCAAGATTGTGTCCTCTAAAACTGCATGTGGACCACGTACAAGAAATCTAAATAAACAAAACTGAATTTAGATACATAACCCCTTTCTTGAAGGATTGCACCAGACAATTGTGAATCCCACATAAAATCTGTTCAACTGCTTAAATTATATGGAAGTCTGTAACAAACAAGGCGTGCCTTGTACATTATATATTATGTCAGCCCTCCATTTGCAGTACTGCACAGTACTGCTAGTTCAATTCTCTACTAAATTACAATCTCTAAATATTCCCTTTCAAAATCCATGATTTGCAACCATTTTTCTAGCAAAATTTTCTATTAAATATTCAGTCTGCACAATTTATTTCTCTGGATTAACAAAATGATACTGTCCCTAAAAGGAAACTGATGTGTTAGTCACCAAGTCTCTGCTTCAGGTTTTATAGGAAAGATTAGCCGTCCCATGCAAATGGAAATCAATATTCAATAATGATACGACAAAAATACAAGGAATTGATTCAACCAATTTAGAATTCTGAAAGTGCTAAAACAGACATTCAGAAAAAAAAAATTGTTTTTTTTTTTTATAAAAAAAAAATTGATTTTTTTTATTAAAAAAAAAAGAAAAGAAAACAGGAAAACACTAAAGCATGTACCTGGAAAAGAATAAGGACTCTTAAACCTTGACTCTTCATCTCTGAGAGCATTGAGTCGAGAAGTTGTAGCTTGCCACTTGCTTTGATTCCTACATCTAATAACTCAGTCTCTTTGTCTTTAATAAGCAAACTTTGCAGGGACTCGTCCACAAGATAAGGATGATCACAGCACTGCAAAGAATAAAAATACATGATTTAAAACTAAAAGCAGTGAATTGTAATAGATGTTCTTCTACCCTCTAGCCATTGCATAAAACACTGAAGTAATAAACACTATTAATAACTGAAAACAACATTAACAACGTTCAAACCCAATTTATAAAAAAATAAAAAAAACTAAGGGCACGTCCTGTAAACGTTTTTTCCGTTGATGTTTTTCGAAAATAATAACGAAAATGTAACCAATGTTTTTGGTTTCAGTTTCGAAATCTGAAAATAAATCTAGTAGCATATACAGAAAACGGTATTCTGGAAATAAAAACATCGAAAACACGTTCGGTAGGTTAACTGAAAAATTTCAAAAATTGGATTATTTTATTTCACATTATAACCTAAAAACAATTTGGTTAAATATTTATTCCTCATTAATTTTTTTTCTTGAAAGAAAATCATATTAATTGTAAATTATAAATTATAAATTATAAATTATTTATTAAATGTAAATTATATGAAAAAGATTTAAAATCTTTCAAAAAGAAAAATATATATATATATAAAAAATATATATATAAAAAAAAAACATCATACGAATCGTGGATCTGCTCTTGGAGGAGCAGATCGGCAGCTCTGGAGGAGAGATCGTGTAATGCCCAAATTATGGATCAGCTAACAACTGAACTAAGTGATGATTATGATCAGAATTTGTGTTGATTTCTTATGCTAGGTTTTATTTGTACAGATAAAAGAGATAGTCAAAGAAGAAGGAGAAGAAGATTAGATCGAGAGATGTTTGAGAGAGAGGGAAATCAGATCAGAGAGAAAGTTGTAAATTCTTCATAAATCCCATTTCTTAGCAAAACAGATCAATATATTTATTTGACAGATCCTCCTCCGGAGAACAAATTTTTGGCCATGGAGTGATGGAGAAGAAGAAGAAAAAGAAGATGAGGAAGAAGAAGAAGAATGGAGGCAAACTAGTCGACAAATGAAGAAGAAGAAGACTGGAGGCGAAGAAGAAGAGAAGAATGGAGGCCAACAAGTCGTGAACGAAGAAGAAGAAACAAAAATCGGGTCAGTTTTTAAAAATAAATAAATAAATAACATGTTTTTCAATTTGAACACTCTTTGTTTTTCATTTTGTTTTTGTTTTTTGAAAACAAAATGAAAAACAGTTAGTTAACAAACACGAATTCGAAATTGTTTTTCGGAAAACAAAAACGGCCCGAAAAACAGCTACCGGACAGGCCCTAAAACTTAATTGAATCTGAGAAAAAAAAGCATGTGTCCTGATGAAGTTCCAATTTATATTCAAGTTATCTATACAACTTGAAATATAAATTAATCAAAATTTTATGAATGGATGCAATTGAAATTATATTCCCAGTTAGGAGATTCAGGATTTCTGGATTATTCATCCCATATTCTAAGATTATGAACTAAATATATGGGAACATGACCATCACAAAATTCCAAAAGTACACAGTCCGCATCCAGGTCTGCACAACGTGACCACAAGCATTTAAATTCTAATAAATTAATTTAAACAATCAGTAAATTGCACATGCAAGTTGGAGTCAGTACATCATCTCAATTAAATGCAACCATGTAATTGATGAAAAAAATTAATAAACCTAACCTTCCGGATAGAAATAAGAATATCTCGGAGGACTCCAACAGGATCACTCTTCAAAGGTGAGCAAAGTAACAAAGAGTTTGAGAGCAGAGTAGCACAATACTGCTCAAGCTGCATATTGGAAATCTGTACAGGAACCCAGTATTCCACAAACCTAGAAGTGTCTGATTTGCCTTCATATGCAATATACTTCAATAACTTCTCTTTCAAACCACCAATAGTATCATTTGAATCAATTATTAAGTCATCGCTACTGGGAGAATTGAGCAGAGACAGCATATTAAGGTACTCAGCTATGCTATCCTGCAAACAACCAGAAGCATTAAATAAGTCAAGTAGTCAACCAGTGGAAAATGATCCCTACAGTAAGGAACACAGAATCAAACCTTCAGTTGACCGCTGACAAGCAGAAGCCTCATATCAGTACTGAGCACCTTGATTTGTTCAAAATGAGAACAAATTTTGGAACGCTGGCACTCATCAACTACTATTGCTTCCCATCCTATGCTTTCGAACACATTTTGATCCTGCAAAACCAAGTGAAGGTCAAGTAGACATGCCTAATGATGGCCATACATAAACAAACCTATTTATGTGATAATAGCATTTTGTTTTCATTTTTTGAAAATGAAAAATAAAAATCCAAGCAAACAATTTGCACTGGATCACAAAATGCAGGACACATACTTGATAATTTTTAATGTTATGTATCAGAAAACAGGCACCTAAAATAATCAGACATGCTGCAGCATTATACCTCGACCAAAACTTCAGGGGTAGTTATCAGTACTTGAAACATTATGCAACCTCCTCCCTCATAAAGTTCTAGGGTTCTAATATTTTTTCTCACTTCTCTAGTTCCACTGTAAAGCACAACATGAGCAGACGGTGCCAAACGCAAAAATTCATCATCCCATAAATGAAGCGCAGCAGAAGTTGAGATGATGAGAAAAGGCCGACAGCAATCCGATAACAACGAGAAAATAAATGAAATCACCTTAGCAATTCGCTCCTGCAAACATAGAATTGATCAGAATCATTGCATTTGAAATACTAACACATACATTTTCAGCAACATTGTATGATAGGGAGTAACAGTAATCCATTATAAACAAATTAAGGCAAGGCACAAGTATTGCAAAGAACGGTAAACACAAAATTGACATTTTTTACAGTCTAACATTGCAAGGATACGAGTATGATCCTTGAAAAGGAAACACAAGAAACTCACAAATATGAATACCAAACAACTTATCAATATTTTCCTGAAGTAAAAGCTATAATCATATTTGCAAGGAAAATCAACTACAAAAAAATCCATATATGATTTTGTCAAATTTCAAATATGTGCAGAGCATATATTTCAAGAAATATTCAACACCCCGATTCTATAATTGTTCTCTCTGGAAATGTCAAAAAGAATCGATGATTAAGTTCACAAGAATTCAACATTCTTACAATTTTTAATTCTGCAACATGAGGTAGAAATTTATTTTAGCACACAAACAAAAATAAAAAGGAGGGAAATCGTTGAATATGACCAAATATCAAATCATTGAAGGATTGAATGAAACTATATTCACACCAAAACATGGTAGGTAGGTAGGTAGGCAGGGCAGTAACTCTTGAAGCAATAGCATAGAAAGTGGGAAACATAAACAAGCAGAAGCTGTACATTTTTAGTTACCAAATCAATAGATTAATGCAATAATCAGGTTACAGGATCATTTTTTTTCTGTCACCATCAAGATTAAATTCATTCACAGGCCGAAATGGCACAATGATAAGTCAAGCTCACCTGATCATCAAAAACAACAGCATTCTGGCCCTTGTGCCAATAGTCATGAAGCTTGTTGACAAAATCTACATCAAATCCAGATGAACTTCTAGCTGACAACTGTGACAACTTGACTGGAAAACCCTTTTCTCTCTTAGTTGTCTGCAGATAGTTATTTAAAGTCAACAGGTCAGGTTAATTCAAGAAAAAGAAATTAAGCAACATAAATTATCATCCTACAATCAATACAGCAACCACTATATGAACATAAAAATGAAATGACTGACTAGTAACAGTTAAATTACATGTAAACCTACATCAAGCAACCCTGAAGAAGACCTTTCGTATTTCACAAGTCATAATGCAACTACATTATGACCTTTTTGTTTCCCATAAAAAATAAAATAAAATAAAATAATGCAACCACATAAGCATGGGTCACATATGACCTCTCCTTTTCCGTTGAATTTGCAAGGTCAGATAACATACTGGAAACAATCTCTTTATAAGCAAAATTCTTGCTAAATGTTAAACGCATTAGTTTTCCAACTACTTATAAGTACAAATTCAAAGGAAAATATAAAATAACTTGAAATTTTCCAAATTTTGCTCAGTCACAAATATACGCATGAAAAGGGAATTGCTTCCTGAACAAATTATAAAAATTTACTTAGGAAGACAGAATTGATAACTTTAAATACAGACAAATATCTGTGATTCATCAACACAAAATGAAATTTTGCATTTACTCGTAATACGGGCACCTTTTCTATGCTTAACAAACTGGATGAACAAGAAGTTCTCTTGGCCCTCTTGTGGCGATCTTCATAATCTCTGATAAGTTTCCTGCCTTTTGGAGAATTTATAAAAGGCGCATTCTCCAATTCCCAAGTTGCATGCTCATAACCAAGACTGCGCCATTTCACAAGCCACTCATAACTGCAGTCTAAATTGTCAATAGCATGCTCTCTAAAAGACTCATCATGCTGCTTGGGAGATACTAAAGCTCTTCTTTGTAGCAAACGATGTGGCACAGTCCACTCTTGCTTCCACCTCATACTCTGAAGAACATTCAATTTTTTACAAGGGAAACACCAATTTATTTACAATGCAAAGCAATCAATTACCAAACTTGTTTCCAGTTACCACAATCTAAAGGTAGAATCAATTTAAGGAAAAATAAACCTGGTTTTTCCGGTTGAATTTTGAAACAAGAGATGGAACTTCAAGCAGCTGACATTCTGGGACCCAACGATTATGAACATGTGCAAAACCTTTGTATTTAACAAAATATTGCTTCTGCTTTCTGGACCCTGGAATCAATCATGCCAAATGATAAATCTAAAAAAAAAAAGCTTTACAACCATCCCCATATCAAGACAAGATAGAGCATGATTAAAAAAAAAATTAGCAAATAATTCATTACTGCCAGGACCACAATTTAAGGCTGTATCAGCAAACACGTCGCAATGAGGATAGCACTTACCACTTTCATCTGGTACGTCCACCTTTCTAGAATCCCAAATTGACTCTACTCCCGACAATGATTGTACACCTGATTCTATTTTTTTTCTAATGCATTGAATACAGTGCCAAACTCCAAGAGGTGCATCTTCCAGAGGGGGGTCTAGACAAGAAAGATGGCAGCTTCTTTTGCACCCTTTTCCATCACAGCACCTGAAATTGAACATAAAGTAAGAGAACATCCTAGAAGCAATGAAACTCGAGAAAAGAACAAGCACAGAAATAGTGTTATAAAAATTACACAATGTAAAGAATACTAGAAACACTTAAACTCAAGTTAAACATTACACAAACACACAGAAACACCAGCAGTAAGATTATATATCTAATTAACTACAATGTAAAAATGAAACTTAAAGGGGAAGAAATATTACATAAAATCTCAATTACTATATAAATTCACAGAAGACCTCTTTCATAAACAACTCTCAATATGAGTGAGAAAACCACCGTATAAGAACAGTTACTGATGCAACAGATAATACTATTAGTAACTTCCACGAGATGAACTATACAAGGACGAATATAATCATTTCTTGGCCATAGATTCAAGGCAAGCAGATAATTAACAGGTAAGAATATAAGAATAATGCAAATACAGTAAGAAGACTGCATACTGTAAATAGACAATAAAAATCTTTAAGTAGAAAGAGAAGTTTCCCTAGTAAGGACCTTTTATGAACTTAAAAATCTTAATCAACTGCTACTCTAGGAGGAATGTTTCTATGCGGTGCTACGATTTAATAACCATCTTTGTAGCTCCATAATGTTTCAGTTTATGCTCCTACCTATTATCCGGATATACCAAGAATTATCTTTGTAGCTTCATTGTAATTCTTATTTTCATTTAGTTTGTTGTGTTGGGTGGACTACTGGTTCACTATTGTAGTATTTTCTTTTTTGAATAAAGTTAATGTTTCCTATTAAAAAAAAAAAAGTATATTTGTAAATATTAAAATTTTTATTATAAGAAATTTTATTGAAGTCAACTAATGATAGGTTTTTTACTGATTATTCAAATCAAAGGGTTTGATTTGGCATTTGTTCAAAAGTCAGGAGATCTCCCAGGTTATGAATGCTTAAATTTTTGTACTTTGTTAAAAATAAATCTCTAATGTTTTAAAGGGCTAGTTTAGAATTTTTCCCAAAAATAAACAAAATTAATTTAACTGAGTCCAAAACACCTACAAAAGAGGTTTACTGTATTATTAATGGTTAGTATTCAAAAGGAAATATTTTTTTTAACTTTAATTTTTATTTTTATTTTTATTTTTCAAATCTTGAAATTTTACACACCTTTGAATTTATTTCACCTCCACAAAGAAACAATCCGATTAAAAACAAAGGAACCCTTGGAGAAAGCATGTTAAGAGGCTGGTACGATTCTATTCAGCATTTTGTTCGTTCGGGTTTGATTGTGTCATAGCTCTCTAATTCGGATTAGGTTTATCATTGAATGAACTGCATTGCTGATTTGACCCTAAAAAAAGGGTAGGTACAGCTAGCCGTGAACAGCCAACCATCACACTGTAAAAATTGGATAGGTTCGATCTATGGTCATCGGGTCCTTGTAAAAAGATCTACTAAATTTATTGGAATGACGCCCAGATTAAAGTATATCCAATGCTGAAACTAAAATTTCTTCTTTTTACTCAACAGTTGATTCATATTCAGAACCCTCGTTTTCAAAATTCTGATGACAAAAAGAAAACACTCAATTTTGGGTCAATCCAATGCAGTAAACAAGAGATTGAAGAAATTGGTTTGCCATGGATGAGAATATGTATCCTGGTATTCCTGCTAAGGTGGCTTTTTTTTTTTCCACTCCCTGCCTATCACTTGTACTCTTATAGCTAGGATTTTGATAAGAGAAACAATTTTTCATTGGCTGGTGTCATGCATAAAAGAGGTCAAGAAATGGTCAATTATTTGCTACACATTGCCAGTTACTAAAGACCTCTGGTCTGCTTAATTTTCTCATCATTTGGCATAACCTTGATTTCATCTTAGCTTAGTGGTTAACATGTTTGCCAGTTAAGGAAATTTTATGAAGTAAGGAATGTTGTAATGCCCAAAATGTTGCGAGGACCATGTTGCTTGATTCTGTGTACTTGCTTATAGAAATAGACTGCATGACGGTGCATTGCAACCATGGCATCCATGAGCTAAAGATAGGTATTCTGAAGAGGCTGTTTTCTGCCTACTGGTTTCAACTTCTTTTGCTCTCTCTTCTACTTTGTAAAATTATTGGTGCTTAAATTGTATTAGTTGACAAGTAATGATTTCTTAATTTTTTTACTCTTGGTGCTTCACCCAAGATACAGGGTCATGAACCACTCCCATGCAAACCCAAAAAAGAAAAATAGAAACAAATACAACAAGAGATAACACAAGAAAATCAAAAGAAATAATCTCTAGAACATATAAAAGAACACCAGAAACATCGAAGTCAAGCATTGGCAATGGATTAAGTCATAGGGAAAAGAATGCATGAATCGAAACACAAAAAAGAAAAAGCACTCAATAATAATTACAGCAAAACAGTATAAAGTTCCAAAGCAGCCTTTTTCTTTTCTTCCATATCGTTAAATCACTAAAATCAACACCAACAGGAGCACAAATCTTGCATACAATAGGCATACAAACAGTAAAAATAAACAACGAACTCATCTTATAGTCTAAAACATCAGGCAAATCCAAGACAGGACCAGAAAATAGGTACTGATATAAATTAATAATATTTTTCTTCTAAGGTTGTTTAAGTATCGTAATTATAAAGGAAAGAACATAAATACTGAAATTTACATAAATTTTGCAGAGTTACACTCTCCAACAAAAATTTCACTTCTTAAATGCAAATAATGGACCTATTACTGCATCTGAATGCAGCAATTAACGCATAATAAAGCCTATGCATAACATCACAGACTAACTAAATTGTACTTGCAACAATAAATAGGCAATAAAAACAGGTTACTCACAAGAGATGTCCACCAAGTTTGCAGATGATACATATATTTGTGCTGCCATTTGCTGGAAAATTTACAAAAGACCCCTTTTGTTGCGAATGATGGTTCTTGGACTCTGCAGCAACTTCTGTGGTAACAACAGCTTCAAGATACCCTCTATCCTAATGCAACATGTTTTATACAAATGACGATATTTAAAGATCAGTAACTAAGCCATGATACTTGCAAAACAATTACAGAATACAGATAAGTTTGTTAACTAGATTTTTTTTGCACAGCCCCATGTACCTGATAAGCACACATATAAACTGGTGCGCACCAGAAACAAGAAAACCAGGATCCTTATTTCAGAAGGGAGAAAGAATTTTTTAATATTCAAATGAGAAAAACAAAGATTGAATACAAAACTAAGATAATAAAAGAGAAAATCAGAACATCAAAACCTATCAACACAGAGAGAGCATCGAAGACCAGAGTGCCAGACTGTAATTTTTTCCTCTCCTTTTCTGGATAGGAAAGTACAATATTCCTCGAACCTCCCAAATTCCCAACTGCTATCAAAACATATACCCCTTCATCTCATAATATGTCACTTACTTTCATATGGGGAGTAAATTTAAGAGAGCACAATTTATAATTGAGCATTCAAATTTCAATTCCGAAATTGCCCTTTTAAAAATGAATTGAAAAATATAAGAGGGCCCAAATAGCAAAGGTAAAATCAAAAGCATAAATATATAAATATACACACACACTAACATGAAACCAACTTTTTTGCATTGGAAGACAATTATTGGAAACCAAAGTTGACAAGCAATCTACATTATAATTTAAGAAGTACTATCATATGAATTATTCAAAAATATTTTGTTTAGAGAAAACAAACTATATGGGACCAAGGATGTAGAGACTTACAAAGAAGAACAATCATCAGCCTTAAGTCACTAACTATAGTATCTTCAACTTAAATCATTCAATGTCTTGCTCAAAGAAAAAATTAATATAACCATTGATCCACCAAATATATGACAGAACAAATATATGTACATAAAAAAAAAAATTAAAAAAAAATTTAAAAAAATATATAAAAAAAATTATTTCATCTGAATCACTTTTGTAAGCCTTTGATCTATCATTCTCACCATCTATTATCCATAGTACTAGCTTTTTTGAAGCATAATCATCAGCAGCCCTCTCTCGTTTTCTTCATTTCTTCTCCTTCTTTATTTTTATTTTTTTACTTTTATTTTTATAAGAAACTGTATAACTTGTACTTTGTGATTGAATTAAAAAGATAACATTCGTCAGAAAGCATCAAAAATAAGATAAGAGCTACTTAAAATCAATGAGGTCATAAAAATTGTTTAGATCCCCTCTCTTTCGTAGCAACCAAATACTGATTATATTATCCAATATAAAAACATACGAAATCCTACACTCAGCCTCACAATTTTCCACATCTCGTCAAATGAACTTGAAAGCAAATTACATACAAAGGCTATCATGAGAGTTAAGGTTATTTAAGGAGGGAATCTCAAGAGAACCGATGACCAATTCATATCTGCAGCCAAATTGGCAGAGAGAAGTGACATCTATCTGCAAATAAAATGGCAAGTCACCGGGAAAAAGTAGGCACGACAAACATAGAAATACATAGCAAAGTATATACCGAAAGGAACTGATTTCTTATCCACTCATTTAGTTGTTAATCTACCTTAAGCAAGTGTAATATATTCATTGATTTTTCTTTCTACTAAGATATATTATTCCATCTTAAATGAATGACCCTTTTTTCATTGAAAGACCACCACAATATCGAATTCGAATTGTGTGAATTAAAAATTCTTGTATTTCTATCAATTTGAAAAACCATTTCATTTCTTGTGTTAGAATAGGATATGTGGTATAAAAGTAGAGAATCTATTCTCTTTATCCCCAAAAAAATAATTTTGGAAATTGTGTAACGGGCTATCTCTTTCATATGTCGAGGAACTACTTATTAACCAAAAAGTCATCCCGGAACAAGGGGGAATACACATTACACCACGATTTTGAATCAAAAGAGAGACTTCAAGAAATGGCAGATATATTCACTCTATCAATAACCAAGCCGGATTTGGTGTATCATTAGGGATTTTCCTTTTCTGTTGATTCCTATGGATTGGATCAAAAACTATTCTTGAATGAGGTATTCAACTGGATGAATCAAACTCAGATACACAATAGCTGAATACAGAAAAATTATAAGCACAAAGAAACAGAATTTAAAGGGAGAAGCAGACCAACCTCCTTATCCAAATTTTCTTTTAAATTTTGGCGACAAGAACAGAACTCCTGCTTTGTCGAATCATTGTCAACCCTGCAAAAATATATTATAAAATAAAAGAACTTTTTTCCCAAAGTCAAAGCATAGAATACACCAATCATCACAAATATAGAAATCTAATCAGCTTTAATTTAACAGTCATGGATTTCTTTATTAATTCCTCAGATAAACCAGTTGAAAACATTAAAATGAAACACGAATAAATACCAAGGTAAAATCAGATTGCACATATTGAGAGAATTTACATAGTTGGCATCTCAGGCATGCTAGCAAACAAATGCAGTGAAACAAGACTTCAACAGGAAAAAAAAACCAATATGGATTTCAGGCTTAATGAACGGCGGACTACTAGAGCATACTCATGAAAAATAATGGTAAAAGAAACCACAAGAGGGCGCCATACTCTAGTCTCTACATGTGGGATATGGTTCTAAGCTACTGATTAAACATTTGAAACAAAAATAAATACTGAAGAAAAAACAAATTTCAGATATTGAGAGAATACACATATTAGCATCTTGACTAAACTAGCCAAAAGATGCAAAAGTGACTTCAATAGGAAATCAAAACGAAAACGATACAGATTGCACTTAATGGACAGGAGACCAAACTCCTAGAGCATACCTGTGAAAAAAAACGGTGAAAGGAACCCCAAGAGCACACAAGCTACAAGTGGGGTATGGACTAAGCTACCCAGTTATGCTTGTAAAAGCAATCAGAAAATTCATTAATAGTTGGGCTTTTTTTCTCTTTCTTTTTCTGTTGGTAGGCTCCTCATCCGTGACAAAATATTACAACATATTCATGGGATTGTGATCACTATCAACAAACAAAAATGGGGTTGACTGCTGATGCTATTAAGCTGCAGGAGATGGTGGAATGGGATAGGATAATTGACTTTTTGGCAGGTATCCAGATTTAGATCAAATGAGAGTTCAAGTCTTAGGTAAGGAGCCTCTACCATCCGTGAGAGAGGTATGCATATATAAGGGGAGAACAGAGTGGTACTGCTAGGCAGTAATCAAGTTATCCAGACTGTTCATGAGAATTCAGCTCTAGCCGTAGCAAAATACAGCAAGCTACAATCACCTGGTAAAGTTAAAGAAGAAGAAAACAATTCTCAGTGGTGAGATTTTTGCAAGAAACCTAGGCATACCCAAGAATCAAGATGGAAATCATATAATATTTCTACGAACCTTCAATTTATTGTATCATCAATAATATACAACCACTTCCCCACCCATGAACCGCCTTGGCCAATAAAAACTACTTCAATCCATGATTTTATGTCTTCAAAATTAACTCTCCTCAACAAATCTTTATTCAACTACCTTGGCCAGCTAAAACTCTTTCATCAGCCTACTCCATCTAGGTCCAAACCCTTGTAATCGAAGTCGTATCACTCCCCCTAGCAGTATCCATTCTATCATCAAGCCAAACCTTTTGACACCTTCAACCTGATCAAACTCAGCCTCTCATATTGCATCATCGCGATGTATTTGTTGTCAATAGATCAAGATCAACCATCCGTCCATCCCTATTAATCCTTCCTCATCTAATTTATATTGGATACTGCCTCCAATACAGAGACATGACTTAACTTTCTTACAGCCCCTCATATACCTTAAACAGCTCCATGCCATTTCTAAACAAATTTTTTTTTTTCTGAAATATTACATTAGTTCGAGATTTAGGGATAAGATCAGACTCGAACCCACAACCTCATGGTATAGGTGTGAGGGGCAAACCATTAGGCCAATTTCAGTCGCCCAAATTTCACTATATAGAGCATAGCTAAATTTATTTCTGTCTATTAGAAATTCATATGTAATTCCACAGACATTTTACAATCACACGAACCCCACAGGCAAATCTCTACCACATCCTGTCCATCCTCATGAACCAGAGATAAAAATGGCCATTTTCAGACATCTCCCAACAGAATGTTAGACTAAAATCACAGTTTCATTATTCATTCAAAAAGAAGTAAAAATCACATTCACTAGACCTTTTGATCCTTAACCTAAAACCTTCAAATTCTAGGAAAGAAAAAGGCATCCTGATGCCCATACAAAATACTATTCCAGGATGAATCTTGAAGGGACGTTTAAGAGAACTGGACTTTTCATCATATTTTCTACAAAGATCACAAAGTAGACTCCTCAGGCCTCAGTTACTACTTTCAAGGAGACAATTCACTTAAGTAATCTATGTTGAGAAATATTCTGCTGTCTTTCAATTATGGCAGATTTCAACATGCTATTTTTGAGAAACTAGATTTGCTATAATGACTATTATTTTTTTCCTTTATTGCATTATGTAAATATGACAGCTATAAATTTCCTACAATAGTTTGTAGGGTTTTTAGGTAGTTTCCTATTTAGTTTCTCTCAAAGAGTTGTATATATATGTATGTAATTCTTCTGCTGAAGAAATAGTACAGAATTTCTCACAATTCTCTTTGCTTTCTTGGGGTCAAAGCTTGGTTTGACCCATGAGTCCAAGGTTCAAGTCACCACACGTGATTGAATTTGTATTTGGTATGAGTTTGAATATGTGTTTGGGCTTGAGCCACATGGCAAGCCTGATGGTCTTGCATGTGAGGGAGTGTGTTAGAGTGCTTAAATACTATCGTTGGGCTTTCCTATTAGGTTAAGCTTTTAAGTATAATGGTTACTAACACCTAATTCAGCGTATTCATTACCATTACATCATAACCCAACAAGCCCATTTTTCTAAATCATCATAGAGGGGCATCATGTTCTACAAATGAAGAATAAAACTACATTCTTCTTGACCAAAAAAAGTAGGTGCAGATTAAGCACCAAACACCACAATGACCTGGTCAAGCACGACAAAATTTATGTGTAATAATAAACTAAAACAAAACAAACTTAAAACCAGAATGGCCACAGTAGGAACAAGTTATATAAGAATGATGAAACAGAAGATGCTCAATTGACATAAGCAATCAGAAAAAAAGTAAAAAACAGATCATCTCACTTGTGTGGATTTCAATCCAAAAAAAGAATTTATCATGCGTGGCAAAATGTGATTACAGTGGAAACAATAATTGGAATGCAGACCTCTTAGACTTTATGATATCTACCCATACACTAAAGAAAGTACAGGTAATCAAATTACCTCTATAGTTGCAGAAATAACATAATTGATTATGAAGCATATAATGAACTACCCAAAGCAATGAAACAGAAAGGCATTTGTGCAATCCAGTACCTTTGCATCTTCAAACAAGAGCCACGTCTTTTGACACAAATTTCATTTTTGCACCTTGATGGTGATGAAGTGATATCATCACATGTGATGCAAGTATCTTTATTTGCAACCACAGCAGAAGCATCAGAATCCATGTTCAAATCAGTTCTTGTTCTTTTCAAAGACATAGCTTCATGATCCCTTTGGACACCAGTATCCTCATTGGGGGTATATTTATTTGCAACCGCAGCAGAAGCATCAGAATGAGAATCCATGTTCAAATCAGATCTTTTTCTTTTCAAAGACATAGCTTCATGATCCCTTTCCACACCAGTATCATCATTGGGGGTTCTTCCCTTCATTGTAGAATTTAGCAACTCTGGTGACTGCAATTTTTCTTTCATAAAGCATTTCAGTTGTGGCTGTTCAGCATTATCACATATCTTTGTAGCTGTCTCACCACCATCAGAAGCGTCAAGAACTTCAAGGCTATTATCCTCAATGCCGCTACCGTTCAAGCTCTCAACATTCCCTTCCAATCCAAAACAGCGTGGCTAAAGAACAAGGAGCATCATACAATAAGATTAAAGGAAGAAAAACAATAATGATTACCTGTTTCTTTGAACATTGTAAGATAAGCACGACCACTCAATCTCTTTCTTACCCGTTTCTCCCTTGTGTTGCTAACTTCAACTTCTTTTGTTTCCATATTTAATTGTTTCACACTCTTCTCCTTTTTCTCTTTTTTCCTTATCATGTCTGGTGAGCTCAAGCTTTTATCAGACTTCTTTGATTCTGAAGAATTAGAAGAGGAGGGCTTTTTACTCCTCTCAGACCTCCTCAAAGGGATTGGTGTAGTCTGCTTCTCAACCCTCACAGGTTTCTTCTGATTCTGAACTGGAGTTGTCTGAACTGGGATTGGCACAGTCTGCTTCTCAACTCTCACAGGTTTCTTCTCATTCTGAACTGGAGTTGTCTGAACTGGTGTTGTCTCAACTGGAGTTGTCTGAACTGGAATTGTTGAGTTGCGCTTCTCAAGCCGTTCAGACTTCCTTGCAGGGCTTGGAATCATACTAGATGAACCTTTCCCACTAGTATACCTCCCTTTGGAAGTATTGTTTTCATCATCCTTGGTTTTGTGAGTAGGTCGAGCATCATTGGCCATCACTTCAGCTGTAAGCAAATCAAACAATTTAACTCTTAGGAAAAACAAAACATCAAAAAAATTGATTTCCAAATTATGTGTCAACTTCAAAATCCAATTCAACAATTAACTAAGAGATTCGAGGCATTTTGGAATCCTTCTGCACCTTTTATTCTTTTTAACATCCTAGCAGATAACCAACATTTCCATAAATAGTTTTCAGTTTCCCTCCCGACTGACTGAGCATATATGTATAACACATGAAGCGTGTATTTATTTGGAAATGGAGTTCAAAACCGGGGTGCACTAAACCCTAAATTCTTTTGAGGAAAAGGAGACTTCTGGCATTGTTTTTCCCAGCAGGTGACCCTAAAAGAACCTTGTGGCAGCAAACCACAGACATGACCACTCGATCAAAACCCCAAGGGTTACATATATGTATATATTTCACCTTCAATAGTCACTCAAAAGCATGCATTTGCACCAATGTACATGCACATCGAAAAAACAACAAAGCTTCGAATTCGAATTCACAGCTGACAACTCAACCTTCCTACTGCTCAAACTAACCAAATCTTAGAAACTAAAGTCCAATATAAACAAATAAAACGAATTTCAAACTCAATATAAACAAAAAATACGAAGCTCATTCGATCTCGACCGAGCAAAGACTCCAAAATTTTCATTTATTGTCCGTGAAATCAAATAGTTCAAACAAATAATAATATTGATGATAATAAGCGACAAGATAAAAAATAATAAATAAATAAAAACCTGCAGAGATCGTCGAGGAGTTCTTGAGGAGGGAGGCCGTTTTTCAACGCAGTGCTTGAGGATTGTTTGAGACCCGACAATCCGACATCGTCTTCTCTGAGAGAAACCTTTTTTTTTTCCTTTTTAATTTTTTGTTTTAAGGGAGTGAAAAGGGACAGTGAGGAAATGGGTCTCTTTTTTGGGATCTGGAGTAAGAGGAAGCAAACGACGACGTTCTTCTAAGCCTCTCTCTCTCTCTCAACACTCGTTTCTTCTGTTTTTGTCTTTTATAGCTGACCGGATTACTCGTGAACCGGCGTAAACCGGCAATCAAATTTGGAACTAGATTTATTGCATGACCTAACAAATACAGATCGCACAAACACATCTGTATTATATATATATATATATATATATATAGTCTTTCTACCGTCAAATCGTCCTGATATATTTTATATATTTTATATCAGGAAGAATGTGAACCATAGATTATGGAGAAATTTTGACAAGTGCATACAATTTAAGTTAAAATACGTAAATCTAATGGTCCACATTCTTCGTCCTAATATAAAATATATCAGGACGAACTAACAATAAAAAACTTTATATATATATATAGTTTTTATATTATTATTTTGAATTGCTATAAAATATACCAATTCTTTGTATATAGATCATTGGATTTAAAAGATGCATTGATAAGCGTATGCAACCAAATCAAAGCATTTAAATCTAATGGCTCACATGCAAGAAACTAATCTATTTTAGGGTAAGTTGCAATGAAGTACCCTCACGTTTTGTCATACCACAGCCAAAATCGTTTTTTTTTTTCTAAAATTGCAATGAGGTATCATTGACCCATTTGATCAACCTTCGCAATTACTCTCAGTCGTTACCTCGCCGATCGCCGACCACCGAAGAGAGTGAGTCGACACCACCTACACCAGAAGGTGCGAGGGATGCCGACCTTTCGATCTCTCAAAAGGACCTTCACCAAATGAAATCATTTGGATGGTCAAACCATTGTTCGAAAATCATCTATGTCGCTGACATCATCACCTTCGCTGAAGCTTCGTCACCAGATCTATGTCTTTTCGTCGTGAATCCGAAGAAACCAATCACGCCAACGAACTCAGCACCATCCGATCTTCCTGATCCGACCATCGACGGAGTTAACCGACACCGTAGATGGACCACCGGTACGGATCCAGATCGCCGGAACGGATGGTCGTTAAAGCTAAGGTTGGTGAAATGGGTCAAGGGTACCTCATTGAAATTTTAGAAGGAAAAAAAAAAGATTTGACTGTGCTATGGCAAAACGTGAGGGTACTTCATTGCAATTTACCCTATATTTTATATCAATTCGAAATATATATATACCATCTTCGGTGACGGTGGCGCACCGACGATTCAAACCTAAGATCATAAGATATGGAAATTTTAAATGGTAATGCGGTGAAATCCCTCTAAATTAAATTATTGGGACACACCTTTGAGTATTAATTTTGAGGGTTATTAATTTGAATGGTTTTATCTTGTAAATGTTACAAGGTAAAATAATGATGGTGTGGAGTTGTCATTCTGAACACTCAGATTTCTTCTCATTCTAAACCAGAGTTGTCTGGAGTAGTGTTGTCTCAATTGAAGTTGTCTAAACTGGAATATTGTTGAGTTTAGCTTCTCCACTAGTGTACCTCCCTTTGGAAGTATTTGTTATAAGTATGAAACCTATATTCTTCACATTGGTACGATATTGTCCACTTTAGGCCTAAGCCCGCACGGATTTGCTCTTGGATCTTTACCCAAAAGACCTCATACTAATGGAGATAGTGTTCATACTTATATGTCCATGATCATCCATATGTCTAGCTAATATAGGACTTCGGTCGCACACCCAACAATTCTCCCTTCGAACAAAAGACCATCATTATCTTCATGGTCTGATGGTCTAGGCCTCCCCTTAAGCGATCATTCATCCATCAATGATAGGATAGCACTCCATCGAGGTCACTCATCTTTATCGTGTTTGAGCACACGCCTTACGTGAAGCACTAGAGCATTGCATGCCTCAAGAGCTAACATCACAGATCATCGCCAGCTAACTGGGGCCTACCACCTCCTAGTTTGGTTTGGTTAGGTTAGGTCTAGCCAAGTCTGGGGCATGGCTCTAATACTACTTGTTATAAGTATGAAACCCACATTCTCCACATTAGTATGATATTGTCCGTTTTGGGCCTAAACCCGCACGGATTTGCTCTTAGGACTCTACCCAAAAAGCCTCATACCAATGGAAGTAGTGTTCATACTTATATGCACATGATCATCCTTATGTTTAGCCAAAGTGGGACTTTGGTTACACACCCAATAGAATTTTTTTCATCGTCATTGGTTTTACGAATAGGTCGAGCATTATTGGCCATCACTTCAGCTGTAAGCAAATCACACAAATAATTTAATTCTTAGGAAAAACAAAACCATAAAAAATTAAATAAATAAACTGATTTCTTAGGCATGTGTCAACTTCAAAATCCAATTCAACAATTAACTGATAGTCTCAAAGCATTTTGAATCATTTTATGTCTTTTATTCTTTATAACATCTTAGCAGATAATCAGCAGGTTTATAAATAAATTTCAGTTTCTTTCCCGGTTCGACTGACCGAGTATATATGTGTAAAACATGAAGCATGTGTGTATTTGGAAATTAAGTTAAAGACCGGGGTGCACTAAACCCTAAATTCTTTTGAAGAAAAAGAGACTTCTGGCATTGTTTTTCCCAGTAGGTGACCCTAAAAGAACTTTGTGGTAGCAAACCACAGAACGTGACCGCTCGACCAAACCCTCAAGGTTTCATGTATGTATATATATCACCTTCATTAGTCACTCAAAAACATGCATTTTGCACCAATGTATAACAGTATATGTATATCGAAAAAAACAACAAAACCTCAAATTATCTTCAATGCAACAATGACTCAAAATAAAAGTGTAGCAACCAAAACCACAACACAAATTACATCATTAAATTCAAAACTAAAAATTCAACTGGAATGGACCTCAGTTATAAAAATGTCATAGCTTAAAGCTTAAAAATTCCTCAACTCACACCATTAACAATCATTAATTGAATAAAAAAAAAAAAAATAACAACAACAATATTTACATATAGAATCTACTTACATAGACACATAAATCTCAAACCGAAACCTAATGCATTTTAACCACAACAAATTTCAAATGCATTTACGATTTATAATACATGACTAAGAAATTTAAAGAAAGAAAATTACACGAACCATCGACCACGCGAATTGTAAATTAAAAGATTGAAATTCTCTCTAGGAAAGTGAATTACAGACTGTTTTGTTAGATTCTCAAAAGAAAATAAAAAAATTTCGAAGAAAACGAAAGAAAAAATAGAAGAAGACAGGTTTTTGTTGCGTGTGTTATAATTTTCAATTGTTGGCTTTTTTTTTTTTTATTAAAGTGGTAAAAAAAACTTACTTGGTTTAAGTTTTTTTTTTTTTTAACTGCTCTTACCACCAATCAACGTTGTGCTTCGATTTTAGTTGAGACACACGATTATTTGAGTCAATAAGTAAAAATGACTTACCAAAAATTGATCTGACAATATTTTTTTTTAAAAAACTTAATTGAACAAACAAACATGTCATTTTGGAATTTGACAATATTTTTTTTTTAGCGTAATTAAACATTTTGAAGCATTAACTAATAGTTTCAAAGCATTTGAAATATTTTTGTGCATTTTATTCTTTACAACATCCTAGCAGATAACCAACATGTAAGACCCAAATTCTGATTTTAGTTTATTATTTCCCCAAGTATTTAATTTATATATATATATATATATAAAATAAAAATAAAAAAACACTTGTTATTTTTATAAATTATATTGTTTTATGGGGGGTTGAAGTTTTAAAATAAAAATTAGAGTTGAATAAGTATTTTATTCCTAAAAATCTTTTTTTTTTTAAATAATAATAATACTAAAAGAATTCTGATTTTTTTTAATAAAGAAAATCCTATCATAATAAGGAATCATTTCCTTATTCAAACTCTTCTTTTTCTTAAAAGTGATTTTGTTACCTTTTTTATCCCTAAAATATATTAGGTATCTTTTATATGAAAGAGAGACTATGTTTTCTTTTGTTATATGATCAAAAGATTATAAGAAATCCTCGAGGCTATGGTGAATGGCGAGTGAGGGAAGAAAAAAAAAAGGCTCATATTTTCAATCAAAAACCGTTTTCAAGTAAGTAGGAAAAAATAGGTTTTCAATGTGTGTTTCTTTTTGTTTTTATGTGTTTTCTTTATTATTTAAACATTTAGTGGAATCAATGTTAGGTTTTGATTGTGTAATAACCCTAGAAGAATATTTGAATGCTTATTTGGTTCCTATTTTTTTTTATCAATGTATTTATGGTAGATTAATGTCTATTGCGAAAATTATAGGTAATCTATTTGTGATATTTTTGCGATTTGGCTTTTGACCTTTTAAACTAGACTATCTAAGGTTGCTATATAAATTCGTTTCGTTTCAAAATCAAAAGTTTCGAGTTTTTTTTATGAATTTTTGAGTTTGAAACAGTGGTGATGAAAATATTAGTTTTTGTAACATAGTTGGGTTTCAAAAGTCGTTTTCATTATATTATACTTGTTCAAAAACTATGAAATTTGGTATAGATATTACCAACATGTAAAAAAGGTTTCTGATTTATTTTACTATTTTTAGGGTTTAATTGAATTAGTTATAAATTTTCAAAACATAGATTCCGGAATCCAAAAATATAAACACTTTAAAAATACGTATTTGAATGATTTTGCTTTGAAATTTTTATTACGTAACCATATAAATCCCAAAACAACAACAACAACAACAACAACAACAACAACAAATATTTACACACAAAATCTATTTGCGTAGCCACATAAATCAATCATCAAAATTCTCATTAAAAGGAGAAGAAAAAATGGGTATACAATATTTTATCATGAAAAAGGGGCACTAAACACAAATCCCAATGTTTTAAAGAAACATACACACAAATCCCATATTGAAGCTATTTATTGAACTTTTATGGGTCTTTTATTCAATTTTCGATATTTCTATTTAGAGAAAAGTGTAGTTTTGAGTTTTGATGAATTGTTCTTTATGTCTAAATAATTTGAAGGTTCAATTAATTAGTGATTAATAAATTTTTATTTTATTATTACAGCTCATAAGCACGTAAATAGAATTTTCATTAATGAACGGAAGAGTTGGAAAAAAAAGAAACCTCACGTTAAGAAAAAGATAAAAAAAAAAAACGAGAGGAAAGAGAAAGACAGACAATAAAGGGTAGAGATAAAGTGATTGAATATTTGAACCAATCTACACTCGCTTTTTCTATAAACAAATTTTAATTTTGTAAAACAAAATTTGATCGTTAGATGAATCCAACTATCAAATTTCAGTGTCCACATACATATTATGTTAGTGTGTACTAACCTAGACAAGACTCGTTTAGTATTACTCAAAAATTAAAAACTATTCATTAAATTTTCAGTTTTTAATAATTTTCATAATACACGTCATATAAATTTTAATAAAAAAAGCATAGCCCTAGATGGTTCAAACATAGTGTGGCTACCAGCTTAATTCATAAAATACTAATAACATGTCATACAATTTGAATAATTTCCAATATAATCACTAACATGTCATATGTAAGCTTCTTGATTACTTCTTACTATATTTTATATAGGGAAAAGTGTGTTAAATGATAATTAAAGATTCCTAAACTCATGGTTTCAAAACTGATTGAATGATTATCTTCATTAGATCATTAGACCGTGACATTATAGATTTTTAAAAGACAAAAAAAAAATTATGAGAATCTTGCTGAAAAATAAAAGTTAATAATGCGATTCTTGATTTAAAATAATAATAATAATAATTGGGAAAAATTCATTTATAATTGTTAGAAACATTAGATAATTATTTTTAACCTTGTTTCACATTTTAATTGTTTATAACCTATTTTGCTCTATTACTGTAATGTCACTGTATAAAAAGAATAAGTAAACGAAAAAGAAAGTCCACTCTTCAGCCTCTTTATTCGATAGAAACAAGAAGAGATAAAAACATCTCAAAGGACCACTGTCATTGGCGAGGAGAGACCGCCGTGAATGGGAGAGAAGACTGCGCATACAGTTGAGATGACGTTATAGAAGGAACCCCACCGAAGCTCAATTAGTGCCATTGAAATTCGATTTCGAGGTTAGTACAAACTACGATCTGTTTATTTTATTTTGGTCATGATTCCATTTTTATGTGATTTGTTGCTAGAATGTTGGTTAGGAATTATCAATTGATGAAATATGGTCATAATTTCTGTTGTTTGGGTTGGTTGAATTGATTTGGGATGATTTTAGGGATTTGAAATTGATGGAATATGAACTGAGTTGTTCATAGGAAATGTAATTTTAAAAAGAAAAAGAAAACGTAATACTTGACTTGAAAACATGAAATCTTCACTAGAAACATAAAAAATCGTGAAGCCTTTAGGAAATACATGAACCATGTAGGGAATACATAAAAAAAAATGTGAAACCTTTATTTTTGGCACATTTTTATGTAAAAAATTTGAAACTAGTCCTTTAAACAAAAATTAAATTTTATATTTTTAGCTGTTTTTTTTTTTTTTTTTTTTTTTTTTTGTAGTTGGCTGACAATCTGGGGGCTTTAGCTTATATGTTTTTGAAGCATGAGTGTTTGATGCCTAAGTGAGTATACATTGTTGCATGTTTCTGATTTGAATATTTTGAGAGAGGTGATCATACGAACTTGTTAACAGATAACATAAAACATTATGAATAAGTTTACATATTGTTGAAGTGCACGTTGTTGTCGAAGATGGCGAAGATACTGCCTATACATTTGCTCTACTAGTTGGTTTAGAAATTCTATCTGTGACTTGTTAATCAATATGACTTTATATTCAACTGGATACATCTGTAACGTGCTATAACGAAGCAAATAATGTTCATGGAGTGTTATGGTCAAGCATAACCAATGCTGCGGGCTTATCGAGTGTGCAGTTGTAGTGGACTTTACAGTTACTTGTTTACTAGCTATTCAGTGGTCTCACACACTTGTTTTATTTGTTGTTGAGTGGTTCATGATAAAAATTTGAGTATGGAATCATCAATGTTTCTGCTAATGTTTTTGTTGTGAGGTTTTGACTTGTATTCTCAAATGAACACAATTAAACCAAATGACACTAACTTAATGTGAAACTTTCTAAGGACGTGGGAAAACGTTTGGAAGTTGAAGATGTTGTTTAAAGGATGCATGAATACCAAAAAGAACGAAGAAATAGAATATTGGAGTGAGATTGTTGCATGAGGCGCTGCGAAAATTGGCAACGGTCCCACGGCAATCAAGGGACAATAAGTAACCGTTGTGGGTTAGGCAGCGGTGTGACGGAACGACATCAGTTTTGGATTACTTTCAGTGTATCGATCGCAGTTTTCTGAGCAATGTAATTTCAGGTGAATTGTCATGGTTGTGTTGTAATGGTTTAAGAAGCGGATGCGCGACCGTGACCCGAATCGTAGTCAATCATAAATATGTGTGGAATGGGAAATCTTCAGCGTAAAAAGAAAGTGTTCTTTTAAGAAGTTCTTATGCTTGAAGGAAAATGAATACTTTTTGCGTGGAATACAATGACTTATACGTAAAAGGAAATAGTTTTTTTTGTGAAATAAGAAAGTCTTGTAGGTTTAGGAATATGATTTCTTTTTATCTTAAAATATATGTAACTAGTATAAATAGACCTAATATCTATGTTATTAGATTTAAGGGCGAGGAGCGAAACAAAAACACATGTAACATTAAAGAGTGGTTAGATCCGGGGGAGATCCTAGAGGATATCCGGGGAATATCAATGATCAAGTTAGAGATATGTGGGTTATATTCAAGGGAGACCTAAGAGTTACTTGGGGGCTCTTGGTGGGGATCTTATGAGCGTTGTTAATTGAGAGTCATGATGTAAAGCTCGGTTGTGAGCTTGGGGACTTGGTAAGGCTTTGTGGTTTGGGGTTGAGATTAGAGAGAGAATCTTAAAGTATATGGCCGCAACAATTTATTATATAGTGGAACTTTCACTGTCATCTTGACGGCTCATGGTTTTTTTATCCAATTTGGGTTTTTCACGTATGTCTTGTATTGTGATTGGTTTATTTTCTCTCATATATTTTTCTATTATAGACATTATTATTTGTTATGTATGAATATTAGACAACACACTTCCACATAGATGGTCCCCGAAATATGCTAACATTTGTAATTTTACTGATGTATTGATTTGTAAATAACATCTCATATATATTGTTCTTGTTATTCACCTGTGTGGAAACTATTTATTATATTATATTAGTCTAAATAATATATTGCTTTTCCCACTTATTACTGGTGCTATAACCGGTGCCTTTGTCAACCATATTGATATGGTGCTTTTGATTCTTATTAATATTTAGGATGTAGAAATATTTATCTAAACCAATAACTAAAAATATTTTCTAATGGATAAAGTCGTACATAATACCGAAAATAATATAAATAAGTTCTAATACAAATAGTCAGAAATTCGTTTCGTACTTAATATCGAAAATAATACAAATATGTTCCACCATGAATATCCATAAATTTATTTCGTACGTAATAAAGTTCTATCAACATTGATGAATTCAAACACCAAGTCCTACGACTCCAAATATTTCAACTTCTTCGACACTAACTCAACAAACGTTTCACCATCAACGTACAGTAACTCATCCCATTCTCTGACATCCATTTACTTGAACAAAGAAAAATAAATAATTAAATTTTTCAGGTCATTTCACGTTTTTCAACCATCACATTATGGTTTCATATTTTCCATGTTTTTTCTGGAAAAGTATAATGTTTTATGTTTTCTGGCCAAATATATGGTTTCACATTTTTTAGGAAAAATTCTAAGGTTTTACGTTTAAACTAAGGGTTTCATGTTTTTACTAAGGTATCACATTTTTACTAAGGTTTCGTGAAACCTTTTGAAATTTCAAAATCTTTGAAATATTGACGGATCTTTCCAAATACAACCCAATTTTTTGCAATAATACAAAACTCATGTAATAGAAAATTAGAAACTATAATGTACAAAAAACAATGTGAAAATCGTAAGAGATTTCACACAAGTTAACCACTTCAAGAGCTAATCGAATTAGTTTTTGTCCAAAACTTTCTTCAAACAACTTCCCTCAAATCTTCAACTTAAAACCAGAACCAAGCTTAATTGATGATCTTAGTTTTCAAAGCAAAAATTTCGATACATATCAGATTCAAATCTTTATTGAAGTTAGATAATAGAGGAAGAAGAGAAAAAAAGGAAAGAAGATAAGAAGAGATGTCGTGAAAGAGAAGAAGAATTGTGGGAGAAAATTAAAAAATTAAGTGGTTGTGGGTATTTTTGTAATTTTGGCTAGGGATTAAAAGAAATTATTACAAAATGGTTATAAACAATTAAAATTTGAAATATGGTCAAAAACAATTTTTTGCATAATTTATTTGGCTACATTTATCAATTTTCACATAAAAATTACAACATGATTTCATTAATATAGTTATAGATTGTTATAAGGTTAATTTGTTAGGAATCCATTAACATCACACAAATAAAAAACAAAATGTGACTAAAAAAAACAATGTGTTGAATTATAAAAAAGAGATATTATTAAAAAAGTCCCTCAAGTTTGAGGTATTCCGTCGTTTGGTCCTTTGATTTTGAGTGTTGTTTGTTTATTCCAAACTATTACTATTATTCGTTTTTTTAATCTTTATCCTTCAATTCTGTTAGGGTTTCATTAAATAACTGAGGGAATATTGGTAAATGGATTGTTAAAAATAACAAGTAATATTAAATTATATAATTAATATTAACATAAATTAAAAGAAGAATATTAAAAATATAAAAATATTGAAATACCTACAAGGTTAAACAGAAACAACCTAAGGGTAAATAGGTTGACACTCTAATTATAAAAGTCTTTTGAGACTTTTGTCAAAATCTTGGTGAACATACAAATTAACTTTTAACATGATTGTTATGAGAAAACAATTAACACATGTATGCTCAAATCATCACCTTTAGTCTGCAAAACATGTACTAAGAAACAATATATCTCATATACAACTATATTTAATAAAAAGCAAATTCCACAAGTTATACTTTGAACATTACAATGTAAGTACACTAAGTAGAACTCTACAACTTGCTAATGAAGGAATTATATTAAAACTAAAACAAAGAATACTTGTATTTATAATTATGTCCAATATGTACAGTACTAATCAAGATATGATTATATACAAATAAGTCAATATATAAAAGAATGATATTTGTAACTTTGATCAAATGATGTGCTTGCACCCATACTTTATATAATCTTGTTTACAAATACATCTTGAATGAAGATTATGAAATAAGATTAAAACATACACATATACAAAAATGAAAGATAGAGATAAGAAGAGTTAATACAAGAGATTTTTTAACATGGTAAAACCTTTGAAGAGGAAACATTCACGGGTTGAAACTACAACCATTGGGTAATATATATATATATATATATATATATCGGATGATAAATTAAAAATTCCTCAAAAGTGATTAGCTCGTAATCTACTTCCTATTGGACTCTTTGTCTACCAACCCTATTGGTAGATTAGAAATTCCTCAAAAGTGTGGAAACACTCTCTATTGGAGTCTATGTCTACTTAACATCATGGATAGATTAGAAATTCATCAAGAGTAAAAACTTATCCCATATAACACTTTATATCAGAGTCTATGTCTAGTCAATATCCCGAGCCTATCAATGTCATAGTCAACTCTCTATCCAATGCACGCATACCTCTAGAAAGCCTCACTTGCATAGCCATCCGGATCTTCCCGGTCCTAGCCATAACTTCTTGCTTGGTTTTCCGAACCTCTTATCATAACCAAGATTTCCTTGTTTGACTATTCAGACCACTTATCCTAGCCAAGACTCCATGCCTTTTACAAGGACTTTCTAAATGTGATCAATGAATGCAAATGATGCAAACAAGCACTCAATATAGAATATGTGATCAATACATTATATAGAAACTAGACTTAGTTATGTGAGCACACAAATCAAAATAGTCTAGTTACAAAATATGAATTAAAACCTAGATCATGTGAAACACCTAACATATGTAATTCCTAGTTTTATTCATGAAGCTAACACTTGAATAAATCATATACATAAAACATATATTCAAGATATTAGAAACATACAAAATCAAATGTGATAATCCTAGATTTGTTCAACCAATGGAACCTAGCACATGTTAAGGTTATAAATCATGAAATAAGTCAATCAAAACACAAATAGCCCTATATAATAAGCTAATCACAATAAAACTCACAAACATATGAAAACCTAGAATCCTAGAAAACTAGTTCATATTCAAGTCTCTAATTAGACTAGATTAGCTTATGATTTGAAGCTATCGTTCTCAATAGCATTCATAATAATAACACATACATATAGAAGAAGAAAACCCAAGGTAATTGAAGACTTAAAAGATCAAAACACAAAGCTTAGATCAATACCTTTGGAATTCTATGCAGTTTCGGTTTTGAATGTAGAACCACCACAAAACTTGATCAAATGGCTGCAAACTCACTTGGAGTAAGTAGGGGACTTGAATATGAAGATTCTCCAACTTGAATCACTCAATTTATAGTTGAAATGAGAAAGTTATGGTGTTTGGAAGATGAGAAAGTTGGAGAGAAAATTTTGCACTCTATCTTTTTCAATTTTTTTTTCTTATAATGAAATAGGAGGGAAAGGTAACATTTAAAGGAGAGGGAAAGGAAAGATTTCAATAGCCAATGAAGGTGTGCCACCGCTGCAGGCTCACACGCCTCTCACAGAAAGGTAGCCAAATGGCCATCGGCTATTATTCGCCTTCCTTGTGCTCCTCTCGCGTTCTTCAACCATATTTTGACCTCCGAACTCCAAATTTGAATCCGTCTTCGGATTACAAACCTTGACTCCCTCATGCACAAGAAAGACTATGAAACTTTGACAAAAGGTTGTGAATTCGACTCGATACATGACGACAAAGATAACACATTGTAAGAGAACGTAAAGTAACGTAAGTTCCTAGTTTGGACTCGAAAATTAATGAATGAGCAATTGAAACGACCAGAACTCAATAAGAAATCATATGAGAACATATTGAAGTTCAAAACATTAAAACATAAACAAATAAACACAATATCACACAAGTATATCATTTCCTATAGATAGTCCTAGAACATACAATTTTACAATGTTTGTCAAATTAAGACTAATGCATGTGCATACCTCAACAAGTGTGTGAATGTGTTATACCAATTGAACACAATGATGTAGGGAAATATATGAATGCAATGTGTGTGTGCGCCTAAACATTGTAAGATGAATGAGGTTTAAATATACCTTTATTGAGCAATGAAGCATATTCCTCTTTGAAGACTCCATCTTGCATGAAATGTTGCAAATTCTTCCTTGAAGCTTGAATCATAATCAACCTAAGACAGCTAATCAATACAATTGAAACATTGTTTTGATATGGAATTTATACCAACACAAACCGAAAACCTAACAAATATAAAAAAAAGATTTCAAACCCTAATATCTTCTTCTCTCTCCCCGAATCTTTTCTTCTTAACACCAAACCCATACAATCAAACATCAACCCATAAAATTAGATTTCAAACCCTAATCTCTTCTCTTCTTTCCCTGAATCTCTTCTTCTCAACACCAAACTCAAACAATCAACACCAACCCAGAAAATTAAACATCATCATCCATTCATAAAAAAAAAAACCCCAGATTCCAACCACCACCACCATCATCCATCTCTCAAACACCACCATCAACCTCTCAATCATGAAAATCTAACCCTCAAACCTAACCACTACCACCTCACTAGCAAGCGCGATGACACCTAACAAGTACTACGACAACATAAACAGGCGCTTGAACACACGAACTTGTCGACTAAACCTATCTCTCTTTTCTTTTTCTTCTTCAGTTTGGGTTTTAAATGGCCATTGAAATGATTGATCGTCGTTCTCTTCCATTGAGAAAAGATCGACGCTGGTTAGGTTTGATTTTTAGTATGGATGGGTTCGATTGGGTTTCTGGTGTAGGTGGTTTCTGATTGGGTTTGTGATAGTTGGTGGTTGATGGTGGGGGTGGTAGTGTGCTTTTTGGGCAGCTAGGGTTTGGTGAATGTGATGAAATGTGGATGGTGTGATGAAATGTGTATGATAAATTGATAATGAATTGGGTGGCTAGAGTTCGGTGATGATGGAGTTTGATTTTATTTTTTTATTACAATCTATTGTTTTTAAATTTTTAAATTTTGTTTTATTTATTTATTATTATTTGGTGGAGATCTGGATCTCCCGTTATTATGTTTTTTTTTTTTAATATTTAATGAAGGGCATTAGGGTCATTTTGCCATTTTTTAACGTGAAAGTAGACAGAAGGACTAAAAGAGACAATTCTCTAAACCGTGGGATCAAACGACAAAATACCTCAAATTAGAAGGACTTTTTTAAATAATATTCCTTTTATTTTTTTAATAATTAAACACATTTTTTAGTCACATTTTACTTTTTATTTATGTTAATGTTAATGGATTTCTAATATCAACATGAAACTATTGGTATCCTTGAGATATGAAAATATCAATAGAAATATCGCAAATATTATTGATTTTTCAATCAAGTTGAAATATAAAATCATTTTTGAAACTAAACATGAAACATAAAATCAGTTTTGAAGTCAAACATGAAATCATTCTAAAAGGGGCATATGGAAATTGCAACTCCATGTATTAACATCTTTGATCTTATATAGAAAAAAAGAAGTTTGTATTAGATTTTTATCTTTTTTATTTTCTCTCTAATGATAATATAATTTTATTGTTGTAGGACTTACGGTAGTCGGCGAGAAAAGTAAGGGCGTGTTCAGTAATGTTTCCAAAACGCGTTTTTTGTTTTTTGAGTTGTAAAAACACTGAGAACTTGTTCGGTGGAACATTTCCAAAAACAAAATTACAAAATAGGGAGAACAGTTTTCAATTTTAATGAACAAAAAAGTGAGAACTATAAGAACAACAATTTATTGTTGTTAGTATTCTTGTTCTCATTATTATTACTACATAAATTTTCTCAAAACAAATCTATCTCTTGGATCTTCAAGGATCTATACCAAAAAAATATTAAGAAAAAAATTACAAATCCAAAAAAAAAATAAAAAAATAAAAAATAAAAAATAAAAATCTTGTTGAGATCAAATCTGGATCCATACCAGATCCATCTCTTGGATCTTCATGAAGAACCCAACATTACCACTAGCCCCACCGTCGGCACCATCCCCTGCCCCCGTCGAACCCAGCACTGTCACTACCACACCATCACCAAGACCCAGATCGAAACCATCATCTTCAAACATCATTCAACAAACAAACCCACATCGAAACCAAACCGAGATCTTGAAGACCATCGCTGCCAGCCGCTGAATGAAATAGAGATAGATGAGGAGAGATATCAGTTGTGGGAGGAGCTGGTTTAGTTGGGTTCGATCTCCTTGACTGGAGAAGATCGGCGTATCGTAGGGTGGTGGCATCGATTGAGATAGATGGTGGCATCAATCGGCCCATCGATTGATAGTTTTTCTTACCCAAAAATGAGTGTTTGGACGGTGAGAAACTTCAAAAAGAGCAGAAGAAAAAAACAAAGTAAAATGGGTTAGACCCGGTGTTCTTACAGCACTAATGGGTGCATTCATTAGTTTTTAATATCAAATCTTTAAACTAAATCTTTTATTAATTTTAATTTTTAATTATTTTAATATTACTTTTTAATTATTTTAAATATTAATCAATATTGAAAATGATTTTACAAATTTTCTACTAGACATGTTTTTTATATTTTGATTCTCCGAATTTCGTTTTCAACCATCGCTATCGACGCATTTTCGAATTCGAAAAATCCAAAAATCAATTATTTGAAAACAAATAAAAACGAGAAAATAGAAAACAAAAAACAAAAACGATACCGAAAGGCCCTAAATCTCTTATCCATCTTTTTTTTTTTTTTTTTTTTTTTGTATATGTGTTTAGTTCAACTAGCAAATCAAGTTGATCAGTTTATTTTTCCACTATATTATTAGGTTCCTATTAAGTAAGGAAAAACACACACATATATATATATATATATATATATTAAAAATAATTAGTGTATCTACGTGTCTTTTTGATTCTTTTCACTATTTATTTCTCTTACAATTGTTATAGGTGTCATTAATTAATTAATTAATTAGTTATATTATAATGTTAATTAATTTATTGGTAAGTTCAAAAAAATTAATTAATTATTCATTTTGGTAATTTCAAAATAGTTTTAGAGAGAAAATTGTAGAGAGATAAACATGAATGAATGAAAGAAACAATAAAAACCTATGAAGAGAGAGAAAGTGTTGATGGATATTCAAGTTATTAAAATGAGTAATGCTAGACATCCCACCTACAATCTCATATTTTCTATCCCAACCCATGTGACAGCTGAGGTGTCACTTGGTGAGTAGATACATATTAATTGGTGATTGGATACCAAGTGTATAAATATTAATTGGTGAGTGGATACATGGGTAAGTAAGATAAATAACAATTAATATGTATCCACTCATCAAGTGACATCTCAGTTATCACATGAGTTTGGATGAAAAATGTGGGATTGTAGGTGGGATGTAGAGGTGACACGGTTCCGGTTTCATGGAACCGGTGGTTCTGAACCCTTTTTTTTTTTTTTTCTTTGTTAATAAAAAAAAAAATTTAACTTGTAAGTTGTAATTGTAAATAAAATAAAATATATAAATGACAAATTACAAAATAAAATAAAATAAAATTCATTGGTTTGGGTCACTTGAAAATAAAGTAAAATAAACAAATAACAAATTACAAAATTAATTTAAATTAAACTAAACAAAATTACAAATTACATTTCATTGGGTATTTGGGAATCGGGTCACCTAAAATTCGAAAATAACATAAAATAAATAAATTACAAATTACAAAATTAAATTAAAATAAAACTTTAAAAAAAAAAAAACGTAAAGTTACTAGCCTTACACTTAATTTTTACCACAATTGAGTTGTCTTCGTATTCTATTGGGGAGTTTAGAGGAATTAAAGGCTACGTAGTTCTCTTACCTTTTATTGCAAGTTTGGTGATGACATGGACTAATTGTTGTCGTGATGACGTGATCCGCATCTGCAGATATTCTATTCTGGCTCTGCAGCTTCAGTTTCAGGGTCGTCATCTTTGAAGAAATCGTACGTTGCCTCTTGTTCGAGTTCTTGTTGTCTATATTGTGCCTTTGTCCAGTCGTCTTCATAAACCTGTATCTATAGTGCTTTTGAAGTCAAGCACGAATGCTTTTTATCCAGGATATTCCCCTCGACACTGAACTCTTGTTCCACCGCCACTGTAGAAACTGGTGTTGAATAAATATTTTTAGCTATCATAGTCATGATTGGATAGTACCTTCCGTACTCTTTCCAATATTGTAAGATATCAAATTTTTTTACCTGGTGTGTCTTCTATAAACTCAAAAGAAGTATTTAGATAAGATTTAAGCTCGGAATACTTATCAGAGCTTGATGAAGAAGAAGATCTAGGTTTTTATTTATTTATTTATTTATTTTTTATTTTTTTATAATAACAGACTATACCCTAAATTCATAAATCTGGAGGATGTTGTGGGCTGAGATGTAGTTTGTGTTCGTATAACATCTAAGTTCAATGTGGATCCATAAACTGTAACATATTCATCATATAAATCATACAATAATTTCTTAACTCTATCAAAACACGCATCAACATCATATTCAAGTTTTAAACCTTAGAGGCCATAATAACCATTTAGATAATAAGACAAATTTTCTAATTTACAACGTGGATTAAAAATCATGGCAATTAAATAAATATTTGGAGGCTTCGGCTATTTCTATGTCGGATTCACAATGAGCAAAGACACCGACAATATTAAGACTCTCAATAACAAATAAATGAGTTGTAGGGTAATAAACACTAGATAAATTGTTAGTAGCATTATAAAATACCTTTAACAAATTGAAAATATTGTAACAAGCATCCTAATGAGTTTGATAAAGTTCAATGTGAGTAACATGAAATCGAATAAAAGAAACTAATAAATCCCTATAATCATAACTTTGAGCAAGCAATTTATAAAAAGAATTCCAACGTGTTGGAACATCATGAGGAAATCTAATGACACGTCTACCATTTTGTTTGCAATATGGTGACCATGCTTTCATTATAGAAGAATATTTCCATAAAAACATTAGAGCTTTTTTAATAGGTAGAATAAAATGGTCTAGAGTTTCTAATCATTTTTTAACACATAAATTTAAAACATGGCATGCACATCTTTGATGAAAAAAATGTACCACCAAAATAAGGTTTACAAAAATCAATTAAAGACGGAATATCAGCAATATTGCTAGAAGCATTATCAAAACCAATTAAAAAAATTTTATTTTCAATTTTATACTTTGAAAAAATAATTCTAAGTGTTCTAAAAATATTCTGAGCAGCGTGTGCATCATCAAAAACTATAAATGTAAGAATTCTTTTTTGGATATTCTATGCACCATCCATAAAATGGCAAGTGGCACCCAAGTATGAATGCAATCGCCAATGGTCACTTAATATGTTGGAACATACGGAAACACGACCGTTTTATTTTTCAAAATATTTTTCTAACTTTATTTTTTCTTTTTCATAAATCTTTTAAAGTGTTGCTGTGAGTGTGGCTCTATGAATATAGCATGCAGCAGGATTTAATGCCCGTCGACAATAATTAATAAAACCAACCCTTTTACAAAAACTGAATGATAAGTGTTCTATTTCTACCATTCTAGCTAACTCTTCTCTATTTTGTTCATCAGTATAACGAAATAATTATTGGTTAGGAGTAGTATACCTGAGAATTTGTGTTTGTGACCTCGATCTGGTCTCTGCTTCTGGATGTTTGGTTAAAATATGCTTCTAATAAATGTCATATCCTTCGGATTTGGTCCACTTATATACTTTGGTGCAGTAATTGCAAGCCGCTACATAGCTTCCATCTTTTTTCCTAACTTTCTTCATATGTTTGATGAAAAGATCAAATTTGCTCTGCTTCTGTATCAGATCTTCCGACTTTTCTGATTTCGGTGGATCAAAATCAAAATCCAAAGGTGTATCAATATCAGGCATATTTTCTGACTAGATGAGATTGTCTATTTTAACTTGAGTTGATGTTAGTAGAGTTTAAATTTCTATTAGGCAAAAGCTCATAGGGAGGTACTTCTCCAAATAGACATTTAAAAAAAAAAATAAAAAAAATCTATCAACCAAACAATTATAATTTTTTTTTTCAAAAACTCTATTTTTAATAGATCTTCTGCAAGTATATATTTTACCAATAGATGTTTTTCAAAAACCCAACCAAACAAGCTCTAAAAAAACTATTTTATATCTACTTGGAGAAGCCCAAATTTAAAGCTTTTCCAAATAGATTTTTTAGAGTTTTTTTTTTAATAACACTAAAATCTTCAATATAACCTTATAATTTAATATTTACTAAAGTATTTTGGTAATTCTATAATAAATAAAAAAACTCTTTTTTAATAGACAACCAAATGACCAACGACTTTCATTTAAAAGTTTTACCTCAAAAAAATCTACTGCAAAAAAGAATATTGCAAAAAGATCTACTTGAGAAGTTCTCCCAAACATACTCTTAACTAAACACTTCTAAAAGCTCTTCTGAAATACACAATCTTAACTGTAATTGAAAAGTTCTGGCTTTTACTTCTCTTCTTATGTTGTCAAAAGTAAAAACTATTGAGTCATAAATTTGCCGTTTTGTTTCTTAAGATGATAAAAATTAACGGTTAGGGCTGGGGAATTTTACAGATTAAAAAAAAAAAGGGAAAAAATCGTTTTTCCTCCTAACCTTTACCCTATTATAAAAGTGACGACAAAGTTTTCCAAAATTAGCCGGTCTCCCCCCTTAAAATGAAAATAATATTCGAATACCCCCTTCTGTTAACTTTATCAATGGAAAAGCTAATAAATTGGGTTAAAAGACAATTTTGCCCTCCATTGCCTTTAAGAAAAAGAAAATTAAAAAGAAAATTAAAAATTATAATTGAAAAAAAAATAATGGATCTCCACCACCTTCTTTGAGATGGACGGTGGAGATCTGTTTTGTAATTTTTTTATTTAATTTTAAAAACATAAATTAAAAATAAAACAAAATATAAAAACAATTTTTTAAATAATAATATACACATTTAAAAACAATTTTTTAATAATAATATAAACATGTTTAATAATAATATTTTAATTGATTTTAATTCTATAGAGATAATAAAAAATCCAACACTTTCCTAGCAACCAAACACTGATACCCAGAAAATTATGTGTATTAAAAAACCCAGAATTAATTTTAATTTTGTAGGAATATTAAAAAATCATGTATATTTTCTATTTTTCCACACTTTCCCAGCAACCAAACACAAACTCATAACAATACTGAAACCCAGAAAATTCCCAAATTCATCATTAGATTATAACCCAAACAATCCACCATCACTATCATCACCAGATCACGCCCACACAAGATTCAACAACACCATCATTTTTGAACCTAGATCTGGGTTCAACATCAAACGTCAAACATCAAACATCATCATCTTTAACCAAACCCTAAACTCAAATTCAACCAAGTCCAGAACCATCCCAATCAACCAAACCCTAGTTATCAATCTCATCCAAAATTGGATAACACATCATAGAAATCAAACCCATGCAAACCTACATAAGCCACCATCATTGTCAAACCCATACAAACCATTACCGACGGCCGAATCAAACCAAAACCAAGCGCCGGTCGAATGAAACCACCACCGATGGCTAGATCAAAACCATTTTCTTACCTCTCTTCTTTCTTGCTCATCGAATCTATGCATGAACCGATTTTTTCTCGAGAACACAAACCTCTTCCTCTCTTCTTTCTCGATCTACGCCCAAACCGATCGAACAAACATTGCCTAGTCTGGGTTTGCGATGCTTGATCTGTATAGTTTTAATATATTTTTTTTTATTTGGGTTTGGCTTGATTCGGTTGAAGATTTGATGGTTGATTGATTTGATACTGATTTGATGTTTCTGATTTGGGGTTTAGGGTTTTTGATTTGGGGGTGTGGTGGTGTGTTGAAGGTGATCAGGAAGATCACGATGTTCATGTTGAAGGTTTTATGTTTTAATTTTAATTTTTTTTGTTTGAGTTGGATCTGGTGGAAATCACCAGATCCACAATTTTTGTTTTATTTATTATTTATTTCATTAAGCATTGTGGAGGAGTGATATGGCATGATCTCCTCTACACATTTGTTTTTTTTATTTAATATATTATTAATTGTTTATTATTATTTTTATTTAATATATTATTAATTGTCTCTATTGGTGAGTTTACAAATTTTTCCCCAATAGTAATGATCAACCCTAACTTTGGATAGTGTTCATAACAGAAGGGGGTGTTTGTCAAATAAGTCTATTATGGGGGGTCACCTTTCTAGAGGGGAATTTCGCGAATAAGTAATAAACTAATAACACAACCTACAAGAGGAATTCTCCTAAAGTCAAGAAACCATACCCTCACCTTTCTAATATAGTAAACCTCCGCCGGGGGGGGGGGGGGGGGCGGGGCGGTTACAAACCTAGAGGGGAATTTCGCGAATAAGTAATAAACTAATAACACAACCTACAAGAGGAATTCTCCCTTAATCAAATGGCCCGAAAGAAAATTCCAATGTTTCCACTTAAGTCTAGTCAACACACACGTGCCGCGTTTGCATTAAAGAAGGTACAATTTCCAGAAGGCAAGGGACCGGGTTCCGAGAGAGAGAGAGAGAGAGAGCTGAGAAATTCGTAATGCGAAACGAAGGCTACAAACACTCATTCTCCGATTGACACTGCTATCTATCTCTTCCCTTACTCAGGTTTTCATTTTAATGTGTATTTCCTGTTCTTTGTTCCTGCTATTTATTTGGTTGTCTTATGCACATAACATGCTCGATGAAATTTCTAAGAGAAATAAGTAAAAGTAAAAAAAAAAAAAAAAAACACTTTACTTTTTTTCATCATCCAAATGGAGGACTTGGAAGTGTAATTTAGTGGGTTTCGTTTGTTGATTCATCGAAGCTAACTACTATTAAGTGGATTTTCTCTTCTTTATATTATTATTATTTTTTGGTATGAATGTACAAGTACTTAATATAAGTTTTTCATGCTGTGTTCAATTTTCGCTTGTTGCCATAGCCGCATTGTCAAATAAGTATGTGATATAGCCTAAACAATTTCTTGGTATTTTCTTTGGAGACACCTTTAATCATTGACTTCTGTAACTAAGTTTGTTAATTACTAG
The DNA here is from genome assembly GCA_035582765.1 of Acer negundo. Classification (NCBI taxonomy): domain Eukaryota; kingdom Viridiplantae; phylum Streptophyta; class Magnoliopsida; order Sapindales; family Sapindaceae; genus Acer; species Acer negundo. Next base: position 13,631,875 of record CM069243.1, read on the forward strand.
TAATTTTCATGTTTGATTTTTTTCATGAGTATATTCCATAAATTATTGTTTAGATTAACTGGACTAGTTCACAGGTTTATAGTTGTCTTGCAAACTATATCAATTAACTTATTCTGTTTCTGGCTTTGTTTGAATGATAAATTTAATTCAGGATCCATTAGCCTTTCCAATGAAAAATGAAGTCAAGTTATGAGATATAATTGGTATTGGACATTCTGTGTAACGGTTAATTTGCTGTATTGTTAGGGCATGAGGGCATGAATGATATAGGTATACATATCTAATAGAATATAAAGCAGTAGTTAATATTAAAAGAAGTCATCTTACATGGTTTGAGGACTTCGTGGTTTGACACCAAAAATATAATTTTACTTTGCTGCAACACAAGCATGGGATGGATTTTCTCTCACCATTTTTTAGATTTAATGGTCGGAACAAATGCAACCTTAGTAATAATTTATTTGTGGATTTGCATGTGGGTGAAATAATTTTTCTTTCAATACTTTCGGCTGCAGATGTCTTTGTATATCGGTAATTTATCATCTCGCACTAGCCGAGATGAACTTGAATGTGTCTTCCAAGGGTTTGGACAGTGTAATGTACGGCTGAAAGATGGATATGGGTTTGTAGTATACAACTTCCCTCCAAATGCAGAAAAAGCTTTGAGGGCACTACAAGGGAGGAATATCTGTGGGAAGCCATTAACCCTTACGTGGTCAAACAAGCAGCCCAGACCTTTTAACAGATCAATAAAAGATGCTAGATCCTATGGGCCATTACGACAGAGGAGTTCTGTTAGAGGAGAAAGTTATTTTTATAGGAAAGTGCAATCAAATGGTCTGCAAGGTCACAAGTTTGGTGATAAGCAGCTAGGTAGGAGTCAAAGAAGGCGTAATTCTGTTGACATGCTCGATGAAGAGATGAGCTATCCTTGGGACGGTATGGAAGACAACATCCAGGAAGATCATCATGATTGTGGGGAAACTTTGCCTGATAAAGGTGGGAGTGTCGAACCTAATCTAGTCGACAGTGGTAGATGGGGTGAGGAATATCATGACCAACTAAATCACAACATTGTTGAAAATGGCAGGTATGAACATTACCAAGGTTTTGACAGGAAGGGTGAAGATGAAACCCATCAAATGGCCTATTCTGGTGGTTCTCCTGCTCCACAAAGCTCACACGAGATAATGGGGAGAGAACATCTTTTTGAAGGACCTTTGGATGGTCATATTGATTCAAAATATCAGCAAACTTGCTATAATTGTGGAGGCATAGGCCACAAAATGCGAAATTGCTCCAGGGAAAAATTTTCTCAAAGAAAGTACACGAGGCTTGATCATAGGCATGCTGATGACATTAATAGAACAGTTAGAGGTGAAGGCAAGCTGGAAAGATATGTAAGTAGGTCTCAAGGAAAGCTGCAGTCAACTAGGGACTCTGTATCAATGAGTCAACTTTTGGATGATAGGAAAACATCTAATTCAAGAAGGCATCAAAAGTTGATAACGAATGAAAGCTCAACTAAGGCAGAGGAAATTGGCAGGGTTCGGAAAGAGCACCACAGAGGAAAGAAGCGACATAATAGGGACTTCGGAAATCAAAAGAAACACAGTGAAAAGAAAGCAAATAGTTCATCTTCGAATTCTGATTACATTAAATCCAGACCACACTCAACATCTCGATCTTCCATACCTGTTCCTAGGTCTGGTTTGCACCCTAGATCAAGTTTGGTATCTTCCAGAGCACATTCTCCACCTTCTGATTCGGGATCTAGTTCAACATCCCTCTATTCTAGATCCAAACGTTCCAAATCTAGGTTAAAGTTGAGCTCTCATACACCCTTGTCTTTGTCCGTATCACCTGGTCGATCTTTACTATCCTCTCCGAACACGGTAAAGTTGGATCTGAAAGGCTCTTTGGGTAATGCTGCTGCTTCCAAATCTAAGGAGGTCCTATCTGAGAAAGGACTGCAGGTCGGTGATACTAGGTTGGAGAATGCCAAACTGGAAAATAACATGCTGGTAGTGGTGAATGAAAATGCTCTTTCATCTTCTAAAGTTGAAGATGAAATTAATAAAGACCTGCCTATTGGGAGGGATGAGAATGGCAACCATATGGTGTCCACATCATTGTATGAGATAACTAATCCAAGAACAAGACTATCAGAGACATTTAAGGAGACAAAGCAGCATCAAACTTCTGATGCATCAATGATAGCGCATACGTCACTACCAATTAGGAACCAACATTTGGAAGCTCCTGATAATTCCAACTCTTGTCGTTTAACAAGCAACATGCCACCATCAGAGAAAGCCATGCTGACTGCAAGATTTTCTTCAGAAACATTGAAAGAGGCTAACGAGCATAAAATATTTGATGCATCAATGATGGAGCATGTGCCACTACCAATTAAGAATCAACATTCAGAAGCTCCCGTCAGTTCCCACTCTGGCTGTTCAACAAGCATATCATCAGACGAGATGTTCATGGTTCTGAAGCACTATGGTCTGGAACTTCCTGATGACAATGAAAGACATTTACCTCCAGATGCTTATTTTGGATCTGCTCGTTTATGGCCTTGGCAGATAATCTATTACAGGAGATTGAAAAAGGGCCCTATTTCAATGGAGAACTATGCTAGGCGGGTCTCTCAGAATCAAGAATTTGGTATTGTTGATCAATATGTTAGATGCAGTAGTGGATGGGGAGAACTGGGTCAGGACTGCCTTTGAAAGATTATATGTGTCAACTTATAATTTGTGGTATTAGACTCTGTGCATGGGCGTATTTTGCATTTTATACTGCTTTTTTGGACTTCACATGCAAGGCTTCCTGTGGATTTTCAACTAGAAGCTTTTAACAGGTATGTTAAGAGTAGGTTTCATAGGTTTATGGTCCTTTATAAACTGTTGAAATCCATCTGACTTCTGTGAACTTTCTTCCTTGAATTATGTGAATAAAGCTCTGCTTGTATGCTGATTGTTGGGTAGTGATTTTTAAGGCATCTTCTGGTTTCCGTGACTAAAGCTTCATAGCCTTTTGTATTTATGTTCTTCTGCACCCTAGTTTTTCTGCTGTAAAATGAATGTTACTGAATCTGTATTTTTCATTTTTATGTTCAGAGTTTGGATTTTTTCCCCAAAAATATGTTTGCTGTAAAAATATTGTTCTGGAAGTGTCTGCAATAATTTTAGAATTAGAATTTTCATGGATGAAAACATTTGACTTTCAGACTTTGCCTATATTATTATTTTAAAACTTACTTTAGTATTCTATATTCGTCTTTGGTTTTGTTTATGTTCAGTTTGTTGTATTGGTAGGTTATTGCTTCACTTTGGTACTTGTTTTCTCTTCATCTTTAATAAGATTTTTTCTTTCCTATCAAAAAATAAATTCCATTAGCTTCTCACATGCTATGTCATGATGTGCTGGTGGACACCATTCCTTAAATACGTGGCATATATGTAAAGAGCAGTAAAACTTGTAATAATGAATAAACATGAGAAGGAAAAATATTAGGTATAAAAATAAAATTTTTAATAGGAATTATAATAATAATAAATTTATTAAGTTTATGATAATTGTTTTTAAGGATATCTGTGAAAAATTACGACTTCTAGAATAAAAATGAGCTATGAGGCTTTAAGGTTCTTACAGTTTTAATTATAAATTCTTAAATTATAGTCAATTAACAACCAGTCATCGTTTGATGAAATTCGTGTGTAGTAATGAAGTTTTAAATAGTGTTTGTGTTATCTTGATAACTGTAATATAAAATTATTATTAATAATAAGTGTAAGTAAGCTTTGTATAGTACAAGTGTCATGCATAAACAATAGATGATGTACTGTAAGACAGGGTGCATGTAAAAGGAAACAACATTAACATGATAAAATGAAATAGACACCGGAAGAAGGAAAAACGAAATTTTAATCACTTAGATGTATACTTATGTCAACAAATTATGAGCCTCTAGGAAATTTTTTAATTCTAATGTCTTAAAACGTGACAAGTATTTAGCCAAATCAAAGTTTTAATGATTTATGAAAAATGTTACTTCCAAAGTTTGTTCTTATTCAATGTATATCGAGGAGTAGAAACAATTGTCAGAACTAATGATAGTTGTATCACCTTTTACAATTTAGTATTTATAATTTTCTTAATTATTTTAGGAAGTTTTTTTAATTTATCAAGTAATAAAATTGATTGATTATGCAATGTGGACTGAAATTTGTTTCTCCAAAAAGTTGATAATTATAAGAATTACTAAGTTATAAATTATCAATCATCACATTCGTAATTACTCTTATCATGTGCTCAACCTTTGAGAGAGTTAATGTGTCTTATTATGCTGAAAATAATAGAATGATAGAGTTTCCGAGTTCTTGCATAGCATGTATTCTTATTTTATAATCATGGAGATCATTTAAAAAAAAACTGAAATGATCCTTTTTCTTTGTCCACAGCTACAATGCTGTTTGCCTAGTGATAGTATTCACAGCTTTTGTAAGATAAAAAATCTGTGGAGATTTGTAGGAGTGGATAGCTATATGTAGAACTTGAATCAGGTTTAAAGATGGAAGGGAGAGAATGTGTTAAACTTAAGAAAGGAGGGCAGAACAAATTATAGCTCAAGTTAGTTCAAGTATATGATGGAATTTGACTTGGTCAAAATTCCTAAAGTGTATTGCACCCATTTAGAGTTAGGAAATAATTATTCTTGTATATTTATAGGTTTTCTAGAATTCTCAGATAGGTTATCTTTCTAATTGTTTGACAGTTTAGTTGGAATTTAGAAAATTGGAAGATTGTTGTCCAAAATAGTAATCAAGGTAGATATGTTTAGTGTGATAAGTAGCTGAAGCTATCCAAACTCACTTCATCTTCACTTTTTGTTTCTGCTGGTTGGTTCTGAACCTGTAAAATTTAAGCTTATTCCACAGAGGGTGATTGAGATGTGTGAAACGGCAAGGAGAGATCTTTACACTAAAGGCTTCTGGAAAAGGATTAATATTTATATTTACGTTTTTTTTTTACAGATATTTTTATATTTTGATTGCAACAATAAAGCAATTTTGTGATAGGCACTAACATTCTAATTAAATAATATAAACTTTAGAATTTCAGAGCAGACTTAAAGATGTGTTCTTACTCTATTAATTTTTTAGATAAGGAGGTCAACAAATTGAATCAGATGGAATGGATAGAAATATACCTTATCCTCTTTCCTGTTAATGCCTAAGGATTATATAATTTTTACAGAAACCTAAATTGTTATTTCACAAATTTCCCAAGAAAACATTCATTTGACTAATTCATTTCATGTGACTTTTGATTGGTTATTTGACCTGCAAAATTTGTTAGATAACCATTTAATTATCCCTACAACTCTTTTTGACAAGTAAAAAATGTTACTGTGTAGATTGATTATCATGTAACTTTTCGTTGCCTTATGTTTTTTTCTTGGCCATTGTCAAGAAAAAACTAAACAATTAAACCCACTTAGGTGCTATGTCTTCTTGCTAGCTTAACACATCAATTACAATAATCCATGTAATTTTCCTGTCAGTGTCTTCCCAGGCAACCGTCCGTTGAGCGTGCCTTTCACTACAAATGGGTAGTGCTTCAACTTGCCACTATTTTGTTCCAGCCTGGGGTTGCAGCTTGCATAAGACATTGGGTTGTACTGTTTTGTGCTGATTCTGAAATATCAATTTGATTGCTATTTGTGCATGTATATATGCATGTATTATAGTAAGGAACTTGCAATCAGGATGAGTTATTCAGATTATGCACTAACTGGTTATCATTTTTTAGGTCTATCGGAAATGTCTTTCGTTACATAGGATGCCTGTGTAGATATTATAAAGACTTGCTTTTGCTTCTATTATAGGTTAATAGAACACTCTTCTATTGCAATGTAATTTTTTATAGTATTTCAACTTGTTACTTGGGTGTGTGTTCTGCTGCACTCCATCCATCGAGTCTAGAGCTCATAGAAAAATAAATCACAAAAGTGAGTGTCATTTAAGTTGGTAATCAACTGTTAAAATCTTCTAACTGGTTTTATTACGCTCTCTCTCACAACTTTCTTTGATCTGCATGGTTGTGCTTTTTATTATAAATTTTATGCTTCTTTTGTTTTCATCTCACTTCCTTGCCCCTGATGGTTGTCGGGTCGTTTTGGGCTCTCTTGTTATTTTACTTGAGTAGCATGAGTTTTCCATGTTTCAGCTGGTTGCATTCAACTTAGGTTTCTCCTTGGATTCGAATTCATCCAAGGGTCTACGCTCAACCTTTTCAAAAGAAATGAGTGGATCACAGTGTCTGGCTTGCAGTATGTGGATGTGAAAGTCCTGAGAATTCACAATTATATGCTTCCCTGGGACTTGCTCATCTTTCTGAATTCAAGTAGAATAAATGACATTGATCTAAACAATTGGGTCAACTTAAGCTATGCAACTCTGTTCATATATTCTATGTCCTTGAAAGAAATAATTGAGCACAGATGGGAAGGAAGTTTAAATTCTAGCCTGAGTGTTGGATTGATTAATCATTTTTTGTAATTTGTGGTAAATGCATATATACATGCCTTCATTCATTTAGACTTGTTAAGAAAACTTAAACTTCCAGCTGCTGCTGAATTAGTGTGACTAATACTTTGCTGTCTATATTGACCCAAGTAGGGAATGATTTAAATTCATTCTTGGACTGCTATAATGATTTTGTTTGAGGATGAATTCAGGGATTGTCTTGTGAAAACATGTGTTGCTTTGGACAATTGACAAAGATATTTATTTTTGTTGTCTGATGAACTACTGGGTTTCATACTGGATTTCAACTGCTGCTTTCTTTTCCACTATGCAGAAAGCTATTTTAGCGACAAAGGTTTAAGGACTATCGCAGTGTTCTATAGAATGCAGTTAGCAAGAATTGTAAAGATTCAGAAAACTTGTGATTTAAAGCATGATGACACATTATATCTAGATTTGATTTTGGGGTTTGAAGGGCATTATTCATATCCTGAAACCAACTCATGAAGATGTTAATGTTGTTTGGTCTTTTTCAAGTTTTATAATTGAATGCCCCGTGTCAGATATTCTGATGTAGCTATTGTTGCTGCTTCTGTTTTTTTGTTATACGTTTATTTAAATTAAGAGCATTTGGGGAGATTCCTTTGCAGTTGCAGACTTGCAGGTTTGCAATATTTCAAAAGAGAGAGAAAGCCATATCTTTTTAGTGTTTCTTATCCCCACTAAATGCCAATTATTACTGGGTGTCCTACGTTTTACGTCATATTCCCTCAAAATTGACTCTTACTTGCAGCTTTCAGGTCTCTTCTTGTTGCCTGAGTTGCGGTTGTAGTAACTGGAGAATTGAATTTTATGTGTGTTACTCAGTTAAACATATGACTTGCAGTTCAATTCATGGGCTCCCAAGGTAGAATCGCTACCCCACTATCCCTTTTTTTTCCTTCTCTTTTCCTTCATTATTAAGCATAGTATGATTGCACAATCCTAGAACTTGAAGAATTAGTGAGATATTTTTGTTTAGTAAAATATTATAAAAATTTAATTGAAAAGTTTTAACTTAATTATCCTATATCTTTTTCATCTATCGTAAAGCCTTGAGGAAAAAAAATAAAAAAGGAAGTGGAAAACAGTCTTGGTAAGATAGACACGTGTGGGGTAAAGGAAAGTGCCAGTTGTATATTATTTTCTTCATGACAATTGTTTTTTTTTTGGTCAATGTATAGTATTTATTTATGGCTGTGGTTAGTGTAGGTGGTCGATCGACTTGGTACGTCAAATGGGTCGGGTTGTATCAGGCCCAAAGCAACTAAACTGAGCTGGTTGGTTGATGTCGACTACTATCGTGATGTTGACGTCTCAATCTTGTTAATCCTGCAATAGAACTTAAGAAAACAATAAAAAATAGGAGGAACAGAATGGTGGGGGTTGGACTCTTAGCCTTAGATATGCTTGGGCTGAGCAATGTGATTAGGTGGCTAATGAATGGTTTCCGGTTGACGAAATGACTTGGAATCAGAGTTTCAGTACGCTATGTGTAAGCTTTGATCGAGAGAATTCCGACCCCTTTTCAAGTGAGGGAACCCTCTTATTTATAGTAGGTTTAGTAGTTCCAACGTTCACTATCAACATTTGATAGTGGGCGTGATTTTAGGAGAGATTTTCTCTCAATGGGCAGTTAAAGACATTTGTAACCGATTAAATTAATATTCGTAACTGATTGCTTTGAATGTGTCTTCAACGGTAGCCTCTGCTAGTGTCTGCGTTGGGTCGACCCGACGCAACGGGCCTGGGTTTGATTTGCAGGGACTAGGCCTTGACATGTTGGGCCCCTTGACCAATTTTGGCTACCATAGTTTGTCCCCCACTCTCTAAAGAATCATCCATGGAGTTAGGGAGTGTTTTTCATTGAGTCGACCAAGGTCGAACGACTTCTATATTGAATGGTGTCGCTAATGAACTACGTTTGGATCAACCATTGTCGAATGAATTCTGTTGAATCGTACTAATATTCGTTTGAATACTGTTATAATTGATTCTGTTCTAATCGAGCGACGTCGTGTCGCTAATGAGGATTTGTCGTTTATACGGTCCCTTTCTTCGATCGTCGATTGGGTATCAAACTGATGTGATGGATGTTTAGGTTTTCAATGCTGACATCAGCTGCATTAATTTCTAGCGCAATGTTCAAGACTTTAAAGTTGAAATTCAAACTGGATAATTTTACCCTGGTTAGTTGGTATGGTTTGGTTAACCGGGGCAGTTGAATCGGCAGTTGGTAGTGCGTCGACACGTGGTAACTAGGGTTAGTGGGTTTTATAAAACCCAAACCGTTCCACTCTTTGATCACTTTGCGCTCGATTGCATTCAACTTCCATTCTTCACCGAGAAACTCCAATTTCTTCGTTTCTCCACGAGACTTCGAGGATTTCTTTGTTCTTGAATCTTTTCCAGGTTGGTAAAATCTTCCATCTGCATTTTATTTTTCATTCTTTTTGTGTATAAAAATCGTTTAAAGACACTTGCTTCTGAAATCTTTACTTCTAAATATTTCTGATGTTTGTCTGAAGTTCTTTCATTTTCCTGGAATTTTCTGAAATTTTACCTGAGGATGTATGTTCTTACTAGTCTTACTAGATTCCGACGTTTGCATGATTGATATTTCGATCCATATCAAGTTGGTTTTTCTTGTAAAATGTTGTTTCCGTTTCTGCGTATATGTCGTCGCGATGAGAGTAGCTTTTTAGGGTAGACTCCTATTTCAGGACTTAGGTTGGCTTTTAAATAGGAAGTTAGAAAACCCTAGGTTTTTGAAAAAAACTCCTTAGGTTGTGATTGTAGCGTGTAGCTTTTGTCTGACTTGTGCATTTTCTACATGTCAGATTTTGGGAATACGATGTCGAGCGACCACACAATCTCTGACTTAGATATTAACTGGTCTTCTAATGATGATGATGATGGAGGAGTCGATAGTAGGACTCAAAACGTTGATAGACGGGTCACAATTGAAGATCCGTCTACGCCTGTCTCTATCAATACTAGGGGTATGTTAGAGCAGGGTGCTGTGTACGCCATCGCGTCGGTTGTCGACTAGCCTGAACATGTCGACATTCCTGAGTCATCGACATCCGGTCGTTCATTAAATATATTGAATGAGAGTCTAGCTAGCGTAGTCACTGAGAACATGTTATCTGGCATTCCTAGCGACGTTGAATTACGTGCGCCGAAGGAATACGAACGTGCTGATTGGGATATACCAGGATGGACGTGTCTCTATGAGTACACATTTCGCTTAGGCTTTAGATTTCCCATCCCTTAGCTGGTTCGACGAATGTTGGTATACTACGAGCTCGCCCCTGGTTAGCTGATGTCTAACACTTGGAGAATATTGTTGGGCTTAGGAATATTATGTGAGAGGAACGGTGTACACTTCGGGCTAGGGTGTCTCCTTCACAATTATTACCTAAAAGGAGCATCTGACCGACACTGGTCGTTATTCGTTAGTGCCACGAAATAAAAAGGAGGAACTTATTATCAACACCAAGTCGAATGATAGGAACTGGAAGGATACATTCTTTTTTGCGAAGGGTCCCCCAGTCGATGGCCCGTGGAGGATGGGGGGAGAGGAATATCGATACTGACGGGTTTGGAATCGTTATGGTAAGTTAAAAAAAAAAAAACTTTGTCGTTACACATGTTTTGTTTTTACACATGTTTTGTTTTTACACATGTTTTGGTAACCGTCTAAATGTTTTGTTTTTAAAACTTTGCAGAAGTTAGAAGGGCAGGCAAAGCACCACCGTGCGACGTCGCTGCCGAGCGTACTAGGATTTTGTTAGAAATCCCAGCAGCGCAGATAAGTGTTAGCAATTTGCTAACAGAAGGCAATTTCAGGCCTAGTCGACTGTGGAGGTGGTCGACGTTAAATAGATCGCACGCTCCCTATCCTTACGTGAAAGACTTTTTATCGTATATATGGATTAGGAGGAGTTTTGAGATCCTTCAGTACAACCTGCATTTTTTAAAACCCCTAACTGATGTTGAACGTTGTTTCGCAGTGACGACGATGACGAGCGCATAAATTAATATACCTGATAACGCTGAGACTTTGAAAAGCTACAAAGAGGAATTCGCCAAGAAACGGGCAACTGGACAAAAGAAGAAGCTGGTTGCTAAGAAGTCGGTCGGAGATGCTCCAGCGGTGGTAGAGCAAATTTTTGAGTCATCGCCAGAGAGGAGTCCGTTAAAAAAAAGGCAAAGGAGGGCTTCTGCTGTCGAACGACAGAAAAAGGCTGCATCCAGTTCGAAAGACAAATCGGCTGGGTCAGATTTCGAGCCTGACTCTCCGATGAAGCTTCTTGCTTCTAGGCTTTCGTCTTTCAAAGATCCCGCAGGATTTTTGAAGAGGTCGGACGACTTCACTCTGGTTGAGGACGACATGCATCTAAAGAAAGTCAAGACGGAAGAGGTGTTTGACACGTTGTTTCTGTCGAACTTTCAGGTAGGAAGATTTTTTTTTTTTTTTTTTTTTTTTACTTGGTGACAATTCTTCATTGATTCTTTATTGATTGACTGGATCTCTCTTATATTGTAGGCTTACCAAGCGACGTTGCATCTGCATGGTCGATATAAGGCCATCAACGACAAGAGTGTAGCGCTTCGTAAGGCGGGCGATGTCTTCAAGGCGGAAAATGCTAAACTCTCCACTGAGAAAAGCTTGATTGAGCAGCAGAAAGTAGCCTTGGAGGAGGAACTGAGAAGCGAGAGGGCTCGACACCAGGCCGAGGTGGCGCAACTTAAAGAAGCAGCTGACCAGCAGGATCAGACCATCGAGGCTTTAAGGGAGAAGGCTCTATCGATAGCGGTAGAAGCTGTCTGTAAGACTAGGGCAGAGCTTTTCAAGGAGTACATGTCAGGCGACCACTCGAAGTGGAATCCTCAAACGATGCAAGAAGAAATTAACATTTATGAAGAGATGCAGAGTCTTAAACTCGAGGAATCCCAAGGGGCGGGCGTCGACGAAGATGTTGAGAATGTCGACGGGAATCTTGGAGATGATGCGTCGCTCGATAAGGATGAAGCTGTTGCTGCCACCGGTCCTCCTCCGCAAGATGGCTTATAGATTTTTCATTTATATGCTGTAATATTTTAGATGTTTTGGTCGACTTCGACCTATTTTTTAATAGAAGTAATAGAATTTCTTGGTTGACCGTTTTATCTGTTTCTTAATTTTGCTTTTGTGGTGACTCTTTTTCATTTTAGTTATATTTTGGTTTGTTTTGACTTTCGCGTGGTGACAGCTTTGAATTTGCATGAAATGAGATATGAGCCTGTAAACCTATGCTCAAACGTAAGTCGATCGACATTATATACGAAACTTGAACTTGTTATCTTGAATTTGTATGCAATAAGCCTGTAAACTTATGCTCATACGTAGGTTGATTGACATTATATACGAAATTTGAACTTGTTATCTTGAATTTGTATATGATAAGCCCGTAAACTTATGCCCATACGTAGGTCGGTCGACGTAATTTCTAAAGATGATTCAGTTGGCATAATGACTTTATTGACGACGTTGTATCTTTCAGTCGACAAAAGCTTTTTAATATAGAACTTCGCTTACATGCATTTGATGGTCGACATGACCTTTTACATAAAATTTTGCTTACATGCGTTTGATGACCTTTTACATAGAATTTCGCTTACATGCGTTTGATCGTCGAGACCTTCTTACATAGAATTTCGCTTACATGCGTTTGATCGTCGAGACCTTTTTACATAGAATTTTGCTTACATGCGTTTAATCTGTCGCCACTTGTCTTGCTATTTGTCTTATTTGTCCCCAGTGCTACTCCCCCACTCTTAATGTGCGCTTGTCGATTTGAGTATATTAGGAGTGCGGTTACTGGAAATTCGTCTGAAATAAAAATTTTGCTTGTCGACGTCGACAGCTTGGTGAGCGAATTAAAAATATCTTTGAGCTTAGTTTTGCACTCAGTTGCACTAAGTTATCATTATTGCTCCTTTGGTCAATTTGTTAGTAATGAGAAGCCGATGAAATAAATAATAATAGTAAAGAAAACAGAATAAAATGGAAGTTCAGAAATGGTACTGTTTTAGATGTAGGGCGTTCCAACTATTATGCAGTTCTTGACCGTCATGTCCTCTTAGCTTGTATGCGCCTCGCCCGATAACATCTGTTATTTGATATGGTCCTTCCCATGTTGGCCCCAGCTTTCCGGCGTCTCCCTCCTTCGTGTTTTGGAAAACTCTTCGGAGTACCCAGTCGTGGAGTTTGAAGACTCGGGTCCTGACTTTTTTGTTTTAGTGTCGAGCGACTTGTTGTTGATATGACTGAATTCTCAAAGCAGCACGGTCTCGTTTTTCGTCGAGGTGGTCGAGTTCGAAACTTAGCTCTAAGTTGTTCTGTTCATTATCTGGATTTTCGCTGCGGGCTGTCGACAGTCTGGTTTCTATTGGGATAACCGCCTCTGATCCATAGACGACTGAGAACGGGGTTTCTCCTGTCGACCGTCGTGGCGTGGTTCTATATGATCATAAGATTTCTGGGAGTTTTTCTGTCCACTCGCTTTTTTCAGCTTCCAGTCGTTTCTTCAATGTGTTGACAATTGTCTTGTTGGTCGACTCCGTTTGTCCAATTGCTTGAGGATACCGTGGAGTTGAGAAACTTAGCTTGATTGCGTATTTGTCACAGAAATTCTTGAAGTCGTATGAGACGAATTGGGATCCGTTGTCGGTCACTATTTCCCTTGGGACTCCGAACCTGTAGATAATATGTTTCCAGACAAAGTCGAGTACCTCAATGTCGCGTATCCGTTGATATGCTCCGACTTCGACCCATTTGGTGAAGTAGTTTGTTAAAACTAACATGTAGACGACACCTCCGGGTGCTGCGGGAAGTTTACCTACAATATCCATTCCCCATTTCATAAAAGGCCATGGGGCCGAAATTGAATTTAACATACCTGGGGGGAGGTGCGACACTGTTGTGAACCGCTAGCATTTGTCGTACGACTTCACGTGATTTTGTGAATCAGTCCGCATTGTCGGCCAGTAGTACCCAGCAGTGATTGCTCTGTTTGATAAGCTACGGGCGCCGGAATGATTCCCACACTCTTCATAGTGCAAACTTTTTAGGACGTTGTACTCTTCTTGAGGGGTCACACATCTTAAATAAAGGCCGGTGAACAACTTTTTGTAGAGTTTACCATATAGGATGCAGAATTTGGCTGATTTTGCTTTGATTTTCCTTGCTTCTACCCTGTCGTCCGGTAAAATGTCTGCTTGGAAGTAATTAACTATTGGGTCTATCTAACTCCTGCCGTTGTCGACCGGTGCCAATATTTCTGATTCTTGAATAGATGGAGACATGAGGTGGACTATGGGAACCGACTTTGAATTGTTTGTCGTCGTCGAACCAAGGCTTTCCAATGCACCTGCTCGTGTATTTTCGGCTCTAGGTATTTGCTCAATTGAACATTCGTCGAAGGTTGACTGTAAATGTTTAACTTTGTTCAAATAAGCCGACATTCTTTGATCCCTTGCCTCGTATGTACTGTTCAATTGTCGAACGACTAATTGGGAGTCGCTTAGTACTTTGATGTTTCTCACGTTAAGGCTTTTTGCGAGGTTGAGCCCTGCAATTAGAGCTTCGTATTCTGCTTCGTTATTTGTCGCACGAAAGCCACAATGGATCGACTGCTCCAGTATGTCCCCTTGTGGGGATTTGAGTACCGGGACCTAATCCGCTTCCTTTGATGTTGCTATAACCGTCGACCGATAAGGTCCATTTCCCAACAGTGGTGTCATCGGTGAGTGCCACTAGTTCCTTTTCAGCCTTCAAATTTTCACATGGAGTAAAGTCAGCTATAAAATCAGCCAGTACCTGTGATTTCATTGCTGATCTTGGGTGGAAGCTGATGTCGTGCTCTCTTAGCTCTACTGCCCATTTCGTCAGTCGACCTAAAAGCTTGGGTTTATGTAAAATATTTTTAAGAGGATAAGTAGTCAGTACCTTTATGGAATGGCATTGGAAGTATGGTCTGAGCTTGCGTGCTAAGACGACAAGGGCCAATGCGAGTTTTTCCAGTCGACTATACCTGGTTTCCGCGTCGAGTAAGGTCTTACTTACATAGTAGACTGGATGTTGGTTGTTCTCTTCTTTTCTGACGAGGACCGCACTGACAGCTGTGTCGGATACTGTTAGATAGACGAACAATGTTTCGTTGTCCTTTGGCTTCGACAGTAATGGTGGCGATTTTAGGTATGTCTTTAAGTCTTGTAGTGCCTTTTCACAGTTATCGTTCCATTTGAGCGCCTTATTTTTTTTGAGGGTGTTGAAGAATGGTAGACATCTCTCAGATGACTTTGAAATAAACCGGTTCAACGCTGCTACACGACCAGTGAGTTTCTGTACGTCTTTGATGCATCTAGGTGATTCGATGCGTTCGATCGACCGTATTTGGTCTGGATTTGCTTCGACACCCCTATGGGTGACCAGGTAGCCTAGAAACTTTCCTGATGATACACCAAAAGAGCATTTAGTGGGGTTTAGTTTCATACCATATTTATCGAGAACGTCGAACGACTGTCTCAGATGGTCGATATGTTGTTGTGCGACTAAAGACTTGACCAGCATGTCGTCGATATAGACTTCCACCGTTGTTCCAAGCATCTTTGCGAACATCTTGTTGACCAACCTTTGGTAGGTCGCACTTGTATTCTTCAAACCAAAAGGCATTACTTTATAACAGAATGTACCTCGTTCTGTAACGAAGGCCGTTTTCTCTTGATCGTCGGGGTGTATTAGTATTTGGTTGTAGCCGGAGTATGAATACATGAAACTTAATATATCGTGCCTTGCAGTTGCGTCGACTAACATGTCGATGTGAGGTAGTGGGAAAGAATCCTTGGGGCAAGCTTTGTTGAGGTCTGTAAAGTCGATGCAGACTTGCCACTTTCCATTTTTCTTTTTAACGACCACGACGTTTGCTAGCCAGTCGGGGTATTTTACTTCCCTTACCGAACTGATGTCAATCAATTTCTGGATCTCGTCGTTGATCACCTTATTCCTCTCCGGAGCGAACTTCCTTCATTTTTGCTTTACTGGTTGATGATTTGGATCGACTTGTAGTTGATGTACTATAACGTTGGGGTGTATGCCGATCATATCTTCATGTGACCAAGCGAAGTTGTTACGACGCTCCTTGAGAAATGTGACCAACTAGTTCCGGATGTCGTATGATAATCTGGACCCGATGTAGACTTTATGTTCAGGATGGTCTGGGTCGATAGACACCTCGTCGAGTTCCTCCATGTTCGGCTTGTTTTGTGTCGACTCGACTTTGGTTTCCTGTAGTTGCTATAAATCTTAACTCTTCTTTTTCATGGCATTTTGATAGCATTCCCTAGCAGCTCTTTGCTCTCCTTTAATTTCTTTAACTCCCCACTTGGTTGGAAATTTGATCAACTGATGGTAAGTCGACGGGATTGCCTTCAGCTCGTGCATCCAGGGTCTGCCAAGTATGGCGTTGTAAGGGGATTGGTAGTCGAGCACGAGGAAATTGACGTATAAGTTGATTCCTTCTGCGTAGACGGGTAACACAATCTCCCCTAGCGTACTTTTTTGCTCTCCACTAAATCCGGTTAGTATTGTCGTTCGACGATTTAGTTTTGATTCGTCGACCTCCATTTCTCTCAAAGCACTGTTAAAAAGAATATTACAAGAACTGCTATTGTCGATCAAAATGCGTCTAGTTAAACAATTAGCAATATGTAAAGAAATAACTAAAGCATCATGGTGGGGAGAGAACAAATCTGATTTATCTGTCGATCGAAAGGTGACGGTTTCGTCGATTTTGGACGGATGTTCTCGATTTGGCTGGGTCTCTGCGTTCGACACTTGTTGAGTGTGTCTCTTGGCTGCTGAGTAGCTCACGCCGCTGACTTCAGACCCACTGGAAATGCAATTGATTACCCTATCTTACCTAGAAGGTTCTGGAGGGCTGTCGACTGAACTAGTTTGCCTTTGGTCGTCGCGTCTTGCATATGTTTGTTTACCCTTATTTGTTAGGAATTCCCGTAGATGCCCCTGTTTCAGCAGTTCTGCTACTTCGAATTTTAGGGCGATGCAGTCTTCCGTACGATGGCCGTGGTCACCATGGAACTCGCATCGAAGTTTGGGGTCGCGATGTTCTGGAAGCGCGTTCATTTTTCTTGGCCACTTGACTGCTTTGCCTATTTCTCTCATTACTGCAACGAGGTCGACTGGTTCGATGATGAGATTATATTTTAACGCTTCCACCTTTGGTTGAATCGTCCTTGGAATCCCACGACCATAATTGCTTTTCTCACCAGAGCTTTCATGTCGTGACTGGACGTTCTTTCTGTCGCTTGTTGGATATGGTTCTGATCGTTTGTCGTTAGATCTCCTGTCGATGCGATCGCTTCGTCGGCCTCCATAATAGCTGCTGTTAGTTTTTTCGACGAAGTTTGCTTCATCTTCTTCCCATTTGATTTGGGTCCATGCTTTCGCTAATACATTTTCCATTGTCCTGCAAGGGTATTTGGTAAGTTCTTTGTATAAATCAGAATCGAACCTAAGACCTTTCCTGAAGGCGTAGATGGCAGTTGCCTAGTTGCAATGAGGGATTTGCACTTTTTCTCTGTTGAAACGTCCAACATAGGCTCGCAGGTTTTCGCCTGGTCTTTGCGTTATGGTATAGAGGTCGTCCGACAATTTCTCCAACTTGCGGCTACTCACAAATTGCTCCACGAATGTGTCCGTCAGCTGGCAAAAGAGAGTCAATAGAATTATTAGGCAAGTTAGTGTACCACTGTAAAGCAGGGCCGCTTAGGCTGGATCCGAAAGCTTTGCACATGCACGCCTCCCGGAGGTCACGTGGGATTGTAGCAGTGAACATCCTTTGCTTGTATTGTGCAATATGGTCATTTGGATCGGTCGTCCCTTCGTATTGCTTCATGTTTGGGAAGTTGAACTTTTTGGGCATCTCGATGAGAGCAATTGCATCGACGAAGGGCAAGTCGGCGAAGCTATTGGCTGTACTTTTTTTGATGGGAGTTGGATTAGAGCTTCCATTTCTGCAAACCTGCGAGAAAATTCTACGTTAGCAGATGAATGTAAATCAGGCATGGGTTTTACCAATCCCGGGGTCGACTGGAGAGACATGACCGTCTTAAAGACGTTATCTTGTCGTTGATCCATCGGTGGATCCTGTTCGTTCCTGGCTGGTATATCATTGAGGTCGATATCAACCCTTGCGGTTTGAAATGCTGGCTGGTTTCCACAGTTGACCAGATTGATTTCGGGTTCGACGGGGTTGCCCTGTGTTTTTGGAGCAGGTCGGTCGACAAACGGATCTTTGTTTGATTCTGATACTGGATGCCTCGATGTTGCGGAATCAGGCACAACTCCGTCGACCAGCGCTCTCAATTCTTCATTTGCCACTCGGATCGCTGCATTCTCTGCTTCAAGTGCTTACAACCTCTCAGCGCTCGCGGTCATTTGGGCGGTCAGTAGAGCAATCTGTTCCTCGACGGTTGGAGCGGATCCACTTCCTGCCATGTTCAATTGTGGTTGGAGTAGACTGATCTGAACTTGATGGTAGTTGTAATGGGCCCCACGTTGGGCGCCAAACTGTAGGTGGTCGATCGACTTGGTACGTCAAATGGGTCGGGTTGTATCAGGCCTAAAGCAACTAAACTGAGTTGGTTGGTTGATGTCGACTACCATCGTGATGTTGACGTCTCAACCTTGTTAATCCTGCAATAGAACTTAAGAAAACAATAAGAAATAGGAGGAACAGAATAGTGGGGGTTGGACTCTTAGCCTTAGATATGCTTGGGCTGAGCAATGTGATTAGGTGGCTAATGAATGGATTCCGGTTGACGAAATGACTTGGAATCAGAGTTTCAGTACGCAATGTGTAAGCTTTGATTGAGAGAATTCCGACTCCTTTTCAAGTGAGGGAACCCTCTTATTTATAGTAGGTTTAGTAGTTCCAACGTTCACTATCAACATTTGATAGTGGGCGTGATTTTATGAGAGATTTTCTCTCAATGAGCAGTTAAAGACATTTGTAACCGATTAAATTAATATTTGTAACTGATTGCTTTGAATGTGTCTTCAACGGTAGCCTCTGCTAGTGTTTGCGTTGGGTCGACCCGACGCAACGGGCCTGGGTTTGATTTGCAGGGACTGGGCCTTGGCATGTTAGGCCCCTGGACCAATTTTGGCTACCACATTTAGTGATATCATTCTATAATTATCTTGTATGAAGATTTTCCATGATTGATGAATTTGAATGGTGTGTCGTGTTTCATTAGAGCTTTCTTTTTCAGGTTTTTGACATCATTGCCACCTAAGCTTTTGTGCAGGCAAAGAAGAGTATGAAATAAAAATCTACATATCTCTTGGTCTGCTAATTTACAACTTTTTCACCATGTAAGCTATAAAAATCAAAGTTGTTAAACTTGGCTCTTGTGCTATGTCTATGGAATCGATTACCGTACTAATATGTGGAAGTAGGTTTTCCAGTGCATGAACATATGCCGTTGTGTTCATTGCTATCTTTAAGATTGTTTCAACAGAATACTAGAGCGCATTTATAGAATTTTTTTTTTTGGGGATAAGGTTCTATATTAAGTGTGATAAGGTCATCAATTTATTTTTATGTTCCCTATGCTTTTTTGTATGAAATTTGAATAGTAATGAAATGAAATTGAATGTGTTTTTGTTTGTGTGAAAGAAAAAGGAGGAGATGATGCATCATCATGCATGTGTGTGAGTAATGAAAACAAGGAAAAGAGTAAAAATAGAATTGAATGGGGCGGGAGAGGACATGGACATATGTGGTGGTAGAGGAGAAAGAGAAGAGAAGAGAAGAGGCTTTTTACCAAAAATTGATAAGCCACCTAAAAGGTGGCTTTTAGTGAGTTATGAGAAAAGAGTGAAAAGGCCAAAAAGATTGAACAAATGTGTATTTATCATCTGACGTAATACCCTCATTATTCTCAACCGTCTCAATTACTCTTTCATTTATTTGTTATTAATTGTCTTTCAATCTAATATAGGCCCTGTTTTTTTCAATGCACGAACCACCCCAATCCTTCATTTACCCAATTACCCCTACCCTTTTCTTAAATCAACTTCTTTGATCAACACCTGGGATCATTATCATTTTTCTTTCTTATAATGTTGATGTTGTGAGCGTGCGGTAGTTGTTATTGGCTATCTTATGAATCTCTAGTGAACGAGAAAGACTTTAATACAACGGAAATTAAAACATCCATCTATCCATCCATCCAATGCAGAGAAGATTAGATTTTTACCTGATGAGCGTTTTCCGATTGGGAAAATTAGTTTCGGAGAAGGTTAACGTGGGAGAGTATTTGGACCCATTTTGGACGAATGACCACAAAAATGGGCCAGAGAAACAACCATTTGCCATGATTTTATAACTGTATTTCAGTACTTGTGAGCTGTGGCAGATTTACTCATCTTTTGGGATAGGGCAGGTAATTTAACTGATTTTATTCACTTTCTTTAACGTACTTCAAATATTCAGTTGAACACTTGAACCGCCTGAACTCTGCCACTCTCTCTCTCTCTCTATATATATATATATATACACACCAACAACAACTCCAGTGTGGATGTAAATATATAATACTAAACTAAAACAAAATGATTTATGAAAGCAGAGTATTAATAAGTAACCTAAATTGCTTATCAGAAAATTTGGGCAGCCTCAGTTAAAGTGAAAACCAGTTTTACATAAAAAGTCCTCTGCCAAAACCCTACAAAATAAGCACTTAATACATCATTGCCCTATGTTAAATGATTAGGAAGAAATTAAAAAAAAAAAAAAAAAAAAATGAGTGCTATTAGAGCTCCACTTGTTTGCTCTTCGTACACAAAATTTGATATAATTTTTCGGTTCTCAGCATTTTGGAGCAAGCCAATAATGGAGCGAAAATAGCACTGCCTAGAACAAAAGAGAGAAAGAGAGAGAGAGAGAGAGAGAGAGAGAGAGTAGAAAATACTATGACATAAGTCCTAGAAAGAAGAAGAACAGAGAATTAGAAGACAGAGACCCTACTTTTTTCAACTCTTCCTTGTCTTGCTGTTGTTGTTGTTGTTGGTGGTGGTGGTGGTGATGTTGCTATCGTGAAGAAAATCGAGCAAGACAGTGCTCTTGCATTTGGGGCACTTGGGATCGTCTTCTGAGAGCATCACATACATGAGGCACCGTGGACAACCCACGAGCAACATGGAAGTTGCCTCCGGGCTGAGAGTGTCTTCTTGGTTCTCCGATGACACGCAAGAGCTCGGTGGAGATGTCGGTGACACTGTCGCTGATCGGCTTGGTGACTCCATTCGATTAGCCCTTGGTGGGGAAAGGTTCAGCTTTAGCTCTAGTTTTGGGACGTTTCCATTTCTGCGACTCATGTTTTGTTTACTTGTAACAAGATAATATATCCCTCCTGCCTGTAACACCAAAACAGATAAACGTTAAACCAAAAAGCTTTAAGTTGTTAGCACAGATGGATGAAAGTGACAGAAAAAGTGGGTGGTTGCTTATGTTACCTTCACAGATTGTAATTGAATATATGAAGAAAAGGAAAGAGAGGGCTTGAAACAAAGATTCAAGCAAACAAGCTAGGCAGAAACCAAAACCAAAACCAGAACCAAAACCAAAACCATTAACATGGACTTGGTAGTGGTGGGTTATAGCTGAAATGGCATTATATATAAGAAGAATTGAAGTGAGAGAGAGAGAGAGAGAGAGAGAGAGAGAGAGAGATGGGCTTTCTTTAAAGCTTAATTTAATTAAGAGAGGAAGAGGTAGGGTGTATGACTGTATGGTAGAGAGAGAGAGAGAGAGAGAGAATTGAATTGAATTGAATTGAAGTATCGGTAGAAGAAGAGTGTAAATTGAGAGGCCAGAAAATGTATTAATGGTTGGAAAAAATCCCAAGGAGAGTGAGTGAGTAATGCAAATGTGGGGGGATGGAAATTTTTGTTAAAAAAATTAAAATTTTAGTAAATATTGCAAGCAAGCATTGATTCATTCATTGCTTGGAGTCGGTGTTTAAGTATGTGATTGAGAACCCAACTGCTTTTATGGCTAATACCCAGATTTTTAAAAACCAACACCAGTCCTATAAATTTAATATCAAGCAAGCACCAATCAATTTAGTAGCAAACAATCAAAAAAGTTGTACTGCAATTAAACCAAATTTTAAATCTCCAAACAGCTCTCTAAATTGAATTCTAATTCATACGAACACTAGTACTTTCTCTCTTCCCCCATTACTCCAAGAACCATTTCAAATTTAATTTCCCAGGTCATATCACTAGTACTTTCTCTCTTCCCCAATTACTCCAAGAACCATTTCAAATTTAATTTCCCAGGTCATATCACAAGAATTTTCAATGAATTTAATCGATTTCATTCAAGATTTTTACAGATATATATATATATATATATATATATATATAATATCTTGTAGTTAATGATCATTTTAAGGCTAGTTCTTTATGAATTATCAATTATCATTGACTTTCACTTTGGTGATGTTATATATCAGTATCACTCATCCCCATGTGAAATAATTAACTGTATTAGAAGAAGAGCGTTTCATTTATGATTTGGTACTCAATTCAATTAATAATTTGAATTGCCCGAATTTGTTTTGATCTGTGTTTATGATTTCATGACTGATAACCTAAAACATTTCTTATATTTTTATCATATAGCTTAATTGGCAATTTTATTCTTTTTGTTCATGTAAAAGGTTTTGGGATCAGGATTATGAGTGTTGTTTACATTAAAGTTGTTTTATCATATAAAAATTACGAAATTGTTTCGGTGATCCGTAAGAAAAAAACATATAGAATCTCACACTTGAATATATATATATATATATATATATGTGTGTGTTTGCGTGCATGTGCGTGTAATTGTAATTCTTTCCTATATCTTCTTCTGGTTCGGCAAGGCATAACAAGATTTAAGGGTTAGGTCAATTCATTTTTAGGTAAGATGGAGCAAAATTCAAATTATTTCTTTCTTGGCGATAAAACTTTCTCTCAATGATTAACATAATTTTATTGTTAGTGATAATGATGTGTTCAAGTTTTCTTACTGGATTATGAGAGTAATTATCTCCCGTTATGGAAGTAGATATCCGGATCGCACATGTATTGTTTAATCCCGGCAGGTTTCGACAATCCTATTGTAATATTTTAAAAAAATAAAAAATTATGTGTTCAAGCCATAGGAATCCATATCTAATTAGTCTCTTATCTGTCTTACCAAATACTGAGTTGTGGGCAATGATTAGGGTGCCAAATTTTGCCTGCTTGTTAGCTCAAGACCTAGAATAGAGAGAGACAGCATATACATTTATATACAAATTATGTGTCTATATACGTATATACATAGCGAGGATGTTGCATGAGTGAAATATGCGGGTTATTGCAGGTAAGTCTATGAATCCATGTGGACATAAAGTTTGTTGTCTTGTTGACCTTGCTTTTATTGACTTTTTTATATCTTACTGCTATATACCCAATAATCCTTTTTATTTTTATTTTTATTTTTTATTTTAAGCAATTCAGCATCTTCTTGCGTGACATGAACAATTGTTCAAAGCTTCTAGTCATTTTTACTATAATTGCTTTTAAGTGTTTGTAGACATAAAAATTGCTAACAATTAATCGTGGCAGGCGTGATAGTTATTAGAATTTAAATAATATTATCTTTTTATTTTTTTTATTTTTTATTTTTATTTTTTTTTTAACTGTCAGGATCAATGAGATTAGACTTTGCAAGCCCAGCCCGAAACATTACTCCTACTATCATGGAGATGATACAAATGGATTACAACTCTCACAACTAGAGAGAGGGATGCTTTCAAAGCCGAGAGAGGACAATCCACACTTAGGGATTAAAGGCCAAGGTAGGACACATGAATATATATACATACACACCAAGATGTTGAACCTTGGTGGTGGAAACTCACAAGGAGAGTCTAACCACCAAGGCAAGAGGCCTTGTGTTAAATAATATTATCGAGTTCTTAGGTTTTTAGTCTATATATATATATATTTATTTATTAGTGAGTCTGGATTTTTATTTTAATTTCGGTAAGGATTTTGATGAAATCAAATCGATTTTTATGAAATTTGATCTAATTTTTTTATAAATGATAAGTTCAATGTATTGTATCTAAGAATAAAATTTGAAAAATTTTCAAGTATCAGAACTATTTATCTAGATTTTGTTAAATACGAAGGCATCCGAAAAATGAGCGAAATATATATAAGAAATTTTTTTTAAAAAAAAATAGTTCTAATGCTTGAAATTTTTTTAAATTTTATTCATAGGTAGATTTCAATGAATTTATCACCGAAAAAAAAAATCAGATTAAAATTCATAAAAATCGATAAAATTTCATTAAGATCTATATTGATTAAAGAGATCTCTTACGAGAGACTTGCTATATATATTATTAGTAACTTCTAACTTCACGCGGACACCTTGGAGACTTCTTAGTTTTATATAGACTCTTGGCTAAATTATATATATAGTTTTAAATCAAAGCATTAATTGTCATACAAACATAAGAGTATAAGACAGATAATATAGCAACAATGTTAGCTTACCTTTTGTTTTTTCTTGATTTTATAGGTCAGATAAAAGGAGTTGTTGGGAATTTGAACTAATAAACGTGGAAACAACATATCTATTATTCGCCCATAACTCATAGCAATTAACGTTTATGATAGAAAAAAATAAAATGAGAGAAAATAAACAATCACACAACATAAAATATACGTGGAAAACTCTAAATTAGGGAAAAAAAACCACGGGGCGTCAGGACGACAGAGAAAGTTCCACTATATGATAAATTATTACAATCATATACTCTAGGATTTTCTTTCACTCTTCAACCCCAAACCATAGAGTCTTACTAAATCCCCAAACTTACAACCGAGCTTCACATCATGACTCTCAGCTTACAACGCTCATAAGATCCTCACAAAGAATCTTGTGACTTCTAACTTCATGTGGACATCTTAGGGACTTCTTAGTTTTATATAGACTCTTGGCTAAATTATATATATATATATATATTTTTTAAATCAAAGCATTAATTGTTATACAAGGTTTGCAGTTGATCATGAACATAAGACAGATAATATATAGACTCTTGGCTAAATTATATATATATTTTTTTAAATCAAAGCATTAATTGTTATACAAGGTTTGCAGTTGATCATGAACATAAGACAGATAATATAACAACAATCTTAGCTTACCTTTTGTTTTTTCTTGATTTTATAGGGTCAGCTATAAGAATTTGTTAGGAATTTGAAGTAATGAATGCGAAAACAATATACATATTATTCCCTCATAACTCATAGCAATTAACGTCTATAGCAGAAAAAATAAGATGAGAGAAAATAAATAATCACACAACATAAAATATACGTGGAAAACTCTAAATCGGAAAAAAAAAAAAAAAAAAAAAAAAAAACCACGGGCAATCAGGACGACAGAGAAAGTACCAATATATGATAAATTATTAGTACCATATACTCTAGAATTTTCTTTCACTCCTCAACCCCAAACCACAGAGTCTTACCAAGTCCCCAAGCTCACAACCGAGCCTTACATCATGACTCTCGGCTTACAACGCTCACAAGATTCTCACAAAGAACCACCCCCTTCGTAATATCCCCTAAGTCTCCCATGAATATCACTTATGGATCTTTAACTTGATCCACTGATATTCCCTAGATCCCTCCCCGGATATTCCCTGGGGTCTCCCCCGGATCTCACCACATTCTCTCTGATGTTATATAGTGTTCTTTTTTGCTCCACACAAATAACCTAGTTATAAAGTTCAATTTATACTAGTTACAGAGAGCTAAGACCAATAAGGAAATTCATCTCCTATACATACAATACTTCTTTGTTCAACATAAATACTATTTATTTTTTATGCACAACTCTTCATGTAAAGATAATTTTTTTTCCTTCAAGCATAGGAACTTCTAGAAACAAACTACTTCCTTTTCGATTGAGGATTTTCCGTTCCACTCATGCTTAAGATTGACTACGATTCAGGTCATGGTTGTGCACCCGTTTTCTAAACCGTTACAAGTCACTTGAAATTACATCACTTAGAAAACCGCGATTCGCTGATCCATACGTTGAGTCGAACCCGAAACCATTTTCCGGTCATTGCACGGCTGTCCTCAACGCTGTCAAACCCACATCGCAATGCACAACGCTTTTCATTGGAATAGAACCATTGTCATTGCCGCTGTGCAATTGCACAGCGCAAGGCACGATGCATTAGATCGCTATGGGAACCATTGTCCATCCATAGCGTTACCACATCGGTTGTCAACCAACTTCATTTCTTTAGTTCTTATTGATCTTCAAACCTCCCTCAAACACCATATCTAACTTCCAAACGCTTTTTTTCTCACGTTTCTAGGAAATTTCACGTCGGTTGAGTCTCGTTTGGTTCACATTGGGTTCACTTGAGAATACGAGGGAAAAATTAACAATTCTCCCATTTTGCAAGAATCACCATACCCTATCACAAGGTATAACTACTTAGGAACAAACCATCCTAAGATTTTTTTTGTTTTTTTTTTTTTGTTTTTTGTTTTTTTGTGTGTTTGTTGTTGCGACACCATGTCGAAAATAACCTGCTGAAATTGTGATGTAAGTCCTCATGTCGGGAGTTTGTCAATAATCAACATCCTTGTCCACCCACACACACTTTCTCGCATTACCTTCTGACCAATGCCCAAGTGCAAATTTGTGGACCACTAGCAGCAACATATCCTCTTCTATGGCTAGTGGGGAAAACCGCCAAAAAGATAAATGTGTCCTTGCATCACCAAACCCTTTGAAAGACCTTTTGTCCTTGCATCACTTATCCTAGTGAAAGACTTGCTACTAGTACCAGGAGTGCTTTGCCGGATAAGCCCCACACCTAGAGATGCACATTTTCCCCCGGTACTCCAATCCCCCGTGTCTCCATCCCCATTTGGGGAATTTTTTTTTTTTTTTTTTTTATGGAAAAAAAATGGGGAAATATGTGTGTGTGTGTGTGTGTGTGGGGGGGGGGGGGGGGGGGGGGGGGGGGTCGGGGACCCTTCCTCATCCCCGTTTCCCCATTATCCATAAAAATCACTTAAAAAATGTTTTAAATGTCCTTAAGAATCCCTGTTTAGGATTTTAGATTCGGGGGGGGGGGGGGGGGGGGGGGGGGGGTCGCGCATGGAGGGACCCTTCCTCATCCCTGTTTCCCCATTATCCATGAAAATCTGTCACTTAAAAAATGTTTTAAATGTCCTTAAGAATCCCTGTTTAGGATTTTAGATTCAGACTTATCTCTATAGTATTAAGTCTAAATTAACCATCCAATTTATATGAGATGGAGGGACCCTTCCTCATCCCTGTTTCCCCATTATCCATGTAAATCTGTCACTTAAAAAATGTTTTAAATGTCCTTAAGAATCCTAATTGAATACACCCTCCTTATTTAAAAATGTCAAATATATAAATTGGATGGTTAATTTAGACTTAATACTATAGAGATAAGTCTGAATCTAAAATCCTAAACTTCAAATCTTAACCATTTAAAGTCCAACTACTGATGTTTAGCTTTTGAATTTTCATTAAAATCCAGATGTCTACTCTAGAGAATGACTGCATTTCATTTCTAATCCTTCACTATATAAAAATGTCAAATATTTAAGTTGGATGGTTAATTTAGATAGAATACTCTATAGATAAGGCTGGATCTACACGCTTCGATATTCAAATCCTTACCTATTTAATGTCCAACTAGTGATATTTAGCATTTGAATTTTCGTCTACTCTAGAGAATGACTTCATTTCATTTATAATCATCCTTCACTATATAAAAATTGTCAAATATGGTTGTATATATGATTTGAATTAAAGGATTTTAATAAATAGATTGCAGAAGAGATAAGCTAGCCTTTTTCATGGAAAAGGAAATGTTGAATTTAAATGAAGAACTGCTCATTTGGTTAAATATAATAAATAGTACGCTGCTTTCAGTTAATGGCTTTTATGAGAGCCTCAAAAGGCAAAATTGCAGAGTATCTTCAATTTTCTATATAATATATATATATATATATATATATCGGTCCCGTTCTTATCAGGGTATCCTTATATAACTTTATCAGGATATTGAATGTGAGCCACTCATTTATAAAAGTGATTTGACAAGTATATACATATCAAGTCAACGTATGTAAAACGAGTAGTTCACATTCAATGTCCTTATATAATTCTATCAGGACATTCTCATATGAAAATTTCCGTATATATATATTTTTGTGGTCAGCTTTGGATAAGTATGTATTTATATCAATTTATATCATCATGGCCATTTTTTAGGGGTATGCCAAAATTATTGAAATTCGAAATCCAAAATTAGTGAAGTTGGCAGCTTATATTGTCTTCACAGTTTTAATAATGAAATTCTAACCAACCTGTCACCTGTGTCAAATTAGATAAGTTTCTTTTTCCAGTTCATTTGACTTTGTGACAAAAATCGTGACTCGTGACTCGTGACTCGTGAGAGCTATATTCACCTGCAAATATGTCAAAAAAATAATTTAAATTAAACTGCTCGTAAAGTTAACAAATTTCTTTTTTGAGAAGATATTTTTGTAACAATTTTTCAAAACCCAAAAACGATATTAGGGATACTATAAAAAAATCCTCTCTATTTTAGATTATCGGTCAAAAACCACTCTCTAATTTCATTATTGTCCAAAAACCACTTTCCATGTTTAATTTTTTGTATTTTGTTATTTTTTTTTTATTCCGGTGGAGATATATATTTTTTACTTATTTTTGTATTCCGATGGAGATATATCTCCATCGGAATACAAAAAAAAATTACAAAATACTAAAATTTAAACCATGAAGAGTGGATTTTGACTAATAATAAAACTAGATGGTGTTTTTTGACCAGTAACCTAAACTAGAGGATGATATTTGATAGTTTCCCTTTATATTATCTTAAAACTTAAAAGTTAAAACAATAATACTATATGTAATTCTATATTTTTGATGTACCATTGTATTGGTATATAAAATATTATTTATATGTATTTTATAATATTAATTTGATATGATCTAAATTCTAAACAACTAAAAATAAATTATAAACCAAAATTATATAAATATCGATAATATTTCATAAATTAAATTGTTTGACTAATAATAATAAGTAAATATTATTTTATTTAATAATACATTAATATTTTAGAAAATATTAATTTTTTTATTCGAATGAAGTTATACCAGTGTGCACTGACTTGAACATTTATATATATATATATATGGTCCCGTTTACATCAATGTGCATTGATGTAACTGCATCAGTACCAATGCATGTGAACCATTTATTGTGGAGAAGTTTTGACAAGTACATACACTTTGAGTCAAAGTATGTAAATCTAATGGTCCATATCCAACGCACTAATGAAGTTATATCAATAGGCACAGACTTGAACATTTATATATATATATATATATATATATATATATTGAGGCTATTGCCTCCACACAATAGAGGTGGTAGTTTAATACTGTTTTGAATTTTTTTTTTCTTCTCCTCATTTTTTTATAGGGGTAAATACAGTCACACAGTGATACCCCTATAGTTTGACATAAATACAATTAAAGAGAGAGTATGGATTTAGTTACTCAGACCTCTCATATTTTTAAAATTGAACTAATAAAAACCCTATGGGAAATGTTATATCCCTTCCCTATTTGCTTTCCCCATTTGTCTTCCTCATTTACCTTTCCCACAAATTGTTTAACATGTATAAACTTTTTCATTTAATAAAAAGCTCTCACTTTTTGGTACAAAGCTTGTTTACATATTTACCCTTGATAGATGCTTCTATCATTTCATTAATAAGGTTAAAAACGTAAACAAGTTTTGTAGCAAAAAGTGAGAGCTTTTTATTAAATGAAAAAGTGTATACATGTCAAACAATGAGTGGGGAAGGCAAATAGGAAAGACAAATGAGAAAGGTAGATATCATTCCCCAAATTGTAAATTACCACTTAGTTATTAAAATTTAAAAATAAAGATAATCATTTTATAGAAAACAACTAAATTAAATTAATTGAAGATAATCCTTTCCATGAAATATAATTTATAAATTAATTTTAAAATGGAAAAATAAAAAACTATTTTTAAAATTTAAAGTTATCTTCATTTTTAATTTTTTTTTTTTAACAATTTGTAAAGGTTAGAAAAATGAAAATATTTTAATAGCTCATAATTACTTTTTATTATCACTATTTTTAAATCTTATATTTTAAAACCATCTAATAAAAATTTTAATTTTAAAATGAAGATAATTTTAAAAAATACAATATTTTTTATCCTATTTTCTTTTCTTTTAAAAATGGATTTTTTTTAATGAAGATAACTTAAAACTTTAAAAATGTTTTTTCTTTCTAAATTTATATTACATTGAAAGAATTATCTTCTGTTAATTTAATTTAACTGTTTATTATAAAATTATTATCTTCATTTTTAAATTTTAATAAATAAGGGCAATTTGATATTTATATTAGTTCAATTTTAAGGGTAGGGGAAGTCTAAGTAGATAAATGCATACTTTCTCTGACCTAATCAAAAATTCAAAATACCAAATCGGCCCAAAGAAGCTTCAATCGTCGAAAGCTGCCGTCTTTGTCACCGCCATCACCACTCGCCAGTGCGCAGCCGTTCGCCGTAGACATCGATGAAGAAATGGATCTAGAGAGAGAAAGAGGTTGGGTTTGTTTCTTCGATTTTTGAAAGAGAGAGAAACGAAGAAGAAGAAGCTAGAAGAAAGAAACAAAGAAGTAAATTGTGCGGTTGTGTGTGCTCTCGGTGGATATTTTAAATTTTTAATATTTTATCACTTTCTTTTTATTTGACTTGTTCATTTATCTGTTTTAGACTTTTAGCTTACTTAGAGCATCTCCAATGATATTATGCATTTAGAGAAAATAGAGTGCCTTATAGGATAGATATTAAAAAAGTTAGAAAAACTTTCTCCAATATTATTATCTAAGTTGAATATGGTGATGATGTGGCAAAAAAAAAAGTTAGAGAGTATGGAGTTGAGTTTCTAATTCTAGAAACTCTCTTAGAATTCTAACTCTTTCCGCCAATAAGATTGAAGCTAATTTAATTGTAAAAGAGAAAAGAGAGTGGAATAATTGTTTTATTATGATTGATCATAAAATTGATGCATATTTGACTTTAGATAATTGCATTGGAGATGCGAATATACATTTCTCTATTTTTTTTTTTCAAAAGTGGGTCCATAGTGAATAGAAATGCTAATGTGACACTATTTAGAAATTCAAAGATGCATTTTTGCATTAGAGATGCTCTTAGTACTTTATTTATCATTTTTATTTTTAAATCCCTTGGCACCATTTTTATTCGGTCATTCTAACTATGTAATTGTCATCTGTCTTTTATTATCAAGAATCAATACTAGATATATCCTTAAGTCAAATCAAAATATTATGAAATCTGGTATTTGTGGATTTGGAAAGAATTTTGTTTGGATTTATAATTGGAATTTGTTTGTGATTAAATTTTTATGTAGGAAAATAAAAAAATAGGTATAAATTTACCAATCGATTAATCGCTGACTAATCGACATAGGCTCTAGACGCTGGGTCTCCTCTTGACTAGCTCCTAGTGTTTACTAGAATGTAAATGCTTGCATGCGAAATCTATTTATTTTGAAAAAGAAATACTGAAACTAATTTTATCGATTCTTAAATGAATAGTTGACCCAACTTTAATTTTCTTGATCTCTCAAGGGGATTGGAGTTTGTAATTTATTGAACTTTATATCATCAGTTGAAGTAAAATCAAACAAATTGCAAGTTAAAATTCATTGAAACCAGTCAGAAGTATATATTTTCCTTTTCCACGTCCTATGTTTCAAGTAGTCATTATTAGAACACTGAAAGGCATTACAGATATTCTAGCTAGGTCACATATAGGGATGGACAT
Source organism: Acer negundo (assembly GCA_035582765.1). Taxonomy (NCBI): domain Eukaryota; kingdom Viridiplantae; phylum Streptophyta; class Magnoliopsida; order Sapindales; family Sapindaceae; genus Acer; species Acer negundo. The sequence goes on from CM069243.1 coordinate 13,663,569, forward strand.
TGGGGAAATAAAGATGGATATAGATCCTCCCATCCCCATCTCTATTTCCAAAACCCTTCCCTATCCCTCCTCATTTCCCAATTTTTTTCCATTTGGGAAAAATGGGGATGGGGGAGTTTTGGGGGAAGGTACCCCCCGTTTCCCCGGTTTTCTTGTTTTACTAATAATTACATACTAAAAAAAACAATCTATTACAAATTCAAATAAAAATAATTAAAATGGGGATGAGAAAACCTCCCCTATCCCCATCCCTATTTCATTACATTTATGGGAAAAAATGGAGAATTGAGGATGGGGGGACCTCTCCCCATCTCCATCCCCACCAATTTCCTCATTTCCCTCAAAATTTCCCACCCAAATGGGGATAGAAAAGTGGAGATTTGGGCATCCGGGAATAAATGCCCCTCCCTACAGATATCACTGCTACACTGGAATCCTAGTTATCTGCTATAGATGTGTATTTGCATGTCAATATGTCATGGTCAAACTTTGTAGACTTAAATATGTACTTGTTATGTTTTGAAAACATTTCATGTAACATTTTAGATTATAGACACTGAATATATATATATATATATATATATATATATAACACTCGTGTCTTGTACAAGGAAACAATTTTTATATATATAGGGGAGGGATCGGGAGACACAATTTTTGACACAATATTTGACATGATTTTACAACCATTGTATCTATAAGATTTAAATGGCTTAGAAATTAATAAATTGAATTATTATTTTTATTTCCTACTCCTTTATCAATAGTTATTTATTTTTAATTTAAAAAACTAATTAATTTATTTTCTTTTCTCTCTCATCTATCATAAATTCACTTTCCTAATTAAATCAAATTAATATTTTCTCTTCTTCTTCTTTCTTGAGTTTTATTTTTCTCGGTTCCTTCATTTTCTCTTCTTTCTTGTCTCTCAAGTTTTTCTCTTCTCTATGTGATTAATAATAAATCTTTCTATAGAGTAACAAATTCACATGGGTTATGTGATTAAGATGTAAAATGAATCATATATGCAGTCCTATATTCCTTGTATATTTCTTTTTTTCTTTTACTTATTTATTTATTTATTTTATTGTTTTATTCAATGTCTTAAATTGAGAAATCGATTTTTGCAGTGTTGTTGTAATAATGGTTATTAACGGTGAAGAGAAAAAAATAAATAGATGCTAGTCTAAAAAAAAAAGAGATATGATTTAGATGAATAGGAAATAGAGTAATGCTCAATCCACTCTTTCGGTCCACTCTCTCTTCTTTTTTGGACAAGTGTCAATATTTTACTTTTTAACATGAAAGTTGAACCATAATAAATGGTTAATCTGCTCATCTATATTTATATCTATATCTATATAATATATAATATATAATATAGTAAAATGGAACCTTCACGGCGCCACGTGTAAGAGAGTTTTAGCCATAAATTCCTTATATTTTAGCTTTTCTCCATTATTGATCCACATGTTTAATTGGAGCGAAATGAAAAGCTACCATATTTATGATCCACATATTTATAATCCACATATTTATAAGAAGTAAAATCAAAGGATCTCTATACATCGAACTCCTTCAAATTAATGATCCACATGTTTAATATCTATATCTATATATATAAAAGTTGACATGTCGGAACTTTTGATTTAAGTGTATTAATTGAGGTCTTTTTCCAAAAATTAAAAAATTAAAAAATTCGGTGGTCCTCACTCCTCATGAGATGAACCGGTAAATGAACCGGTTTTCTCATTAATTAAGTAATTACTAATATTTAAGTTACAACACAAAGAATACAAAATACTAATTTATTAAAACCCTAGAAAGGTAAAATGTTAAAAATCAAATGGTTCTAAAATAATAATATTGACCGTCATCATACATTTAACCAGTCTAACGGTTCCAAATTTAATCGGTCATGCATGCATTAGCAATTAATGCATGAAATGAACTCAAACCAATTTATGTCAATCGATCATTTTATTAATATATTTATATCACATATTCAAACCTTTTCATTTCGTTTTCACCGAAGCCAAAAAAAAAAAAAAAAAAAACCCAAGAAAACCAAAAGCAAGATTAGAGTTACTAAAACTTCTTCTCCCACATTGGATTCAACCATGCGTGACTGGTGTAGTCTACTGGAAAGTCTTATAAACATGATCGCCAAATACTTTGAGACAAAAATAGACATACTTCAATTCCGAGCCGTAGGATGGCTGTTGGACGATGTGGATTTACTTTTTTAGTTACTCTTATAATTCCTTTATTTATTCTCTTAATCAAGGTTTAATCTTGAATTTATTTTTATTTGTTGTCTATCCGCTATTTTGATGAAGACTTTAGTTAATCCTTGACTTATTTTTTTGTTATGATTGACATATCTTTTCAAGTCTTGATCATGTTTTTTCTCATGTTGTTTATGAATTATGATCAATGTTTTATTTGTTATTTTTGGGTCAAGTTAATTTACTTTTATTTAGTTTGAACTTTGGAGGTTCCAATAAAACTTCTTACTCAGAATTCAAGTTTTTGTTTTATCTCTCTTTTTAGATTTAGATCGTTGGTTTAATTTTTTTTTTTTTTGTGCAGCTAATCGAATCCAACAAAGCAAAGCAAATATGTCTTTTAAGCTCTCATGGCAACCTTCAAAGAACCCAGTAACCATTCAATCTATTTTTATATTCTTTCTTTGTGTATTAGAGCTAGGATTTACCAGCGATCTTTTCTCGCTTTTTTTTTGGCTATGTATTTTATAATAAAATTTTGTATAGATGCCTATACGTGAATGGTTCATTTGTTTTAGCTTTAAAGTACAAAGGTGAGATTTTGATTGCTTCTGATATGGGAGGTTCGTCCAAGGAAGTTTTAATGATCAAATATAATTTATTTGTTTTCAATGTTTTATATTTTGTGGTTTGTTACAGATAGACTTGATATTTACGATGATTATCTGTTGTTGAAAATTGAGTTATGGGAGAGTAGTAATTGGTAGTCATGTTTAATAATTAGCAATGGTTGAAATTTTTTTTTCAATTTTCAATTTTTTTTTTTGAATATTTTACTCACTTTGTTTAGTTGATGCTAACTTGCTGATCCTTACAGCGTCACGTATAGTAGTGAGGGAGCTTTAGATTTAAATGCATTAATATATTATTTATTGTCTATATATATTAAATATTATTATTCCATATATTGTCTTAATTTTTTAATATGATTAAAATTTATTTATCTCTTGGCATTTTTCTTACTAAACTAATTTAATATATAATTAAATTAATAAATATTTAAAATTTTTTTAAGGAAGTTTGATATTAAATATAGTTAATATATAATACATTAATAACAAAACAAGGTGAATAGATTACTTATATTCTTATTAATTATTATTTTTATTATATAGTAATAATAAAAATAGATACTTCTCACAATCATAAATGCTTTTAAAAAGAAATATAATATTCAATGATAATATCGATAAATGTCTTAATCATCAACATCATAATTATAAATTTTTACTGATTCAATACATTGATAATTTATCTCCTTATAATTACTATGATTTTTTAGTAACCAGTTATATTCCTTTACTCATCTCCTTATTAATGAGTTTTTATTGTCTTTATATTTTTTTAAATATTATTATATACTATTTATTTATCTTTTGGTATTCTTTCAATTAAACCTATTTAATAAATGATTAAATATATTTAAGAATATTATTAATAAATATTTATCTTTTGGTATTCTTCCTATTAAATCAACTGAATATATAATTAAATATACTTTTATTAAATATTTAAAATTCTTTTGACATTCCTCCAAAAAATATACAAACTCTACTTCTATATATACATGTAAGTATGTAACCCTCGATCCAATCTCTCAAACCAGATTACTCTAAACACTTTTTCTGCCGTTTTGTGTGGTCTTATCTTTCTAAAAAAATTTCATGTTTAAACATCTCCAGTGCAACCCTTTTTTTCTTCTTTTTAATATTTTATGTTCATAATCTATAATTTTTATAATTGTAAACTATTCGTGTTTATTTTAAATGATTATTTCTTTCATTCGATCATGAATTTCATGTGTTCATACATCTTTTTATATATGTACCACTAATTTATTAAATTTCTCCTGTGTTTTTTAGGAGATTTCTATGGTTTTTACTACAACAATTGTTATTACTTAAAATGTACAATATTCGAACATTAATAATGATTGTAAATTTCTCTTGCTCTATATATATATAAAACCTTTTAGAATTCATTCATATATTTTTAACCAATTTTTTTATCCGTTACTAATTTAGTTCCTAATTCCTAGGATGTGTTGTTAAAGTTTTTTTACTTTTTTATCTCTAGCTGTTATTATTATTATTTTTTGTGAATTGTCTCCATCCATTAATAACCCATATTTTTATCTTCTATGTACCTAATATATTATTTAAATTTTGAAAGTTTAAACAAATGTGGAATAAAAAATATAATCACAAAATTAAAACAATATTTGTAAAAAAAATAATTTTTCAGCTTTTTTTTTTATTAAAAAAAAACAAAAAATAATTATAAAGTAAAAAAGAATAATAAAAAAAAAAAAAAAATAGTCATATTTGACGATCTCTCTTGGAACCATACAACTGACCCATCGATACAATGGTTTTTCTTCTCAGTTATTTCTGTCTATGGCTCTATGCCCATGTTCAAACCCGCGAGAGAAAAATCACTGATTTTCAAAGAAACATCATCCAAAATAGTTGGATCATTTAAACATTCATTAGGATTATAGATAAAAGTAAAGGAGAAGAAAAAACTTTAGTATTCACTTACTTTTATTGATATATTAAGAATGAAAAAATCATTGATTGGAACAAATGAATTAGATTTGTTAGATTAATTTTTGTGTTTACTTGGATGTGAAATTCTATTGAATGAATCTTTTTTTTTTAAGCGAATAAATTTGATTTAATATGGTATAAAGAAGAAAAAAAAAATGATAATGATTATTTAATACTCAAAGTTACTTTTGGTTTTTTAAAAGGGTGTAAAGAGTAAATAATTAATTTTAAAAAATTTAATGATGAGGGGTAAACATAAATGGGTTTTGAAATTTGTTGGGTTGCAATTGAGCCACAATTTTATTAATTATATTGCTTTACTACATCATTCAATACACTTGGCACATTAATTTAACCTAAATAGCTAAATTATATTATGAAATGAGAAATTAAGATAGAAAATAAGAAAAGTAAAAGCAAATAAATATATTTTTTAACAAAACCGCACGGGTTGACAGATTAGTAATATAGTAAAATGGAACCTCGTATTGACACGTGTCATCATTTGGTGGCTTTTTCATTAAATTTTTATTAATTATTAATTATAATCTATTTAATAATATAATATATCTATATCTATCTAAATAATATAATATATCTATATCTATCTATATAATATAGTAAAATGGAACCTCACATTGACACGTGTCATCGTGTGGTGGTTTTATTATTAATTTTTTATTAATTATAATCTACTTAATAATATAACATATCTATATCTATATAATATAGTAAAATGAAACTACACATTGACACGTAATTTTATCAAATATTTGGTATATTTATTTTATTATTATATTCCCCAAATTATAGATTATAAGATGTATATTAATTACAAAAATTACTCATCTATATCAATATATACCCTTATAGTTTTTTTTTTTAATTTATTTATTTATTTTATTTATTTTTAATTGTTTAGAACGTATTAAATATGCATTAGATGCAATATGATTATTTCTAAAAAATAAATGTTTTTGAATTTTAATTAGGAAAATGCTTGAGTATTGACCGGTTAGTACCCAACCATACTGACCACTAAATGGGGTGTTGCCATGTGATCAAAACTCTTTCACTTTTTACATTTTTTTCCTTACTTTGGGTTACGTGGCAACCAACCATTGGTTGGTCAGTATGGCTGGGTACTGACCGGTCAGTGCAGTGTTCTTTTAATTAATCTTATAAATGGTAAATAAACAAATGTTTTACAAAACAAATTAAAATATCTATATAAAAGCCTCACATGCCATGTGTCTGTATGACAAGGCTTGACCATTAATGAATTTTTTTTAAAAAAAAATTATATTCAACCCTTCAGCTTTATATTCAACTCTTTATTTTTTATTTTTAATTGAGATTTTCTTAATTTAATGAAAATTATGACTATCAATAAATCCTATATATTTTCTTTAATACTTGATGAATAATATATTATCATGCCACACGTCAACATGAGAAGGCTTAACCATTAATTAATATTTTTAAAAATATATTCAACCCTTCATTTTTTCAATTCACAGTTGATTTTCTAGATTTAATGAGAATTGCTACTATTATTATATTTTTCCTTTAATACTTTATGAATAATATTATTATATCTATGTTTAGAAAATTTAGTATAATGGAGTCTCAAAGAGCAATAAAGCTTTTGCTATTAAGTAGTTATTAATAATTGTAAATTAGTAAACAACTTACTAAACTTTATAAATTAGTATCAAGCCCACAAAAAACTACTCAAAATGTGCTATTAATTTTTAAAAATGTTTTTCATTATCCTAAATGATTAAAAAACTTAATTAATAAACTTCAAAAAAAAAAAAAAACTTAATTAATAAACTATAAATATTTTTCTCTTCAACAAATTAATGCACTTTTACCATGTCTTAAAACATCATATATATATATATATATATATATAAAATTCTACTTAACATGCATTCACGTATTAACACAACCATATATATTGCAAAATTTTGCCACATGTTCTGCCATATCATATAAAGTAGTACTACTGTACAAATAAAGTGACAAAACCAATTGAGACGTTAGAAGTGATGTAATTCTCCAAGATTCGAAATAATTGTAATATTAAAAATAATAAAATGACAAAATAGAAAAAATGTGTAAAGTAAAAAAAAAAAAAAAGAGAGAGTATTTTTAAATAAAAGACTGAAATGTTATTATGCAAATGAATATTGAATAATCCTTACAGCCTTTAATACAGGATGCGAACCCTAACATAAGCATAGTATGAAGTTTACAGAAATTGATAAAATTCAAATTCAAATTATCGACATAAATGAAAAAAACAAAATCTGAATTTATCTACTAAAAATTATTGGAATACTATCAAAAAAAACCCCCTTATAGTTTGGGTTTTTAGTCAAAAACCACCCCACCCTCAAGTTTCGTTTTTAGCCAAAAATCACCCTCTAATTTTTAATGGTGAAAAACCATCCTTTTTTTTTAATTTTTATTTATTTATTTATTAGTCAAAAACCACCCTACCATTAACATTTCTAACCAAATATACCAATTTACCCATATATTTAAATTTAAACAAAAAAATAAATCAAAACAAATAATATTCAATGAAAAAAATATTAATTAACAAAAATATATAAAAATATTCTTTTTCTCTCTCCTACCATTCTCTCTCTCTCTCTCTCTCTCTCATTTCTTGCAGGTGGGATCGTCGCTGAGTGTTTTGTTGTAGTCCGAGGTGGTCATTGGGATGGCATGACTATTGATTGGAATTTCGGAGGAGAGAGAGACGTAAGGATTTGGTGGTGGGGTTGTTGATGGCGTTGTATTGGATAGTGACAGATCTGGTAAATCACCACAAAAACCCAGCCACCGTTTTTGTTTGGAGAGAAACATTGTTGAGGGATAAGGAATGAGGGATCAAGAGAGAGAGAGAGGAAATTATTTTTTATTTTTTAATTAATATATTGTGGATAAAACAATCTATTTGATTTATTTTTATTTAATATTAGTTTCTTATCAAATAGTTGTTTTATTTAAATTAATATTATTTAATGTTGTTTGAATATAGGGGTAGAGTGATATTTTTGGTTAGAAATGTTAATGATAGAGTGGGTTTTGACTAAATAAAATAAAATAAAATAAAAAAAGAAAAAAAAAGAAAAAAAAGGTGGTTTTTGGCTATTAAAACTAGAGGGTGATTTTTGGTCAAAAATGAAACTAAAAACCAAAGGTGGTTTTTGACCCCTAAACTAGAGGGTACTTTTGATAGTATCCCAAAGTTATTATATAAATAAATGTATATTATTATTATTTTTTTAAAGTACAAACAACATTGACAACTTTTGATGTACATGAGTACATCTCAATGAACCCAAAATTATCTCCCGTCTATTTCTGGATTCTGATAGCATCAGTCGTAGTTTGAATTAAATTCTTGAAATTAAAAAGCATTTATTACAGAGTGGTACATATCTTGAAGAATATATTCAGTAAAATATATATTGTATATACCAAACACTGAAATTAATCAAATTCCCTTTCATTTGAAATAGGCATGGTACGCTGAAGCAAATAATCATACCTGACTAATTTTACTGGTAATGTATCTTGTTATTGTATAGGAGATTTTAGGTGCAAATTCTGCTTGCACAAAGATAAAGAGAGATTTTCTGTTTATTAATGTAGATAAAACAAAAAATAAAAATAAAAGGACAAATCATATTATACCATAGATGTAATTTATTTATTTTTATTTTTGGAAAAGGTCTGTTCAAGTTTTTATACCATAGATGAGTTAATCAAAATGACAACGTTAAGGATCAATTTATATGATATTAAGGGTCCGTTGGGATTTTGTGAGATTAGATTTTATAAGTAAGGTCCAGAATGTAACCCTACTAAAAAATATATATATATATAATTCTCAAATTTTATGATTTAATAGATAAATATGAGATTATAATATATATCGGTCTTTGAAATCTAAAAGTCTAAAATTTATTTAAAAAGAGTTGTGTCTTGAAAGAATAAATAATAATTCATTTGTTGTAAATTAAAATTGAAGCAACGTATGATATAATATAAACAAAATGAGAGAGTAATAATATGATAAAGTAAATAATTAATATGAGAGAAATAAAATAAAATAAGAGATGAGAAGCAAGAGAGATAGGCGTGAGAGAGATGAAAGAATATATTGCCTTCTGTTATTATTTCAACTGAGCATCAGTTTTTCAGATTACATCCAAAAGAAGGAGAGGAACAATAAAAATAAACTACACATTTATAGGTGGGAGGACTAATCAGAATAAATTAAAGTGTATATAGTTTCTACGTGGTTTGGCTTCTTCAATAAGCTAAGAAGTAAATGTGCGGTGGAAAGACACACACGTGTTGTAACATCATTTATTATTCTAATATATGAATGTACAAGTACTTGTTTGTTTAAAGAAGAGATATAATTGAAGTAAGAAATAATTTTTTTTTTTCACTTTTCCCAATTCTTAGTATCACATGTTAATAGTAAAAAAAAAAAAAAAAAAAAACCAATAACAAAATAGGGTGATTTAAAATTTAGTGTGGTACATTTAGCATCATTATAAATAATCAGAAAAATTGGCTAATTTATCCTGAGTTTATGTAAAATGACAAAATATTCAATATACATATCTCCCATATATAAGTTGACTTCTGTTAGGCTTAATTGTTAACCCATCTTAAACTTTAGAATTGTTAAAAATGGCCTATGTAATATGACCCTTATAATAAATAAGTATTTAAAACATGAGATAATAACTTATTATCAAATGAAAATAATTATAATTTTTAATAAAAATAAAAACACAATTAATTTAATTAAAAAATAATAATAATAACAAATAAACTCTACCGGTGTTGGAGAAGTACAATCCACTACCAATGGAGAACCTCATCCTAAAGTTCATGGAGGAAGAACTCATTCGGCTTCTCCACGAACTAGAGGAAATCTTTTACGATATCCTACATATTGGAGGACACTAAGGAAATATTCCGTCATTTATTCAATTATATATATATATATATTCGGTCCCGTTTCAGTACGCACTGATGTAATCACATCAGTACCAATGCATGTGTACCACTGATTATGGAGAAGCTTTGATAAGTGCATACACTTTTAGTCAAAGTATGTAAATCTAATGGTCCACATTCACCACACCGATGAAGTTATATCGGTGCGTACTAACTTGAACATTTTTGTGTATATATATATATATATAAATAAATGGGTACATCTACGATTGTTGAACATTATAGATTTTGCTTTATGTAGATCATAGACGTATAATCAATAATACTACTTTGCCATAGGAAAGTTAGAAACTTTGAGGTTATTTTTATGAGGGAGAATTGTAAATAACCCCCGACTTTTGATCAAATACCAAATTAAATTTTCTAATTTGAACAATCAGAAAAAAAAATCCCGACACGATCTAAAGCTACATGCATTCGTACGGGGCTGGCACATGCATTATAGAGTAAGTAAAGTATCGGTCCCATGAGGATTGAGTTGCTAATTACCGAAATTAATTAAGTATACTACCATTTGGAGAATTAAATAATTGTTGGTAGTATGAAACTTAAGGACAAATACTTCAATTTAAACTAAACTAAAGACCACTATTAATTAAGCAATCAACTAAAGTCAAACAAAACAAAAATGATTCAAGCTATATGATGAGATAGCTAGGGTTTTGATTTCACCAAACCACTTATTTTAAATAATTAAGACAACCAATTCATCAAGTTATGCAAGTGAATGTTGAGGATCGTGTTCACCCAATTATAACCTAGATTCTCTTTCGAGCAATAGAGATAATACCCATACACACCAATTATCTATCTCTTGATGACTGCTAGACATGTATATGAGTTTATTAAGAATTGTGGCACACATAAATGATCATACATGCAAGCCTCACGTTCTACCTTACTTAACATGTATTGGGCAATTAATCGAGCACGTTGTATGCGTCACCTCTCAGTCCTTAATACAATAACCAAAAATCATTCAAATGGTAGCTAATCACCTAAAAGCATTAAACACATAAAAACCCACTCAACATTCAACAAGCAAACTTAACAAAAATTAAGTCTCTATTCAATACTCATGGTAAGGATCCATCTTAACCATAGCTTAAAGGATTTAGTTCATGTTTAGAGTAATCAAAATACAATCATGGATAACAACTCCTAACATGACTAAATACAAGAGGTAAAGAGTAGAGAGATAGAGAAAACTAGTTTTACGAAAGCCTCCTCTTTTCTTGCTCGAATTCACTTCATGTTTAACTTCTTCTTCACCTCATTTGCCTAAATGATGATGGATGATGGTTGATCTGAGGTTGAGATGTGACGGATTTGTGTTTAGATGGAAAGTGAGTGTATAAAAATGTAATCTTGGGAGTTTTAGGCTAGAGAGTAGTCGTTTGGGAAAAAGAGATAAATTGTATGCATAGGAGAGGCAAATTTGGGCTTGAAATTCGTCCTTATATGATGTGGCAGAGGTTGATGCAAGTTGTAGCGCGATATGTGAATCTCGCATTGGGAAGTCATATTGATCTAATGGAATTTGATGACCCAGAAGACAATAACCAATGCAAGTTGGAACGCGACTTTGAGAAACTCACATCGGGAAGTCGCATTGACCTTTGGAATAATGGCAGTAGGTAATACGAGTTGGAGCGTGACTTTGAGAAACTCGCAACGGGAAGTCGCATTGAACTCTAAGAATTGTCTAGTGAGTAATGCGAGTATCAACACGACTTTAAGGATCTTGCATTGGGATCTCACGTTGCTCTTTGGAATTGAAATCTTCAACTCAACTTTCTTTGCCTTTTCGCCTCCAAACTAGCTCATTTTTGCTCAAACACCAATTCTATGCATTAATCACTGCACAAGCTTATTAAACACATCAAAGCATTGATTTAACTCGAGAAACAAAGCAAAAAGAGTCTGAAAATGGAGGCCGAATTTATGTATAAAATTGCCTTAACAAACCCCCTAAAATTAGTTGACCATTAGTTGGCTTTAATTAAATCTAATTAAGTATAATTATTTAAGTGATTTTCTCTATAATTGAACTAAACAATAATGAAAAAAAAAAAACAAAAACAAAATATATTCAAAATATGTTAGAAAATAAAAAATGAAAAATTCTTCTAATGAAAAAGTAAATGTATAAAAATATATTATAACAAAGCAATAAAATCATTAAAAATTTATTTTAAAATATATTATTATTATTAGTAAGAAATTGATTTTATTATTATTAGTATATTTTATTATTACATTTTTCTTTTTTTATTTAATTTATAATAAATATTTGATTTATATAAAGCCAACTAACAATCAACTAATGGTAAGGGTTTTTTTGTTGATTGTCTAAACCATGGAGTTTGATTTAGCATTTGATCAAACGTTAGGGGGTTATTTACAATTCTCCATTTTTATAATTGTTTGTCTTACTTGATAGTTTCACCATTAATTCAACAATTATGTCAACCGAAGATCAATTAAAGGCAGTAGACACTTGTATAATTTCAGACAAAAATTGAGTATAATTTATATTAATTTTGCATAAACTCAAGGTGAGTTAGAGCATCACCAAAATACTTTTATATTTTTACTTTTTAAATGTCTATTTATTTACATATGTGGCAATTTAATGAGTGAAAAAAAAAAAAAAAAAAAAAAAAAAAAACTATTCCAAAAGACTCTTCAATTATAAATATGTTTATATTATTTTAGTGAAAGTATTTAACTTTTCAAATGCATTGGTTTTATACATGTGAAACTAGTATTATTTTTAGGTGGATATGAAAATCATTTGAATAACCTTCTAAATTATTAATATGTTATTATTAAATATTTAATATTAGTCTCATTTTAAAAATCTAGATGAGATCTTTTTAATGGTACAATTTTTATGATAATAAAATTTATAAATTAAAACTCATTATATATTAATTGAATTTAATTAAAAAGATAAAAATAATATAAATATTAAATATTAATGATGGTGTGATATAAAAAATAATATAATAATAATAATTGAAGAGGGAAAAGTTGTTTTTCGATATTGAACAGTGAGAAGCAAAATCTTATTTAAAGAGTCTGTTGGAGTCAAATATGTTAACGTGACTCGTTTAACTTAAACAAATATCTTATTTGAAGAGTCTTTTGGGATGATTTTAGTGCAATTTTCCCTTAAAGATAGTGTGTGTGTGTGTGTGTGTGTGTGTGTGTGTGTGTGTGTGTGTGTGTGTGTGTGTGTGTGTGTGTGTGTGTGTGTGTGTGTGTGTGATGGGGCGATTTGATGGACTGTCTCTATATTTAAGGCTGCAATCTAGGTTTGCAAACACAGAGAGTGAGGGAGTTGCAATTCAGCAATTCTGTACGTATCCTCTCAAATATACAAATTTATTAGAGGTGTCTATCTATAGACTTGGTATATGTTAGTCAAGCATATGGATTAGGATCCTCTGCTGAACTCCTTCTCTGTTGAGCTGTGCTAAGCTCTTAGGGATCTGATGCCACGTGTGTAATAAAATATTGGACTGCTTAGATTATCACCTTAATTTTTTCTCTCTTTCCAATATAGAATGACGTCATTTTCTCTATGAATATCCTTCAGGCTTGACTTTACATCTCTGTTCTCTCCAAACTTCAGATCTCCATTTGCTTCAACCGAGTCACCTCACAAATTACAAATTATAATGACTCACAACAGATCTTTGTCGAAGCCATCAAGCCACGAAGCCCAGAAACGTATAACAGGGCAGATAAAAAAATCTACTTTTTATTTAGTCTACCTAATGGTCCAAATCTCATCCTTTTTTTTTGTTTACATGGGAAAATAAATCACACTTAAAAGCACATAATTATTGGGTTCAAGATTTTAATGCGAAATTGTGGCAGTGATTTTTGATGGGATGATGCTTTTGAAGTGATTGGGAAAGTGAGTTTTGTGTTGCAGAAAATATAATTGGTGGTGAGATGAATTACAACTTACTTTTCCGGTGATTATACTGACATCGATTACATGTGGAATTTACTTTTCCATTGGTGAGATTTTCTTGTTTCCGATCAATCGAATTTGTGTGTCAAATTTCTGAGATAAATTTTAAAAAACTGGAGAGTGGAGTTAGATCAGAACAATGGCAAACTAGAACAATGACTGGAGAGTGGAGGGAAATATTAGTTGTTCGCACTTGAGGGGTTGGAGGGTGTGAAGCATCTGTTTGAACTTGTCGGAGAAAAGACGATTCACGATTGAGTCAAAACGAAAAAGAAGGAAGGAGAAACAGTGAACACACTTTTAGGTCTGACAAAATTGAAAAATTGTGAGGTTCGTTTAAACGTAGTCGTATAAAGTATAAAATGGAAAAAAATAAAAAAAAATAAAAGGAAATAATCCAGGCCGTCCTTCATTTCAATGTACATGTGGCGTCAGATCCTCAAAAGCTCAGCACAACTCAGCATAGATGGAGTTCAACAGAGGATCCTGGTCCCAAGCATATATGGTCCCTTGTGTTATTTCAAGTGGCTACTTGCTTTTAAAAAACATATATATATATATATATATATATATATACATATATATTTACGATCCCGTTCCTATCATGACATCCTTATATAACTTTATCAGAATATTGAATATGAGCCACTCATTTATAAAATTGATTTGACAAGTGCATACATACCAAGTCAAAGTATGTAAAATGAGTGGCTCACATCCAATGTCCTTATATAATTCTATTAGAGCATCCTCATATGAAAATTTCTGTATATATATATATATATACATAACAAGTGGCTCACATCCAATGTCCTTATATAATTCTATCAGGGTATCCTCATATAAAAATTTCCGTAATACTTTTGGTATCAGAGCCTTGAGACTATTTGAAGAAGAAAGATTGATTTAGATTAATTTTCTAGGTGCAAAAGTCAGCAGTCACCAGGAGAGCCATCAGCCAGGATGGCGTTAGGCAGACCTATAGACACACTATGAGTTAAAACCTAGTTTTGATTTAAGTTTATTCTTTTTCTTTATCATGTCTGCTAGTAGTTTTAGATCCGAATTAGAACCTGACAAAGATGATAGTATATCAGGACAATCTATAGCAAATTATGAGACTAATTGGACTGACAAGGACTTAAGTACTTGGCAACTTCCCAATGTAGAAAAACATAGTATTTATAAGAAAAGTGGAGTCTTAAATTTTAAGACTTTATTGGGACAAATAACCAAAGAGATAGATGTTAATTGTCGTGATGACAGTATTTTCTCAGCCAATCTTTTTAATAAAAGTAGCCTGAAACACTGTCATAGACTTGGTCACAACAATATGCACATAGGTAGTGTCCAAATTGGGATAAAGCCTCTATCAAAAATAGGACTAAACAATTTCATGCTTGTTTGTCTACGTGACAAAAGAATCACTAATTATAAGGAATCTATAATTGGTTTAGCAGAGTCAAGCCTAACCTATGGACCCATTTATTTTCAATGTTATCCAAATTTTTCTATCAGTCTTAAAGCTGATGAATACAAAGAAAAATGTTTAGTTGTTGATATCCAAACCCACAACTATGAGTTTGTACAAGGATCCTGTCCCTATAAACTTATTTACATGGTCCACTATCGTGTCTTATCTTCTGGACTTATTCCCAGTTACATTCCTCCTAAGATCCCAGCTGGTCAAACCATTTGTTATAATGCATCAGAAACTGATAACATGATGGTTCCAGTTCCTATCCCATGGGAAAAAAATTAAGTTCCCAAATCATTGAATGAAAGAAAGAATAGATAAACCCACATTCTGACCACCTATGAGAAACCTATAAGAATGCATATCTGACCTAGATGGTAACTTAAAAAATATCTTTCAAACCTATAGAAAGATCCTTATTTAGCAGAAGATCTAGTATTGCTAGTGACTTAGAGGCAGCGAGACGGTCCTTATCCAATAGATCCAGACTTAGAATAGCCGATCAAATACCCGATTATAGACCCCCTAGTTATAGACCAAACCAAAGTGAAACCTCTGAAATTCCCGACCTAATTAACAGGAGAAAGCAACCTATAATACCATCCAGAGAACCACCCACTCATATAACCGGTGTCTATAAGACACCAGAACAAGTGGCCCAACCTGTTCATGTCTATGATAATGAAGGACCATCATCTCCTACTCCTTCCCAAGTCCTCACTGAGATCCCTGATCATGAACCAAGGATTAGGACGATTGATGTTCTCAATAACCCTAAAGATATCGATAAGAATTATCTATCCCAAGGATATTATTACCCTGAGAACACTATCATGAGAGAAAAATATGAACAAAATTACTCTAACCACAAGAGAAAACAATTCCACTCTAGGTGGATGAAATTTGTTGAGACGTTAGAAACAGAAATACCATTCTTCCAGTGGTACACTAAGGCATAATTTAGAAGAACAATGTCTTGTCTTAAACCAAATAGACTTCAAGGCTTATAAATCTAGTAGAGGAGAGGAGGTAGGAATGCATCCTCCTCCTAGAAAATGTACTATTAAGAAAGACAATTAAACTCCAGGACACACTAGTGATATCTTAGAATGTGCTCCTTTCATAATACTGGATGAAGAGTTGTCTCATAGTGAGACAACCCCTTCACACGAAGTTGGTATGATTATGAAACAAAACAATTTCACCAACGAATATCTAACAACCATAGGAGAACAATTAGACAGAATAGAAAACAACTAATCTCAAATACCTATTATCCAGACAATACCATCAATCCCTGACAATCATTCCTCGAGAGATTATAAAATAAAGACCAAAATTGCTGAGTATGAACCAGGAACAATCCTGTTCCCAGACACCATAGGAATAGAAAAATGTTTTGACAGTTTTACCACTGATTCAGAACTTGTAAAAATGCTACAAGAAAGACTAGACAAAATTCCCAAACCAGAGGTACGAACCCTAGATGCCTACATTTCTCCAGCCTTATAATCTGACATCGAAGTATCGGATTTAGAAAATATGGTTCAAAAACTAACTACCTCTAAAGTAGATAGCCATGTATACCACAAATACAACAATGATACAAAACTCTATTATCCTAGGCCTACGCCTCCAGACCTTCAATACGAAGAATTTGTACCATATAGGGCTTACACCGGCAATGCTTGCTACCAATTTAACATTGACGGTTTGTCAGAATATCAAATTATGACTGTTATTAGATAAATGTATACCATATGATATATTTATATCAAGAAACAAAACTTGACGCATAGTGATGCTGTTAATTCCATTGCATCCGGTTTTGAAGAACAACTCTTAGGATGGTGGAGTTACACCTTATCACCCACGGCCAGAGCTAACATTATTGCTCACACCAAAGAAGTAGTTACTGATACACAATTATTCAGAACTCCCACTAGAACTCCCAAAACTTTCAGAATACAAAAATAGTATTGCGACATAGATATTAGAATATCTTATGACTACAATCTTAGAGTCAATGCTCTTATTGATTCAGGAGCTGACCAAAACGGTATCAAAGAAGGATTAGTTCCCACAAAATATTTGGAAACAACCACATAATCTTTATATGGAGCCAATAAAAAGAAACTAGACATTAGTTACAAATTGACCAATGCCAGAGTCTGCAATTCAGGAGTTTGTTATAACTCTAGTTTCCTTATGGTCAAGATGTTATCTAAGAATGTCATTCTAGGTCTACACTTCCTTTATCTTATTACCCCTTTTACCACCACAGATGAAGGACTAGAAACTGAGTATTTAGGAAGAAAGATTTTGTTCTCTTTTACTTTTCCTGTTCTTGAAAGGGAATTAAACTTCCTAAAGAAAACCAGTATAGGAAAAGACAACTCTATCTTTCTAGAACAACAGATAAATAATCTCACCCTAAAAGAGAATCATTTATCTTTTCTAAAGGATGACCTTAGGTTTGAGAGACAAAAGAACCATATAGAGAAACCCGAGACATATAAAAAAGTTAGTGAATTTAAAATTAATCTAGAAAAGGAAGTTTGTTCCTTCTTTCCTAATGCCTTTTGGGACAGAAAGAAACATATAGTTAGCTTACCTTATAACAAAGATTTTTTAGAAAAAGGTATACCAACTAAAGCTAGACTTATCCAAATGACCCCTGAACTTCTTGAATATTGCAAGAAGGAGATTCAGGACTTATTAGACCTTCTAAATCACTTTGGAGTTGTCCTGCTTTTTATGTTAGAAAAAACACCGAAATAGAAAGAGGAGTTCCTAGACTTGTCATTAATTACAAGTCTTTAAACGAAGCTCTCCAATGGATTAGATACCCAATACCTAATAAAACAGACTTATTAAAAAGACTTTATGATACCAAAATATTTTTCAAGTTTGATATGAAATCAGGATTTTGGCAGATCTAGATTGCTGAAAAAGATCGTTATAAAACTGCTTTCACTGTCCCTTTTGGACAATATGAATGGAATGTTATGCCATTTGGGTTGAAAAATGCTCCTAATGAATTTCAATGTATTATGAATGAAATCTTCAATCCTTATACTGAATTTTCCATTGTTTATATTGATGACGTGCTAATCTATTCTGATAATATTGACCAACATTCGAAACATTTAGACATATTTTTAAAAATTGTTAAAACCCAAGGATTAGTAATCTCAGCCCTAAAAATTGTCTTCTTCCAGACTGAGATTAGATTTTTAGGTCACAATATCAGAAGAGGTACCATCATACCCATACAAAGAAGCCTATAATTTGCTAGCAAATTTTCTGATGAAATCAGAGACCAAACACAGCTTCAAAGATTCTTAGGTTGCTTGAATTATGTGGCTAATTTCTATAAAGAGTTAAGAATCGTTTGTAAACCATTATTTCAAAGACTTAGAAAAAACCTATTACCTTAGACAGACCATCATACTCAAGCTGTTAAAACAGTCAAAGAACATGTCCAGAGACTTCCTTGCCTATCCATTTGCCACCATAGTGCTCCAAAGATAGTTGAAACATATGCTTCTGAATTAGGATTTGAGGGAATCCTCAAACATACCATTAATGAAAAAGAATACCTTGTTAGATATGTTTCTGGATCTTGGAATGACACTCAACAAAAATATTCTACTGTTAAGAAAGAAATTTTAGCAATCGAGTTAACTATACAAAAATTACAAGATGATTTGATAAATCAAAAATTTGTTTTGAAAGTAGATTGCCAGTAAGCAAAATTCATTTTGAAAAAAGATGTCAAAAATCTTGCTTCAAAACAGATATTTGCCAGATGGCAAGCCTTATTATCTACATTCAATTTTACTATTGAACATATTAAAGGATTCGAAAATAGCTTACTAGATTTCTTAACCATGGAATTTTTGCATGAAAAAAAATGAGTAATAGTAGAAGCAAGCCCAGAGGCCCCATGCCCACTACCCCTAGACCAGACTTATCATTTGACTCATCATCAGACTTATTAATAGTACCGACTTATCAAAGCCCAAAATCAAGTCATAAAGACAAGTATGCCTTGACCCTGTTATCTCAACCAAGTACACTCCAATCACCAGGCCAAACATCCTCCTCCAGGCCTTATATTGCAAGCCTATTACAAATGACAAATAGTTTTTCCCCACTAAAATTAGAATCCCCATCAGATTTCCCATTATTTAAAACTATTGCTTCTTCTCATATTAGTTCCCACTCTTCCAAGCAAGACAAACTTGCCAAAATAAACCAATCACAAATTACCTCACATTCACTTCCAAAGATTAACTTCCCAAGTTACTCTTATCTACATAAGCCCTATTTTGACAGATATTTTGCAATTGAACCATCACTACCATTGGACTCAAAAATTGGCTGATGCAGTCATTAATCCCCTATTTTACAGGATTTCTGAAGACATATCAAAACGACATATTTTCTATGAATTCATTTTGGTAGATACAGACTCGGTCTACCTCTCTGATGTTTTTGAAAAAATTGACAAAGAAAAATTGATTTTCCGAAAAATCAAGCTTTGCAAAATCATAACTCTTAACCAGTGGGGAGGAGATCCCAACAAGAAAAGAACATTTTCAAGACCATTCCATGTTTCTGAGTACTCCTATTGGGATTATGTAGATGCATGGACAAAAATTTTATATGGACAAAACCCAGGCAACTCTTTGTCCTGGTTTATATATTTTGACAAAGATTTTCCCTTTCATATTCCTTTTTGGTTCTTAGAGTGGTGGGACAAATATGGTCCAACTATTGATCTCCTTCCACCTATTATTAAAGAGGGATATGCCTATTAGACGACTTATCTTTCAAAACCCAAAGATTGAGATTTCATACCAGACTTATTACTTTTCTTCACACATTTTAGCCTGACTTGGATTTTGATGCTTGAATGTGCTATCAAGGGTAAATTGATTGGAAATGTCAGCATTCCTTACTTTAGTAGGCAGACAAAGGTTAAATGGTGGAGTGGCATGAATATTGCTCAACATGGCAAAACCGAATTGCCATCTGGTTTGAAGAAAATCCCACTTTATGCAATAAATCACATGACCAACCCCAATCCTTAATGGCCAAAGCTCAATATCAAGCCAGAGTTGCTGCTGCAAGCACCCCTGAAGAATTAAGAAGAATAGCTCGTGAAATGGAGAAGACAACGTCAGACATATTTCAAAAATATTCGGGATTAGAAAATCAAGATAAGGATGATGATCTCCTTGAAAATGAAGACGACCCTATAGAAGCAAACATCTATTTTGGACATGACTTATCACCTCAGCAGAGGCTTTAGCATCGTCAGATTCACCAGACTTATTCTCAAAGAATATGGAATCCACTACCAGTTCTCGTGACTCATTTCACTATCACCTACTGTTTCGGTTATTGACAAAATGTCGGCATATGAAAAAAAAAAATGTAAAATGTAAATGTAAATGTGTCAGCAGAAGATGACAACGAAATTGTGTCGGCAGCATGAAGACAAACCAGCACCAGAGAATACCAAAGAATCTATCATAATTCAAATATAGTAATAATGATGTCAGTTACCATGGTCAGTTTTACCATGATCAATCTTGTAACCCCGAGTTAACTATCATTTATAAGGATAGCTTGAGGTAGTCTAAGTTAGGTTTAGTTTTCAGATCAATCTCCCTCCTTGTAATTTCCTCTCTCAAGCTTTCCTCTGTAATCTTTCCTCTCTTTTTTGTAAAAATTCTGAATCTACAATAAAGTTTGTGACTTATTTCCTGTATTTTCATTGTCCATCAATTACTTTCAGACTTATATTTGTAAGTATTATTATTCTGATTATTTTACTCATATCTTAATCCAATTTATGTTTCTACTTTTGTTATATATTATCTTGTCTATGCTATCATATTTGCTTGTTCTATGTCTTGGTATCAGAGCCATAAGACGGTTTGTCAGAATATCAAATTATGACTGTTATTAGACAAATGTATACCATAGGATATATTTATATCAAGAAACAAAACATGACTCATAGTGATGCTGTTAATTCCATTGCATCCGGTTTTGAAGGACAACTCTTAGGATGGTGGAGTTACACCTTATCACCCACAGCCAGAGCTAACATTATTGTCCATACCAAAGAAGTAGTTACTGATACACCATTATTCAGAACTCCCACTAGAACTCCTATGGATGCTCCCGAAACCTCGACTACACCTACACCTGCAACCACATCCTATACCACCATATCATCGCAACCTGACGGTATAGATGTTTTATGTCATACCATAATCCTCCATTTCGTTGGAAATCCTAACAGATTCCAAGACAAAAAAATACTCCAAGTTGGAAAATCTTAAGTGTAAAAAACTTTGTGATTTTAAGTGTTATAATGATATTTTCCTTACTAGAGTTCTACAAAGAACTGACAATGCAAATTCTTATTGGAAAGACATGTTTATATCTGGATTACCTTCATCATTTGCAGATAAAGTGAGAGATAAAATGAGGGAACAAATGGCTAGTCAGATTGGTCCCAAATTGATCTCAACACCTGGACTTATGGTGAAATCATAACAACAATCAACATTGTTGCCATGCAATTATGTATTGATATTAGACTTAAAAGCCAGTTTAAGAAACAAAAACTCACCACTAGAAAGGAATTAGGTTCTTGGTGTGAATAATTTGGTTTTGATAAACTTCCTAACCAAAGTAGAAGGAAATACTAGGACAGGAAAACAAAACCCCATAAAAAGAAAACTCTTCAATCAGAAACCCGCAAACCCTTCAAACGGTTTAACAACAACAGATTTAGGAAATCCACTAAAAATAAGAAATGATGTTTTAAATGTGGAAAAGAATGTCATTTTGCCAAAAATTCCATTATCAAGAATGAGTTTTGTTTCTCCACTACTAGTGTCAGTGTCTGTATCATAAAGGGTTTGGATAAGTCTTTTTTTGGCTTCTTCACTAATTTCTAAAGTTCTAATTTTATTTCTAAGTTTTCTCATTTCAGGGCAATTTTTAGTAAAATGACCTTCTTTTCCACATTTAAAACATCTTTTCTTATTTTTAGTGGGTTTCCTAAATCTGTTGTTATGAAAACGTTTGAAGGGTTTGCAGGTTTCTGATTGAAGAGTTTTCTTTTTATGGGGTTTTGTTTTCCTGTCATGGTATTTCCTTCTACTTTGGTTAGGAAGTTTATCAAAACCAAACTGTTCACACCAAGAACCTAATTCCTTTATAGTGGTGAGTTTTGGTTTCTTAAGCTGGCGTTTAAGTCTAATATTAGTACATAATTGCATGGCAACAATGTTGATTGTTGTTATGATTTCACCACAAGTCCAGGTGTTGAGATCAATTTGGGACCAATCTGGACTAGCTATTTGTTCCCTCATTTTATCTCTCACCTTATCTGCAAATAATGAAGGTAATCCAGATATAAAATTTTCTTTCCTATAAGAATTTGCATTGTCAGTTCTTTGTAGAACTCTAATAAGGAAAATATCATTATACCACTTAAAATCACTAAGTTTTTTACACTTAAGATTTTGCAACTTGGAGTATTCTTTGTCTTGGAATCTGTTAGGATTTCCAACGAAATGGAGGATTATGGTATGACATAAAACATCTATACCGTCAGGTTGCGATGTTATAGTGGTATAGGATGTGGTTGCAGGTGTAGGTGTAGTCGAGGTTTCGGGAGCATCCGTAGGAGTTCTAATGGGAGTTCTGAATAATGGTGTATCAGTAACTACTTCTTTGGTGTGGGCAATAATGTTAGCTCTGGCCGTGGGTGATAAGGTGTAACTCCACCATCCTAAGAGTTGTCCTTCAAAACCGGATGCAATGGAATTAACCGCATCACTATGGTCATGTTTTGTTTCTTGATATAAATATATCCTATGGTATACATTTGTCTAATAACAGTCATAATTTGATATTCTGACAAACCGTCTTATGGCTTTGATACCAAAACGAAGAACAAGCAAATATGATAGTATAGACAAGATAATATATAACAAAAGTAGAAACATAAATTGGATTAAGATATGAGTAAAATAATCAGAATAATAATACTTACAAATATAAGTCTGAAAGTAATTGATGGACAATGAAAATACAGGAAATAAGTCACAAACTTTATTGTGATTCAGAATTTTTACAAAAGAGAGGGGAAAGATTACAGAGGAAAGCTTGAGAGAGGAAATTACAAAGAGAGAGAACGATCTGAAAACTGAACCTAACTTAGACTACCCCAAACTATCCTTATATATGATAGTTAACTCGGGGTTACAAGATTGACCATGGTAAAACTGACCATGGTAACTGACATCATTGTTACTATATTTGAATTATGATAGATTCTCTGGTATTCTCTGGTGCTGGTTTGCTTCATGCTGCCGACACAATTTCATTGTCATCTTCTGCCGACACATGTACATTTACATTTTACCTTTTTTTTTTTTCATATGCCGACATTTTGTCAATAACCAATACAGTAGGTGATAGTGAAATGAGTCACCAGAATTGGTAGTGGATTCCATGTTCTTTGAGAATAAGTCTGGTGAATCTGACGAGGTGAATGAGTCACGAGAATTGGTAGTGGATTCCATGTTCTTTGAGAATAAGTCCGGTTAATCTAACGAGGCTAAAGCCTCTGCTAAGGTGATAAGTCATGTCCAAAATAAATGTTTGCTTTTGTAGGGTCGTCTTCATTTTCAAGGAGATCATCATCCTCATCTTGATTTTCTGATCCCGAATCTTTTTGAGATATGTCTGCCATTGTCTTCTCCATTTCACGAGCTATTCTTCTTAATTCTTCAGGGGTCTGGCTTGATATTGAGCTTTGGCCATTAAGGATTAGGGTTTGTCTGGTGATTTATTGCATAAAGTGGGATTTTCTTCAAACCAGGTGGCAATTCGGTTTTTTCCATGTTGAGCAATGTTCATGCCACTCCACCATTTGACCTTTGTCTGCCTACCGAAGTAAGGAATGTTGACATTTCTAATCAATTTATCCTTGATAGTATATTCAAGCATTAAAATCCAAGTCAGGCTAAAATATGTGAAGAAAAGTAATAAGTCTGGTATGAAATCCCAATCTTTGGGTTTTGAAAGATAAGTCGTCTAATAAGCATGTCCCTCTTTAACAATAGGTGGAAGGAGATCAATAGTTAGATCATATTTGTCCCACCACTCTAAGAACCAAAAAGGAATATGAAGGGGAAAATCTTTGTCAAAATATATAAACCAGGACAAGGAGATGCCTGAGTTTTGTCCATATAAACTTTTTGTCCATGTATCTACATAATCCCAATAGGAGTACTCAGAAACATGGAATGGTCTTGAAAATGTTCTTTTCTTGTTAAGATCTCCTCCCCACTGGTCAAGAGTTATGATTTTGCAAAGCTTGATTTTTTGGAAAATCAATTTTTCTTTGTCAATTTTTTCAAAAACATCAGAGAAGTAGACCAAGTCTGTATCTACCAAAATGAATTCATAGAAAATATATCGTTTTGATATGTCTTCAGGAATCCTGCAAAATAGGGGATTAATGACTGCATTCGCCAATTTTTTAGGTTCCTTGAGGTAAATGTCCAATAGTAGTGATGGTTCAATTGCAAAAATATCTGTCAAAATAACGCTTATGTAGATAAGGGTAACTTGGGAAGTTAATCTTTGGAAGTGAAGGTGAGGTAATTTGTGATTGGTTTGTTTTGACAAGTTTGTCTTGCTTGGAAGAGTGGAGACTAATATGAGAAGAAGCAATAGTTTTAAATGATGGGAAATCTGATGGGGATTCTAATTTTAGTGGGGAAAAACTATTTGTCATTTGTAATGGGCTTGCAATAGGAGGCCTAGAGGAGGATGTTTGGCCTGGTGATTGATGTGTACTTGGTTGAGATAACAGGGTCAGGACATACTTGTCTTTGAGACTTGATTTTGGGCTATGATAAGTCAGTACTATTGATAAGTCTGATGATGAGTCAAATGATAAGTCTGATCTAAGGGTAGTGGGTTTGGGGCCTTTGGGCTTGCTTCTACTATTTCTCATTTTTTCCTTGTAAAAATTCGCTGGTCAAGAAATCTGGTAAGCTATTTTTGGATCCTTTAATATGTTCAATAGTAAAATCGAATGCAGATAATAAGGCTTGCCATCTGGCAAACATCTGTTTTGAAGCAAGATTTTTGACATCTTTTTTCAAAATGAATTTTGCAGATTGGCAATCTACTTTCAATACAAATTTTTGATTTATCAAATCATCTTGTAATTTTTGTATAGTTAACATGATTGATAAAATTTCTTTCTTAACAGTAGATTATTTTACAGTAGAATATTTTTGTTGAGTGTCATTCCAAGATCCAGAAACATATCTAACAAGGTATTCTTTTTCGTTAATGGTTTGTTTGAGGATTCCCCCAAATCCTAATTCAGAAGCATATGTTTCAACTATCTTTGGAGCACTAGGATGGCAAATGGATAGGCAAGGAAGTCTCTGGATATGTTCTTTAACTGTTTTAACAACTTGCGTATGATGGTCTGTCCAAGGTAATGAGTTTTTTCTAAGTCTTTGAAATAATAGTTTGCAAACGATTCTTAACTCTTTATATAAATTAGCCACATAATTCACGCAGCCTAAGAATCTTTGAAGCTGTGTTTTGTCTCTGATTTCATTAGGAAATTTGCTAGCAAATTCTAGGCTTCTTTGTATGGGTATGATGGTACCTCTTCTGATATTGTGACCTAAAAATCTGATCTCAGTCTGGAATAAGACAGTTTTTGGGGCTGAGACTACTAATCCTTGGGTTTTAACAATTTTTAAAAATATATCTAAATGTTTCCAATGTTGGTCAATATTATCAGAATAGATTAGCAACTCTTCAATATAAACAATGGAAAATTCAGTATAAAGATTGACGATTTCATTCATAATGCATTGAAATTCACTAGGAGCATTTTTCAACCCATATGGCATAACATTCCATTCATATTATCCAAAAGGGACAGTGAAAGCAGTTTTATAACGATCTTTTTCAGCAATCTAGATCTGCCAAAATCCTGATTTCATATCAAACTTGGAAAATATTTTTGCATCATAAAGTCTTTTTAATAAGTCTGCTTTATATATACATATATATATATATATATATATATATACACAGAAATTTTCATATGAGGATGCCTTGATAGAATTATATAATGATATTGGATGTGAGCCACTCGTTTTATATATTTTTACTTTGTATGCATGTACTTGTAAAATCACTTTTATAAATGAGTGACTCACATTCAATATCCTGATAAAGTTATATAAGGATGCCCTGATAGGGACGAGACCGTGTATATATATATATATATATATACATATATATTTGTTTCACTTATCCAGTCACTTTCTTCAAACACACCTTACCTCACTTTTTAGAAATTATCTATCCAATCGTTCTATACTGACATGGACAAAACATTATAATCAATGTGTAGTAAAAGATTTGTATCATTTTCTTTAAAAAAGAAAAAAAAAAATTGGATTTGTTTATATTTTTTTTTCAACGATATATATATTAATTAATCACCAGTACCTTCGCTTATATGCTAGTAAACAACCATACCAACGTTGAATCTAGAAGTTTATAATTAATCCAATCATAAATAGTTTATTATACATATGTTACTTTCTTAATTATATATATCCTAGAGAAAGACTTTGAATATTAATGAAGAGAATATATATCTATAAAAATTTAAAAGTCAAAAAATGGTTCAAGCTGATGATCATATGAACAAAAACGTTGCATATAAATTGAGAATTTTATCATACGTCCTAAATTAATTGGTGTATAAGATAGTTTTGTTCAAGTAACATGACTATATTAATTTTTATAGATTTGATTTATTGAAGTAGAATTAAATTCTCAACCTCTACGTACCTCACATTGAAATGCATGCAGAGCATTTAGTGAGATGATCGATCAATGCCGTATATATTAGCTTCCTCATCATCAAAGCTGGCGAGAGAGATCAATTAAACGCCATTAACGGATCCACTACATGTGCCAACCAAACTCCACCAAGAACCTGATCCAGGAATTGAAATGCATATAAAAGCTATAATTAATAAGAACAATCAAGTTTCTACTTGCATGCATATATATATATATATATATATATATATATATTTTCTATTGTCAGTTCTTCCTGACAATAAATATATCAGGTCGAAGAATGTGGACCACTAGATTTACATACTTTGACTCAAAGTGTATGCACTTTTCAAAACTTCTCCATAATCTATGGTCCACATTCTTCGTCTTGATATATTTATTGTCAGGACGAACTGACAACAGAAATACGGTATATATATATACAGTCCCGTTCTGGTCAGTGCGCACTGATGTAACTACATCAGTACTAATGCATGTGGACCACTGATTATGGAGAAGATTTGATAAGTGCATATACATTGAGTCAAAGTATGTAAATCTAATAGTCCACATTCAATGCACTGATGAAGTTATATCAGTGCACACTGACTTGAACATTTATGTATATATATATATATATGAAAATTTTCTCCTCAGTATGCACTGATAAATATATGTCAGTGATTATCCATAATTTATGGCCCACATGCAATACACTGATGTATTTTATATCATTACGCACTGAGAAGAAAAAGACTATATATATAATTTAAAATTGACAAGATGAGGTTAACCCGGTGGTATGTCCATCACATTTACACTCTTGAGGTTGTGAGTTCGAGTCCTCCCCCTCACCCTCTCCCAAAAACCCCGAATTAATTGTAATTGTTCAAATATATATATATATATATATATATATATAAATGCACATAATTTAAAATTATTAATTGTTTAATTTATACACTACTTTCGCATTTACTCTTTTTTTAAAGGGTACGTCCCAATATTGTCACCCATAAAACTAATTAGTACACCCATATTTTATTAAAAAATTTAATTACAAAAATATCCCAATAGAAATTTACCAATAGGGAAAAATTACTTTAATTAAAAATAAACCAAATACTATACATTCATTAATTACACTCATATCTTTAACTATATCTCTTTATTTTAAAAAAATAAAAATTAAAAATTAAAAAAAAAAACTTGTGAAACCCTAATTTTTATGATAAACCCTAATTAAACTCTAAATTTATTTTAAGTATCAAACTTTCTCATCATCATATAATTATCATATAATAAAGTAATGGAAAAAGAATCTCAGAGGACTCTGATCATACAAAGGTAAATATTATTTTACTTTTTTTTTTTCCTTTTATGTTAAGTTATGAACTATGTCAATAATTTAAAAAAAAAAAAAATTATTTAAGATAGCTATATATATATTGATGAATTATTTATTTATTTATTTATTTTTTAAGATAGGTTAGAGAATTTCAGATTGAAAATCTCTTGACCTCATATACAATCCATTTATACATCTTCTACATTTGAGATATTTCCAAATATAAATTGGACAATCATTAGAAGAGGATTTGATTCTAAAAATGATATGGTGTATATATATATATATATATATATTGGATGTGTTAATAATTTAAGAGGGTTTATAAAAAAAATGTATTAAAATGAATATATTCATTTCAATAATGGTATGTTGCCATTATGATAAGTGCTTAAAGTAATATATATATATATATATATATTAGATATGGATGTATTTATAAAAAACATATATATTAATTAGTTTTATATGTGAAAATATCCTCACCCTATTTTAAAAGAAGAAATCAGAGAGGTTCAATGGCGGTTTTTAAAGCAACACAGTTGCTTATTTCTACGAGATCCTTCAATGATCCCATTAAAACCACTCAAACCCTAAAAATATTTATGTTCAAGATTTGCTATTGATGCACACTGTATCACAGGTCATCACATGTACCGCATTACACGTACGTACGTGTGGATTTATTTATAATTTATAAATAAATCTTAATTAATGTGAGTATCTCAATTTGGTCAAAATAATATTCATTGAAAATTTTTTTTCTGCAATTACGTACAATTCTATGCTATTACCAGCCTTTATTTAAGTGGATATAAGAAGTGCTTGCTCACTTAGGGCATGTATTTAAAGGCTTTTTGACCAAACAAACAAGTGGGTAATATTTGGAAGATTGAATTCTTCACTAAAAAGTGTATATATATATATATATATATACGGTCTCGTTCCTATTAAGGCATTCTTATATAACTTTATTAGGATATTGAATGTGAGTCACTCATTTATAAAAGTGATTTGACAAGTACATACATACCAAGTCAAGTATATAAAACAAGTGGCTCATATCCAATGTCCTTATATAATTCTATCAGGACATTCTTTATATGAAAATTTCTGTATGTATATATATATATATTATTTCTATTGTCAGTTTATCCTGATATATTTTATATCAGGATGAAGAATGTGAACCATAGATTATAAAGAAGTTTTGATAAATGTATATATACTTTGAGTCAAAGTTTATAAATTTAATATTCCACGTTCTTTGTTCTGATATATTTTATAGAAAAATTATATATATATTCGTTTTTATGGGTTAGGTGCTTATAAATATGAAAATTCAATTGACAGTTATCTTAAATATAAGAGGATATGAGAATGAAAAGTTAGAGGAAAACCATTAATGATGCGATAATGATCCATGGAAAGTAATTAATATATGAAATCTAGCTAGTAATGATGTGAGAAGTTTTTTTTTTTTTTTTTTTCCTCCTTTAGAGATATGGATTTCATTAATGGGTTGATGTCAATTTTTTAGGTTTTGGAACTGTGCATGTCGTTTTTGTTTTTATGAAGAAACTGCTAACTACTGATATAATTGCATTTACAAGTATATCTGCTGGAGGTTCATGAGGTGGGTGCTGAGGCCACAATTTATTGTCGATGTGTATGAGAAATAAAAATTAATAGAAAAAATTCAAACTATTGAATTATTATATTATACGTGTGGTAATAGATTATAGAGGTGAGAACAATTAAGATGAGGAGATAATCCAAATCCTATATAATATTTAAATATAAAATTACAAAGACTCAAATCGTGAAGAAAAAAATTAAACAATTAGACAAGTAACGTTGCATAATTAATCGGGCACATGTTAACTGGACCCAATCATAATTACCGCAACGAATGTTGAGAGCATTTCAAATGTAAAAGTTACTTGCATACCAAAAATCGTTGACATAACAATAATGTCAAGAGATTTACTTCATACGTAACATAAAGATAGACTTGATAAACAATTAACTTAAAATTTGGTCTCCGGTGCTTCTGTTTAAAATATATTTATTTTTAATGACATGTCCAAATTTTTTTTTTTCCTTTTTTTTTTATTTACTTATCAAAAATAGATGAAAATTAATGTCAATTTTAAATAACTATTGATTCAACCGAAAAAATAGTTGTACAACAGGCCATCTGAAAATAGATGGTCGTGTTGACAATGTCTAATGTTTTTTTTTTTACCATATCAACGTGGAGGTTGAATATGTATAGTTGTATTGAAGTTATATTTTTTTTTAATAAATTATCTATTTATGCTATATGACTTTTTTTTTTTTTTTTTTTCGCAAGCCATCCTTACATCATAGATGCTCTAACCTTGGTGCATATAATGCAACTTAAATTTGCTCCGTATGTGGTCGCGATGTCTCTATAACA
The DNA here is from genome assembly GCA_035582765.1 of Acer negundo. Lineage (NCBI taxonomy): Eukaryota > Viridiplantae > Streptophyta > Magnoliopsida > Sapindales > Sapindaceae > Acer > Acer negundo. Next base: position 13,694,654 of record CM069243.1, read on the forward strand.
TCGCATTTACATGTAATAAAGAAGTGAAGTGAAATTCATACAGATTCCCATATTTGACGAAATACGGGCTAGCCCAAGTTATCCTCTGGATCTTGGCTAAGTTAGAATATAGTAAAGCAGTAATACTAGAGTTAAGGGCCCATTCAGTAATTTATTTTCAGGGACCCAATGTACTAAATTACAATATTTAGAAGTCAAAAATACAAAATTTAAGAGATTGAATATTAAATTATATATATCCTTTTTAAGGATATTTTGAATATTACAGATGAAGTTTTTATGTTATAATTGTCCACAAACACGACACGAAAATTGTACAATTGCGTTTTCCAATGCTGTTTTATTATTATTATTATTATTATTATTATTATTACAGATATATACATTAAAAATGTTAGGAACCTGAAAACTCTAAATAGCAAGATACCGAAATAGTAACTTTGCAATTCCAGTCTAATGAAGTCAATTATGTACAAAATGAAATAGTGAGATAGCCGATAGGTATGTCCATGCCATGGGAATCAAGCTAAAAAATTGAAAATATTTAGGTATGATTGACTGCCAAGTGCCAACTCCAAGGCAATTGTGGTCCGGAGATGTGCAACTTGCAAGGTTTTGTGGCCTACTCTGCGATCCACAACTGGCTCGTCTTCCTTGAGTAGGTTTATGTTTTTTTACCTCTGTTCTGCACCATCAATATTTCATTCATGCAGAGGGCCCCTCTGTCAATCGAACTGGGAGAATTCAATTGGGTAATTATGGTCATGTGTACTTGGAATGCCCTTACATTGTTTTATTTATTTATTTTGAAATATGATGTCATGAAACTACACATACATGTCAAAGATAAAGATTAGTTTATAATTATTAAGATAAAGATTAGTCTAGAATTGTTTAATATTCAAATTTAAGATTTGTTCATATTTAAATTTGATTTGTTATCTGATATTCAAATTCTAAATTAGATAGGAATATTTTATTTTGTAAATGATATAATTATCTTTATTTATAAAGAAGTCTTGTTTCTTTGGTCTTCTTAACGAAGCCAATATATCTGAGTGCTATCTTCCATCTATAACTCTCTTTCATTTATAACTCTCTTTTATTTATATGGTATCAAAGCATTATTAATAATAATAATAATAAAAAAAAGCTCACAAATCTGCTGCTTCTACTCTTTCTTTAAACACCAAATCAAAAGCAAAATCAAAAGCAATGGGTGACATTCCAACTATTACACAACACTCTGTTGTGGCTTCCAATTCTGGCTCTATCACCCTTGACCCTTTTCTCATTCATCATTCTGATAATCCAATTGTAGTTTTGGTCTCTCCTGTTCTTTCAGGTGATAACTATGGCATATGGTCTCGTGCTATCACTACGGCCTTGCGAGCAAAAAATAAGCTTGGTTTTGTTGATGGAACACTTATCAAGCCATCAATAGAAATAGATGTTCCTAATTGGGCACGATGCAATGACCTTGTCAACAGTTGGATTCTGAATTCTATATTGCTCAACATTCGCAATAGCATTCTATATGCTGAAACTGTGAATGAAATATGGAATGATCTGAAGGAACACTTCTCACAATCAAATGCGCCGAAAATCTATCAACTCAAGCAATCAATCTCGGCTCTCAAACAAGATAACTCAACAGAATCAGATTATTTTATCCATTTGAAATCTTTATGGGATGAACTTAATTCTATGGCTTATATTTCTCCATGTGCTTATGGCATTGGTAAGGCCATCATTGACCAGCTCAATCAGGATTGCGCCATGGAATTTCTTCAGGGACTCCATGATCGCTTCTCTACAATTCGCAGTCAAATACTCTTGATGGAACAATTCCCATAGTGCATTTATTCTCTGGTCTAACAAGAGGAAAAACAACAAGAAATAAATGTTTCTATTGCACCTACAATTGACTCTGTAGCTCTTCATGTGCGATCATCTGTTGTGCACCCTTCGTATCATTCCTCAAAGAGGCCACGCCCCTTCTGTGAGCATTGTAACAGACATGGACACACCAAAGCTACATGCTACAAAATTCATGGGTATCCTCCTAAACAAAAAGATGCAATTAATGATATACCGCAAAGAGATGTAATTGTTGTTGTACCACCTGCACAAGTCCCACTGACAACAGAGCAATATACTCGCTTGCTCACATTTTTGTCAACCGATAGGCCTACGATTCCTACAACAAATTTAGCAGGTTTGATTCTTCCTTTTTCTTCCTCATCCTGGATTATTGATTTTGGTGCATCTAATCATATTTCATTTAATCTATCTTTATTTACATCATATAATATTGCTTCGAAATTTTTTTCTATTCAATTACCGAATGGAACTCACTCATTAGTACATCATATTGGTACTATTATATTTTCTCCAACCCTTAAATTTGAAAATGTCTTTCATATACCTTCTTTCAAATTTAATCTCTTATCAATATCCCAACTAACACGTTCTCTCGGTTGTGATGTTATTTTCTCATCTTTTCAATGTATATTTCAGGACCAACGTTCGATGAAACAGATTGGTTGGGGTGATTTTCGAGACGGTTTATATTATCTAAGCTCTGCTTCAGTGTTTTTAGTTTTAAGAGAAAATAAATTTGACCTTTAGCATTGGCGCTTAGGTCACCCATCTTTGTCTCGTTTTAAATTTTTAGTGAATAAATTTGATTCTATTAAATCTACTTTTGAATGTTCTTGTGATGTATGCCCTCGTGCAGAGCACACAAGATTTCCTTTCAATAAAAGTGTTTCTTCTAGTAATCATGTTTTTGAATTAATCCATTGTGACATTTGGGGGCCATTCTTTATGCCATCCCATAGTGTTGCTCGTTTTTTCCTAATTATAGTTGATGATTATACACGTTGTACCTGGATTTATCTAATGAAAGCAAAATCAAAACTATGAAATTCCTAATTTATTTTTTTAATCTTGCAAATCGACAATTTAATAAAATAAATAAATAAAATTAATTCTTGAGGAGGTGATATATTTCTTCCACAACTCTAAAAGTTTCGGTCAGATAATGGAACTGAGTTCTTATCTCAATCTCTTCAATCATGGTTTCATGAGAATGTAATTATTCATCAACGCAGTTGCATCGCGACTCCTCAACAAAATGGTATTGTTGAGAGAAAACATCGCCACCTACTTGAGGTTGCCCGTGCTCTTCGATTTCAAGCACATTTAGCTTTAAAATTTTAGGGTGAATGCATATTAACAGAGGCATATTTGATAAATAAAATGCCAACTCCCATTATAGGTCATAAAACTCCACATAAAATTTTCTTTGGTACTCCCCCAATGTACTCATCTTTATGAGTTTTTGGGTGTCTTTGTTTTGCCAAAAACATGTCCATCAAAAGTAAATTTGATGCACATGCTAAACTCGGTGTTTTTATCGGATATCCCTATGGCCAAAAAGGTTATCGCATCTATGATATTACCACTGGTAAAATATATACTTCCCGTGATGTCATTTTTCATTAATATACATTTCCTTATAGTGACATCCCTACCACAACAGTGGATTCTCCAGTTTCTGTGCAACCAATTCTTGATGATGATACTTTTCATTTCTCCTCATCGCAAAACTCACCACTACCCGTGTTGGAACCTCCCTCGGGCCACAATGACCTCTCGTCATCTTCTACAATATATAATGCTTTTAATCCACCAGATTCAATGGCCACCACTCGTTTTCCGTGATCGACGTCCTCCTTCTCATTTGAAGGATTATATTTGTTCCTCTATTTCTCTTGCAACAAAATTTCCCGTTGCAAATTATTTATCTCTATCGCATTTTAAACAACAACATCGTGTTTTTTTAACAAATATAATGGCTACTAATGGGCCTACTTCTTTCACCCAGGCTATGAAATTTTCTGAATGGCGTGATGTCATGGCTCAAGAAATCAAAGCTTTGGAAGATAATAATACTTGGTCCGTATCCCCATTACCGATTGGTAAACAACCAATTGACTGTAAATGGATTTATAAAATCAAATATCGTCATGATGGTTCTATTGAACTATACAAGACATGGCTTGTTACGAAAGGATATACCCAAGTTGAGGGTATTGATTATCACGACACTTTTGCTCCCGTTGCAAAGTTAGTGATTGCTCTTCTTCTTCTCTTTATTTATGCTGTCAAGAATTGATCTATTCACCAACTTGATGTCAATAATGCATTTCTTCAAGGTGATCTAGATGAAGAAGTGTATATGAAATTACCTCCCGGGTTCTCCAGTAAGGGGGAGACTCGTGTTTGCAAACTCAATAAATCACTTTATGGTCTCAAACAAGCCTCTCGACAATGATTCTCAAAATTTTCCACTACACTCTTTCAAATGGGTTTCACTCAATCCATTGCTGATTATATTCTTTTTACTTATATTAAAGGACCTATATCTCTTTTTGTTCTAGTCTATGTCGATGACATAATAATCACCGGAAATAATCATGATGAAATTTCCAATCTCAAATATATCTAGCCAGATCTTTCTCTATTAAAGATCTTGGTAAACTACAATATTTTTTAGGTATTGAAGTATCACGTTCCAAAAGTGGTATTTTTTTATGTCAACGGAAATATACCCTTGATATTTTAAAAGATGTTGAAATGATTGGTGCGCTTGTCACTGCATTTCCTATAGAGCAACATCTTCATTTATGACCTACAGATGGTGAACCTCTCACCGATCCATCATCCTATCGACGATTAATTGGACGACTCCTTTATCTTACTATAATGCAGCCAAATATTCAATATGTTGTCAATACATTAAGTCAATTCATGCAATCACCTCATACTATTCATCTTGATGCTGCTAATCACATCATTCGCTATCTTAAGGGTTCTATTGGAAAATGTTTATTCTTATCTGCATCAAGTTCTCTTCATCTTAGTGGTTATTGTGACTCTGATTGGGCTGGTTTCCCCACTACTCATCGCTCTACCACTGGTTATTTCACAATGTTAGGTTCTAGTCCAATCTCTTGGAAGACAAAGAAATAACCAACCATATCTCGATCTTCCGCTGAGGCAGAATATTGTGCTCTCGCCACTGTTACATGTGAATTACAGTGGCTCAAGTATCTTCTCAAAGATCTTGACATTTCTCATACAGAACCTATTTCTGTTTATTGCGATTGTAAATCTACTATCCATATTACAGAAAATCCTGTATTTCATGAGCGAACGAAACACATCGAGCTTGATTGTCACTTCGTTCGAGAGAAAATCAACTATGGCCTGATAATGCCTTGCTACCTATGGTCAAGTGACCAAATTGCAGACATATTCACCAAACCGCTTGGCGCTGAGGCCTTTCAACGCTTATCTAGCAAGTTGGGTGTCGTTTATCTTCCTACATCCACTCCAACTTGAGGGGGAGTCATGAAACTACACATACCAAGTCAAAGGTAAAGATTAGTTTAGAATTGTTTAATATTCAAATTTAAGATTTGTTGATATTTAAATTTGATTTGTTATTTGATATTCAAATTCTAGATTAGATAGGAATATTTTATTTTGTAAATGATGTAATTATCTTTATATATAAAGAAGTCTTGCTTCTTTGGTCTTCTCAACGAAGCCAATATATCTGAGTGCTCTCTTCCATCTATAACTCTCTTTCATATCAATTAAGTGCCCTCTTTCATTTATAATTCTCTTTTATTTATATGATGTGGTACTAGTAAGTGCGTCGGGACCTGTCGATATTAAGATCTACGTGTGATTCGGATATCTATATACACAATCGAGAGATATCTACTCTCACAATATCGAAATATATATATATATATATATCCACGTACTAACATTATATTAGCACATTCTTGAAGTTTTTGATTGGAATTGTTTGAGTTAAATGATTATTGACCTTCAAACTTTAATTTAAAAGGAATCTTTTTTTTTTTTTAAGTATTACAAGTTACAACAGGATTGTCGGGACCTGCTAAGATAAAATAATACATATGCGGGTCTGGATAACTACTCTCGCAAACGGAAGAAAACTCCTCACATGCGTATTTCACATGCTTGTAAATGAAATACGTATGATGGAACTCGAACCTCTTACCGCTATTATATTGTAGAATGGATGTGCACTACCATCTCTGCTAAGAGATGATGTGCACTTTAATAGGAATCTTGAATTAGGGCACGTTCCTTGTTGATGATAATGGGGGAGGTTTGAAGGAGTGTCAATAATAAATATATGTGAGCTCAACAAATCATTAATATTTATAGCAGGCCGAATTCAATGAGCAATTAAAACCTTTGAGCCCAAAATGAGTTGTTTCATGATACCTTTTTCATGATCATGAATGACGTGAAGTACATAGTTTTGGAAACCTACCACGTGTATCATGACAATCAATTTTAGAAATCACTCGGAGTTAATTTTGGAAAACACTTTCAACCTTTATGAACCACTTTAACGGTGAAGTTAACAATGAAGTTGTTTCCAAGAAAAGGGTTGGTTGCTAACCCAAAACTCGACACCAAAATTTGACCGTACACATCACACCAGAACCATAGCACATCCTTTTAGAGTTTATTTAACTGATGATGTGTAAGTTAATATTATAGTAGATTATAGAAATATTCCATTGTGTTTAAGTAAAATGTTGTTATATATATGAAAGATATTTGATTATAATTTATATGTGACAAATCTTTTATAAAAGTAAAGAGAAAACATGATTGTTCGTTGATTGATAGAAAGACATGACTGTATAAATCTTTAATTGGGTGGTCACAAACATAGATTGATAGTAATCACATTAAATCACCTTGCCCGATTAAAAAGAAAAAAAAAATCTTAAAAAGAGATTGTGAAAAAAAAAAAAAAGAAAGAAAAAAAAAAAACAGAGGCTTGACCAAACAATAACTTTATTGTTTTAAGGGTTTTTAGCAAAACTATGAGATGAATTATAAATCTACCCTAAAACCCAAATAAATTGAGAATTTCTCCTTACAATTCACAAACTATCTATTTAGTGTGTTTAGTATGACTTTTTAAGTAGAACTTCTAGAGTATATTTTTTTGTAGTAAAGCTTCTAACAAAAAATGCTTTTAGTTGTGTAAATTATAAAAAAAGTGTTGACAATGTATTTTTAAAAATAGCTTATGGTTGAGTGAATTACAAAAAAAGTGTTGACAATGTATTTATAATGAAAGAGTTATGGTGGAATATCTAAAATTTATAAATGGTAGTTGAGACAATTCATATGTTTTTAAAAAGCTATAAAAAAAGGGTTTTTGGAAAAGCTCAAATTTTGTTTCCTCAAAGTAGATATAAAATGATTTTTTTAAAGGGTAATTGAGACAATTCATATATTAAAAAGACTGTTTTAAGTTTTGCCAAACAAATAAAAAAAACTTTAAAATAGCTTATAGCATTAAAAAAGCGTTTTTGATCCTTTTGAAAGTCATACCAACATAAACTTACACTCCAATTAATTTTTTTTTTATTAATAACAATTTTAACCTGAATTAAAATTACTAAACAAGATAAAAAAAATTCTAAAGACACTCAAAACTAATTAAATTATTAAAAAAAAAAAATTTTCTCTCATAAATTATTAGATTAAATATTACATAAATTCTAAAGACATTCCAAACTAATTAAATTATTAAAAAAAGAAATTCACTCTCATAAATCATTAGATTAAATATTACGTATTAAATTCTCTCTCTTAAATCTGTTATTACCATATTAAATAACCTCTCCTAATTACTTTCTCTCTCTCTCTCTCTCTCTCTCTCTCTCCATTTTTTCAAAAATATATATTATATCTCCATACTTTCTCGATCAATCTATGATTAATAGTTAAAGAAAAAAAACTTATGAATATTCTGGTTTTTTTACTAAAGTAATATATATATATATATATATATATATATATGTGTGTGTGTGTGTGTGACCTTGTTTCTAAATAAAAAATAGATATTTGAAAACTTAATTTGTTTCAACTAGATTCGATTAAATTCAGAATTTCTAAAACTAATGAAAGAATTAAAGTTCATTAGGTAATCATATACCTATAAAGGTAACAAAAACATTTTTTATATTTCGATTTTTTTTTTTTAACAACAAGGTACTTGTTTTTTGAGTTTTTTTTTTAATTATTTTTTTTTAATATATACATATATACGATTTCTAAAAATCAAGCTTATTCGTAAGTTTTTTTTTTTCTTAACTGTTAATTTTGCTTGTGAAAAAATGTAGATAGAAAATTAGATATATGTATTGAAGAAGAGAGAATTTAGAAAATCTTTAATTCACGAGTAGATTGTGAAAAAAAAAAAATGATGTCATATAGGATTTAATAGACATTTTATTAATAAATCTTTTTCCAATACAACTGTGCATATTCAACCTCAAGTTGACATGGTAAAAAAAAAAATTAGATATTGTCAATATGACCGTCTACTTTCAGACGGTCTGTTGCACAACTATTTTTTTTGTTAACTCAGCACCATCAAGTATTTAAAACTGAGATTAATTTTTCAGCTATTTTTGGTAAAGAAATTAAAAAAAAAAAAAAAAAAAAGGAAAAAGGAAAAAAAAAAATGGATACGTCATTAAAAAAAATGTGTTTTAGATAGAAGCATTGAAGACCAAATTTTTAGTTGATTGTCTATCAAGTCTATTTTTATTCCACATAGAAAACAAGTTTCTTGACATTGTTGTCATATCAACGATTATAAGTATACAAGCCACTTTTAAATTAGAGATGCTCTTAATATGGTGATTAAAAATTTAGGAGAGTGTGTTTGATATGTAATATTTATCTAATTATTTATGAGAGATAATTTCTTTTTCTTTTTTTATAATTTAATTCAAAAAATATTACTCCTCGGATGAATCCAAAAGCTACGATGGTTTGTCCTAACTTTTATTAAAATAAAATGAAGTGTCTTTAGAATATGAGTGACAAAATATAAAAAAGATAATCTTTGAATAAAAGGAAGTTTCTTTATAATTTTTTTAAATTTAAATTTTGAGAATGAAGTGTTTTTAGAAAATAAGTGTAAAAAAAAAAAAAAAATGGATTGTCAAAAGAAACTCTCATTGTAAAAATGCTCTAAAATTTCTAAAATACCCTCACTCATAACTACAACCCCATTTATTAACCTTATTTATTACATTTACCAACAATCAAATAACAATTTACTTGCTAAACAACATCTAACCTTTTTATTTCTCTACACCACCTTTCTTTTTCATATTTTAGGTTTTAAAAACATTGAGGGATGTTATATAAAGTTGTTTGAAGGGTAAGTATTACATTGTAAAATTATTTTTCCAAATCCTAATCCTTATTTTGATGATGGTATTCACATATCTTTTTTTTATTTTATTTTATTTTATTTTTTTAATTCGAATAGGGTATAAAACCTATGAAAAAATTCATTAGGTTTGTCGGGTCACCCTGACCCGATGGTATCTTCATGGTTAGAAAACCTAAGTAGGAACTGCATGCAGGGACATATGTGTGAGAGAGTTGTTATCTGTTAATTTTTTATTTTTTATTCATTTTAACTCTTTGAATTTTGTAGACTCCTAGATTTCAATCAAATCACTAATAACAACTCAGTAACTATGCATAAACTGTATAGAAGTTGAACCCATTGAATTTAATCAAATTTTGACACCTAATATCAATTGTTAATGGCTTCACTTTTAATATCAAAATTTTCTATCATAATTAAACTATATGTATTCTCTCTGCTATTTTTTATTTTATTTTAAATATTATAATAATATGAGGTTTGGGGAGGGGGAGAGATTCGAACTCACAAAATCGTAGTATGGTTGTGAGTGACATACCACTTATCTTGTCATATTCTTTCTATAATTTGAACTGCAAAATGCAAAACTTTAATTTTTCTCTTTTATCACATTTCACATGTTAATATATGATATAATTGTATTGGATTATCTTTAAAAAAAAAAAGAAAAAAACATTTGTACAGGGTTATGTTAATGTATACTCCAAGGAGTAAGGACACACAATTTAAAAAAGCATTATACAATATTACATAATAGGATTTGGATCCCCTCCTCACCTCACTTTGTCTCTATCTAAATTAATAGTCTTGGTTAATTCTATCTTTTGGAAGAGTAAAAACATAAAATTAATAGAAATAATTTAAACCATTGAATTACTATATTATACGTGTGACAATAGATTATGAAGGTGAGAACAATTAAGGTGGGGAGATAGTCCAGATCCAAAATAATACTAAAAGATAAAATTACAAAGACTCAAATTGTGAAGAAAAAAATTAAACAATTAGATAAGTAATGTTGCATAATTAATTGTGCACACATTAACCGGACCCAATCATAATTACCGCAATCAATGCTGAGAGCATTTTCAATATAAAAGTAACTTGCACATGAAAAATTGTTGACATGACAATAAGTCAATATATTTACTTCATATGTGACATAAAAATAGATTTGATAGACAATTAATTTAAAATCTGGTCTCTAATGCTTCTGTTTAAAATATATTTATTTTTAATGACGTGTTAAATTTTTTATTTTATTTTATTTTATTTTGTTTCCTTATAAAAAATAGATAAAAAAAAAAATAATAATATCAATTTTAAATACGTATTGAGTCAACCAAAAAAGTAGATGAGTAACATACTGTCTGAAAGTGTGGGGTTGAATATGGACAGTTGCATTAAAGATACCTTTGTTTTTTAATACTTTGCCTATTTATCATATATATATATATGACATCTTTTATTTATTTATTTTTATTTTCACAAGTCACTCTTATATCAGAAATGCTCTAACCTTGTTGCATATAATGCAACTTAAATTTGCTACGAATGTGGTCGTGATGTCTATAACATCGCATTTACATGTAATAAAGGAGTGAAGTGAAAAAGTTATCCTCTGGATCATGGCCATGGTTCCGTGGTGGGCCATGTTAGAATATAGTAAGAGTGACGATAATAACATTTCTCAAAAACTATATTTACACCCCTTTCGTAATTATATCCATCAAAATTTTTAAAAAATCACTAATTTGTAAATAAACCCCACTTAATACTAAAAATACCATTTTTTTAATTATACTTATTGTATTTTTGTAAGTACACACCACCTATGACTATTATTATTTTATTTAATCAACTTTATTATTATTTCAAAAAAATTTGTTACCTTTAATTCTCTTACTATTCTTTCTCTTCCCTACTTTTTTTCTTTTCTTGGTTTTTTTCAAAATGAAACTCCATTTTTCATAAAAAAAATCCATTTAAAGATTTTTTTATTTATATATATATATATATACTTGAGAACAACTTTCTATTTGAGAGAGTTGTTGGAATACAAGATTTGTGTCATGTCCCAATTGATGTAGAAGTAGATAGGTGTTAAATTATATTTCACAAAAAAAAGATAGGTGTTCAATGAAATTGAAGAATATCTTTTTTTTTTTTAATAAGAAAGAACGTATAATCTTTATAAATAAATAAAAAAGTCTAAAGTGTGTTTGAAAGAAATGAAAAAAAATATAGATAATTTAAAACTTTACTTTTTCACATCTAAATTTGTCTCATGATTTTGATTCATTTTCCATACCTAACAATCAATTTGCATTTCCTAGAGATTGAAATATATTTAAAAGAGAATCTAGGGTTTATTAAAATGGAAAGAGTTTTTATAATATATATTAATATCAAACCATTAATAGGAAAAAAAAATACAAAAGATTAAAATAGGAAACTAATTAATAATTATTGGTGGGTGTACTAACAAACAATTAGTCCTCAAGGCTATTATTGGATTTTAAAAAAATATACTAATTTATGGTGTATATACGATTTTTAAGGGGTGCAAATATCTTCACTCATATAGTAAAGCAGTAATACTAGAGTTATGGGCCCATTCAGTAATTTATTTTCGGGGAGCCAATGTACTAAATAACTAAATTACAATATTTAGGAGTCAAAAATACAAATTTAAAGAGATTGAATATTAAATTATATATATCCTTTTTAAGGATATTTTGAAAGAAAAATAAAAAATTGTTTTGAGAGACAGCCTTCTTATTGTGATTTTAATATTACAGATGAAGTTTTTTATGTTATAATTGTCCACAAGGACGACACGAAAATTGTACAATTGCGTTTTCAAATGCTGTTTTAAAAAAAATTTTTTTTTTTTTTTTTTTTTAACAGATATATACATTAAAGATGTTAGGAACCTGAAAACTCTAAATAGCAAGATACCGAAATAGTAACTTTGCAATTCCAGTCTAATGAAGTCAATTATGTACAAAATGAAATAGTGAGATAGGTATGTCCAAGCCATGGAAATCAAGCTAAAAATTGAAAATATTTAGGAATGATTGACTGCCAAGTGCCAACTCCTGTCCGGAGATTTGCAATTTGAAAGGTTTTGTGGCCCAGTCTGCGATCCACACCTGGCTGGTCTTCCTTGAGTAGGTTTTATGTTTTTTACTTCTGTTCTGCACCATCAATATTTCATGCATGCAGAGGGACCCTTTGTCAATCGGACTAGTAAGTGTATGTCATGACCTGTCCATATTAAGATATAAATGTGCGATTCGGACGTTCAATTCGGATATCTACATATACAGTCGAGAGATATTTACTTTAAAAAAAAAAAAAAAAAAAAAGGCTATCCACGTACTAATAGTGTTAGCACATTCTTGAAGTTTTTGATCGGAATTGTTTGAGTTAAATGATTATTGACCTTCAAACTTTAATTTAAAAGGAATCAATTTTTTTTAGTATTACAAGTCACAACAGGACTGTCGGGACCTGTTAAGATAAAATAATACATGTACGGGTCTGGATAACTACTCTCGTAAACGGAAGAAAATTCCTTACACACATATATTTTACATGTTTATAAATGAAATATGTATAATGGAACTCGAACCCCTTTCCACTATTCTAGAAGGGATCTCCGCTAAGAGACGTGCACTTTAATATGACTTTTGAATAAAGGCACGTTTTCCTTTTCGATGATAATGGGGGAGGTTTGATGCAGTGTCAATAATAAATATACGTTAGGCCAACAAATCATTAATATTGATCGGGCCTGATTCAGTGAGCAATTAAACCTGTGTTTCCAAAGTGTTTCGTGACACCCTTTTCATGAATGACGTGAAGGTGACAACTGAGTTAAACAACTAGTCATGACAACCAATTTTGGAAACTTAACACGTCTATCATGATCAGGGATGTACATTTAGGGATCGAAGATGGATATAGGTCCCCCATTCTCATCCCTACTTCCTAGACTTTTCTCCCATCTTTCTCATTTTTCCATTTAGAAAAAATGGGAATGGAGAATTTTGGAGGGACCTATATCCATCCTCACCCTAATTCCAATTCTCTATTTCCCCCGTTTTTTCCCATTTCCCATGTTTCCCTATTTTTCCATTTGACTAAAATTTACAAATTAAAATTTAAAAAAAAAATAAACATTTCATTACAAATACAAAATAAAATTCATTAGTGCATTTTATATAAAATGTATATATATACTTAGGGAGTTAGGGTTTTCAAAGAATAAAAAAAATAAAATAAAAATATATATTATAATTATATATACGTTTAGGAGAAATGGAAAAATGGGGATGGGGGGAGGCCCTCCCCCCATCCCCATCCCCATTTAAATATAATTGTGGGGAAAATGGGGAGATCCCCATCCCCATCCCCATCCCCATCCCCATCCCCATTTCAATCTGGGGATGATTTTCATCCCACCCCCTCCCCCCATTTCCCCATTTTCCTCAAAAATAAAATAAAAAATAAAAAATAAAAAATCCCCAAATGGGGACGGGGACTCGGGGAATTAGGGTCCTAGGGAAAAATGTGCATCTCTAATCATGACAACCAATTCTGGAAAGAAAAATACCCCCCTCCTAAAAGGGGTAAGCATTACCCCCTCCCAAAAAGATGACATATGTCTAGGGAGGGGTAAATTTATCCAAAAAATAACCATGTTTGGACAAATTTACCCCCTCCATGGACACATGTCATCCATTTAGGAGGAGCATAATGGTTATCTCCCTTGAAAGAGGGTGAGCAAAAGTGTTTTCTTGGTCAGTACCTAATGCGCCCCCCCATTGTGTATATATACTTAGGGAGTTAGAGTTTTCAAAGAATAAAAAAAATAAAATAAAAATATATATTATAATTATATATACGTTTAGGAGAAATGGAAAAATGGGAATGGGGCCCTCCCCCCATCCCCATCCCCATTTAAATATAATTGTGGGGAAAATGGGGAGATCCCCATCCCCATCCCCATCCCCATTTCAATCTGGGAATGATTTTCATCCCACCCCCTCCCCCCATTTCCCCATTTTCCTCAAAAATAAAATAAAAAATAAAAAATCCCCAAATGGGGACGGGGACTCGGGGAATTAGGGTCCTAGGGAAAAATGTGCATCTCTAATCATGACAACCAATTCTGGAAAGAAAAATACCCCCCTCCCAAAAAGATGACATATGTCTAGGGAGGGGTAAATTTATCCAAAAAATAACCATGTTTGGACAAATTTACCCCCTCCATGGACACATGTTATCCATTCAGGAGGAGCGTAATGGTTATCTCCCCCCCCCCCCCCCCCCCCCCCCCCCACACACACACACACACACACACACACACACACACACACACACACACACACACACACACATTCTTTTTGGAAATCACTCAACTGAATGTCAGTATCACTTAAATTGATTCACTTTTAATGTTTATGAACCATTTTAACATTGAAGTTAACGATAAAATTGTTTCCAAAAAAAGGTTGGTTGCATAACCCAAAACTTGTGTTATCCATTTAGGAGGAGCGTAATGGTTATCTCCCTTGAAAGAGGGTGAGCAAAAGTGTTTTCTTGTTCAGTACCTAATGGCGCACCCCCCCCCCCCCCCCCCCCCCCCCCCCACACTCTTTTTGGAAATCACTCAACTGAATGTGAGTATCACTTTCCCCCACATTCTTTTTGGAAATCACTCAACTGAATGTGAGTATCACTTAAAGTGATTCACTTTTAATGTTTATGAACCATTTTAACATTGAAGTTAACGATACAATTGTTTCCAAAAAAAGGTTGGTTGCATAACCCAAAACTTGACACCAAAATTTGACTGCACACCAGAACCATAGCACAACCTTATAAAGTTTATTTAACCGGTGATGTGTAAGTTAATATTATAGTAAATATTCCATTGTGTTTAAGTAATATGTTGTATAATTTATATGTAACAAATCTTTTATAATAAAAGTTAATAGAAAACAGGGTTGTTCGTTGGTTGACAAAAAGACATGACCGTACAAATCTTTAATTGGGTGGTCACAAACATAGATTGATAGCAATCACATTAAATCACCTCACCCGTTTAAAAAATAAATAAATAAATAAAAAGACCAGAGACTTGACCAAGCAATAACCTTATTGGGGTTTTTAGCAAAACTATTTCAGGGGCTGAATTACAAATCTATCCTAAAACCCAAATAAATTGTAAAAATACCCTAAAATTTCTAAAATGACCTCACTCATAACTACAACCCCATTTATTAACCTTATTTATTACGTTTACCAACAATCAACTAACAATTTACCAAAAAACTCATCAAACCATTAACTAAACAACATCTAACTATTTTATTATTCCAACCTCCTAATCCTTATTTTGATGATGGTATTCACATATCTTTACTTTTTTTTTTTAATTTAATTTTATTTATTATTTCGAATGGGGTATAAAACCTATGGAAAAAGTCATTGGGTCAGGGTGACCTGACATAGAAAAAAAAAAACACTGGGTCACCCTGACCTGACATTTTTTGTTCTCAGAATAGGGTAACCCGACATCAGCTCCCAATGAATTTTTCCATAGAATTCTATGTTGGGGTTTTTGCCCTAAAGCTTATAATTTGTAAATGAGATTTGAACATAAATGAAAGAAGTAGTATATTCATTCATTTTGTGTCACACATTATATATAACATGTGCATTTAACATCCAAGATTGTCGGGTGTAATTTCGAACTGAGTATATGAGTGTCATATACAGATGGATTCAGTTTGAAACGAGCAATCTAAAGAGTCCGTAGATAGCAAATAAAGCTGAGTACTTTATTTGTGGTTAATCTACCGCTGCGGTTTATTCCGTAATGTACGGTGATCTTATCTTGGATCATTCATATGGTGATATGAGAATGGAGGCACCTTGTATGATATGATCATATAGGATTGTGCCACGATTAATATGAATCTCTTACTAATATTCGTTTACGCTAAGATTCATATATATCAACAAATGATAGCTATATGTGGGTGATCTTAATCCCGAGTGTTTAATCTACTCCTTCAGGTTAGGTCGTAGTCTTTGATGTACCATGGGTGAGGTCGGAGTTGCATTCCTGATCTATATGCTCCTTATGTTGGGATTGCGGTTTGGCTTGTGGTTGGAAAGGTTTGTACACAATAGTGGAATCCACTCCTTCTTACGAGAAGTAGATAGTAGTTCTCTTAAGGGTTGATTCGGAGCTTGACCAATATGAGTACTCTCCTAATTCCTCCTAATTCTGTGAGGAATGTAGGATTTATTGTTCATTAGAGAATCAATGGTACTTAATGGAAAGATATAATTAGAGGGGTATAACAGACATTATGACCCAGCTCTAATTATGAACTACTTCTGGAGAATCATACCATATGTAATAGATATATCGATAGACATCGAATGTTATTGGTTTGTGTAAAAAATCTACAGTTGAGAGAGTACAACTTCAGGTTTTTAATGGAATAACACCGAAGTTAATAAACATGAAATATTAATTAAATAGTTTAATTAATTATTTCTAAGGATCATTTGAGCTCAAAGTATTGTGGGTCCATTAGGTCCCCTTGCTAACCCGTCTGATTAACGGTAACAAGAGTCACGGTTAATTAATTAGATTGTCCGATTAATTGTGTTACGAAAGTGACACGTATTTATTTGGGAATTAATTGAATAATGAGATTATTTAATTAATAAATATTAATGATTAAATTAATTAAATAATTATATTATTTAATTATGCAATTAATCATTAAATGGAGGGTGTTAGTTGATATTTGGATTTAAGTGAAGATAAAATAATAGGATTATTTTATTTTTACTAAATCAATTATCTAAGTATTTGAATTTAAGTTTAAATTTAAAATACTTATTATCCCTTTTAATATATTAGATATATTTGAAAAGGATAATTAAAAGAGGTTTTAGTTGAAAATATATACGCAACAAAAAAAAAAAAAAAAAAACACAAAACAGGTGGTGCGGCCGACTAAAAGAGAAAAAGAAAAAGGGTTTCTTGCTTTTACATAGTGTGGCTGACCTTCACCATACAAGGGCAAGACGTTGCTTTCGTGTGTCTCTTCATCATCCTTGTTCCTGAGCCCACATGCCGTTACCAATCCCGGGTCATAGTAGGAAGATCTTGTGGTTCAAATCAGGAAGCATATCGAAAATAAAGAAGGAGCCTACAAACGTTGGTATGAATTAATTTTAACTCCTTATTGTATTTGGTTATTACTGTATAAACGAGTTAGTTTATGATTGCTTTAAAAAAATTTTAAACCCTTCCGCTGCGCAATCTGTGACACTAGGTTCTAACAAAATGGTATCAGAGCCATTTTTGGTACAGTATAATCGAATTCAATTGCTCATGATTGCATGTATGAATGTGAAGGCACTTTCCAATAATTGTATGATGTTTATAATTTTTTTAAAAAATTTATTATAAACATGGTTGGTCGTTAATTGTATGGTTTGGATTTTTAATGTAATATATTTCTGCTGTAATATTAATCCCATGTTGTATAATATATATGGGTTCAAAAATTTTCTGTCACTATTTGGAGGGGCTTTTGTGAGAATGTCACCGGTTTACTAATGTAAGTTTAAAAGGCACCTATTTAGGTGACCAGACAAAAATACCCTCATTTTTGTCATTTTGCGTCTGAAGAGAAAAAAGTTGAGAGAGAGAGAACAGTGGAAAGAGAGACCTTGGGTGCAAGAAATCCGGTACTAAATCTCACGGGAAACTTGCCGGCGGTGGCGATACAGTCTTGAAATCGACGAGAAAGTGATATGATTTTCTGACGCGTTTTTGTTGTTGAAACTTTTATGTGCGTTTGATGTTGGATGTTCGTTAGACATGTATATTAGATTTGATTTGATTTGTTGTTGATTAGGTTTGTTTGATTAGGTTAGGGTTTAAATTTATGAAAAAATTCTGTTGAACACGATGAAGTTCTGGGTTTTCGAGCCTTTTCCGAGCTTTTCACATGTAATCCGAGCCTTTTTCGAGCAATTTGAATAGGTTTCTGCTATTTGAATCTCTGAGCCTTTTAAAACATTTTTCGAGCCTTGTCATATGTAATCCGAGCCTTTTAAAAGCAATTTAAATAAACTTCTGCAATTTGAATCTCCGAGCCTTTTACACTGGCTCCGAGACTTTTAAAATAGGATCCGAGCCTTTTAAAACATTGTCCGAGACTTTTAAATAGTAATCCGAGCCTTTTAAGGAATATGAATAGGTTTCTAGAATTAGAATCTCCGAGCCTTTCATATAGTCTCCGAGCCTTTTCATATAGTTTCCGAGCCTTTTCATATAGTGTCCGAGCCTTTTAATATATTGTCCGAGTCTTTTCATATATTTTCCGAGCCTTTTCATATAGTGTCCGAGCCTTTTCATATATTGTCCGAGCCTTTTCATATAGTGTCTGAGCCTTTTTATATAGTTTCCGAGCTTTTTCATATAGTTTTCGAGCCTTTTCATATAGTGTCCGAGACTTTTCATTTAGTGTCCGAAACCTTTCATTTTTATATTATTTATTTTATTTAACTAGATATATTTTTTTTATGTCAATATGCAGATGAGGAATCAACTAAAAGATTCGCTTAAAACTCCAGAGGAAGAAAGGTATTCGGGGAAAATAACTCGACATGACCATTTTGATGACCTTACAGATATCGACAACGCACTTAACAAGGTACCTGAACATCTTGCGGTCGAAGAACGACGTCGGTATACTGAGTCGTGTTTTGGACACCTCCTTCGGATGGATCGTGGGATGAAGTTTTCAGCAGGCATTGTACATCGGTTGCTTATTCGCGAGTTGCATCACGATGGGCCTGAAGATGAGATGAGATTTTTGTTAGGAAGGCATTCGGTACGATTCTCGAAGGTTGAGTTTTGTCTAATCACCGGATTGAAGTTCGGAGAACTTCCTGACACATCGACCTATGATATGGTAGAGAATGGCATACACCAGCGGTACTTTGAGGGTTGAGATGAGGTCGAGTATGCAGAGCTGAAAGCCGTTCTAACGATTGGTGTTTTTTCTGAGCAGTACGATGCGGTTAAGCTTTGCTTATTGTATATGCTTAACTGGATACTGATGGGGTTGGACGAGAGAGAGAAAGTTCCAGTATGGCAGTTTCGCCTAATCGAGGACTTGGACGTTTTTGATGCGTTCCTGTGGGGTGCACACGTGTATAGGCGGTCTATATACGGTTTTAAGCATGCGTTGGATGGTCGAAGTAGGCGGTTTGAACAACGCCAGCGACGAAAGGGTGTTGATGTACACACCACGGAGACATACAACATATATGGGCTAATGCACGCCCTGTTGGTGAGAATTTTGAATTTGTTATTTTTTTTCATATGACTTATGTATTGTATTGAATTCTTATCGTTCTTAGCTTTTTCGTAGATATTTGCTTTCGAGGTTATCCCTGAGCTTGGCAACAGCGGATGTGGGAAGCGGAGGGAAATCAAGCTCTCCCCCCGAATTCTAAAATGGGAGTTGAGTACGCGACCGAGGGGGGAGAAGTTGAATAGCTTTTCCTTGAAAGTGTAAATATCTATATATATATATATATTTTTATGTTCATAACTATTAGTATGTATACAATTACAATGGTCTAACTGCAATTTCAGATGTTTGCGAGGGTGAAATTGGTGCTGACGGCAACTGAGAGGGTTGAACGGTACTTCGAGGGCATTTCCCAGGGAGGCAGTTTGTATGATGTTGATCTCGGTGATATATCTGTTCCCGTCTCTGACCCCGAACGATATACAACTGCCGGAACCAGTTACACTGAGGGTCTGTCTTTCGAACCCAGTGATACGGAGGGTTCTGACTCGGACGGTCGTCATATTCGTCTCGCGAGGACTAGACGGGTTCGATTCACGTTGCCTAGAGAGCCTCAAACTAGAGATGACTCTCGAACTGGAGATGACTCTCGAGGAGGCGTTAGAGGGCAAGCAGATGTACGTATAATTCTTTTTACCGTATTATTTAATTTCAATCAAGTGAACGGTTTTAGTACTGACAATTTCGAAATCCTTTCAGGACCGTCGGTATACTGAACTGATGGATGCGTTACGCGAGTTACAGGAGGAGGTGCGAAAGAGTAATGAGAAGCGAGATCAACAGCATCAGGAGTTGCTAGATTTGATTCGGGGGCTTCAGGGTTCGACGTCGCACGCCCGTACTCGAGGTACACGGTTCGATGACCCACCCTTCGATGACCCAGACGGACACCGAGACTTTAGTCCCAGAGGGAGGACAGGTAGTCATTTGGGTGATCAGCAAGGGCCTGGTGTGACACCACGAGATGAGGTTACCCGTGGTACTAGTGGTACAGATACAGCACCTATGGAGATAGAGGAAGAACCTCAGCAGGTTTTACCAGACCAACCTGTTCATTCTCAAGAACTGGTACAGAGCACCTCCTTAAAGCACACCCCTCCGGTCGATCCTGGTGCAGAGCACCCCTTCATTTATTCCACAGAGACAGAGATCCCCAGTCTCAGTGCACCCAAAGAGCTTACACCTGCAGGCGATTGACGGTGACATAGTTCCAACGTACAGCGCACCCCTACAGGCTATACAGGAGGACATAGTCCGTCAACACATCGCACCTCTGGAGGCAATACACGGGGACAGAGTTCCTCCTTACAGCTCAGCCATCCAGTGGATCACATTGAGCTGGACCGGATTACCCCACCCCTTCAACGTCAGGATCGGGTTCGCAGGGCAGGTTGGCAGCAGCGGACCCCATACACTGACCCCTCTCGGCCGAAGAGGCCAAGGATTAGGCCACAACCAGCACATGTATGGGCGCCCCACGCATTGATAGATCCTGACCACCTTGCGGCGTACCAAGCCTATAAGAGGAACTCGACTGGGGAATTGTAAGTATAATCGCAGATATTACAAAAATTATTTTGTATTTTGAAACTGCTAAGTAAAACTACTTTCTTATATAACTTCTTCAAAAATTATGCAGGCGTGATGTGGATCTACTCGAGCCAGTTGGTGTCCCTTGGTTCCATCGATTTCAAACCAACATCATGGAGTTGGAGGATACGGTATGGTCCTTACCTGAACATTATGTATAAGATGTTTCTGAAATAGTAGAATGCTAACAATACAAAATGTTGAAATTGTCAGCATATGGACGCGTACTTGCATATTCTGCGGAAGCGTCAGAGATATTACTCCACTGTCTACGGTCCGAGGATCAACATACAGGATTCACAGTTCTATGTAAGTGTTTAATTTGTACGGCTTTTAAACATCTATTTATGTGTTTCGTACATTTTTTATCTAACGTTTTATAAATTTTCTTTGTACAGTCATGGTTATTGAATGACTGGGAGAGATTGATGGGAAGTGGGGCCGACAAACCCCGCCGCAGTTGGTCTATGTTCAAGCATCAGTGGTCCGCTGAGGACCTTGCGGTGGTACTTGGATTGGTCCCGGCAGGAACCAAACCATGGAACGAAGTTGACGTGGTCAGTGTTTTATTTACATTGTTTGAATTTGAATTTTAAATAAATTTCCCACTGATAACACTTTGTTGAAACACATACAGGTTTTGATTCCTTGCAACCTTGGACGTACGCATTGGGCACTAGCCAGCGTCGACCTCACAACAGGAAGTATTTACCTGATGGACCCGTTCAGACAGGAGGTACCATTTAGCCATAGGAAAACGCAGCTCGCTTGCTTTTGAACATCTATTTATGTGTTTCGTACATCTTTTATCTAACGTTTTATAAATTTTCTTTGTACAGTCATGGTTATTGAATGACTGGGAGAGATTGATGGGAAGTGGGGCCGACAAACCCCGCCGCAGTTGGTCTATGTTCAAGTCAATGACACTTGGATCCCGGCAGGAACCAAACCATGGAACGAAGTTGACGTGGTCAGTGTTTTATTTACATTGTTTGAATTTGAATTTTAAATAAATTTCCCACTGATAACACTTTGTTGAAACACATACAGGTTTTGATTCCTGGCAACCTTGGACGTACGCATTGGGCACTAGCCAGCGTCGACCTCACAACAGGAAGTATTTACCTGATGGACCCGTTCAGACAGGAGGTACCATTTAGCCATAGGAAAACGCAGCTCGCTTGCTTTTGAACATCTATTTATGTGTTTCGTACATCTTTTATCTAACGTTTTATAAATTTTCTTTGTACAGTCATGGTTATTGAATGACTGGGAGAGATTGATGGGAAGTGGGGCCGACAAACCCCGCCGCAGTTGGTCTATGTTCAAGCATCAGTGGTCCGCTGAGGACCTTGCGGTGGTACTTGGATTGGTCCCGGCAGGAACCAAACCATGGAACGAAGTTGACGTGGTCAGTGTTTTATTTACATTGTTTGAATTTGAATTTTAAATAAATTTCCCACTGATAACACTTTGTTGAAACACATACAGGTTTTGATTCCTTGCAACCTTGGACGTACGCATTGGGCACTAGCCAGCGTCGACCTCACAACAGGGAGTATTTACCTGATGGACCCGTTCAGACAGGAGGTACCATTTAGCCATAGGAAAACGCAACTCGCTTGCTTACGATATTTTTTACCGTCGATGCTGCATGCGGTGGACTTTCACAGTCGCAGACGGAGGGACGATATGACGTATACATTGCAGAATAAGCCCTTTCCACTCAACATTGTGTCTAGAGACCGTGTGCCCCAACAGGATAGAGGGTATGACTGTTTAAAGATCTTATTCTATCCTAATCGGTTTTAATAACATTCAATTCTAACGGTTGTTTATGTGGTGAACTGCAGTGGTAACTGTGGTGCCCATACTTTGAGATTGATAGAGTACCTGGTAGCGAACATGGATATGTTCGACTGGTCAGAAAACGAAATGGGCACCATCTGAGAGAAGATGGCTGTGGAGGTTTTTTGTAACTCAAAGGATTGGTCTTCCAGTTAGTGATTTACTTGATGTACATAACATTTGAGTAATGAAATGAAATTATTTTTAAAAAAATTTTAATTGTTTGCAATTAACACTTGAACACACATTTGATATATTGAAATCCATAAACAATACAATGAATTGTAGACACTATAACAAAAGATACAGTATGACATTAAACGAACAACCAATAAATATATCATAATAGTTCAACATAAAAAAGCATAATAACCAACGGTCTGGACGATGTTGGAAGACATCAAGTTGGAGACATGTTCCTCTTGTACTGCCTTGTTATGTTTGATCGCCTTCCTCAATGGCTCAATTCATTCCACGATAGAGTTTGTCTCAGGGCACGTTTGTTTACTGTGTCCAATTGAATGACAGATGCTGCACTTGCGACGGTATTCATCGGGAACACTTATGCTGGGACCTTCATTAACCATCGGTGGGATGGAGCACCGCCTGCTATTATGTCCTGATTGTCCACATCTTCTACACGACTGTGTGGTTGTCCTCTCCGAAGACGAGGCATATCGACCTTCCATCGGGCGACCTGATTGTCTCTTCGACTTTGGATTTAAAACCACCCGAAATGCGATGTCGGATGGCACTACCCATGAAGAAGGATGGCCAACAGGCATAATAGGAACCGAGTATGCATCAATAAGTGTCTCTCTCTTGTAGTAGTCCGCACACAGAGATGTGAAATCCAAGTTTCGCTCCCTACAACAATGAAAACAATGAGATTCACGAACCCAAATAATATAAATCGTTAACTGTAACATCTCATGTACCTTGCCGTTGCGATTGCATGAGAACATGGGAAATGGTCCATTTGGAATTTGTTGCATGTGCAAGTCTTCAAGTGTAAGTTAACCGTCCATTGGTTTCCCTTCAATTTGACGGAGAATATGTTCCAGTCAACTGGATTTACGGTCATATAATTGCACTTCTCGACACATTTTAGGATCACAAGATGTGCTGCGTCGGTCAGTTGATGACGCATGGACCGTGCAGCTGCATGACGATCGTGAAACCACTTTTGTAGCATATTCCTAATGAACTCCGCCAGTGTCATCATTGGCAGTTGCCGTGCAAATTTTAGGCATGAGTTTATGCACTCTGCAACATTTGTGGTCATCAGCCTGTACCTTCTTTGGGGACAGTGTACGCGAGACGACTTGTGTGGACCGACAACAATGGCATATTCGAATGCACCCTTGTGCAGCCTATGTAACTCCTCCATGTGCCTGTTATAATTGAATTCACTGTATGTCCTAGCTGCTGAATCCATTATGTCGGCAACATCCTTTCTGTGGAATCGCTTCTTCATATTTTCACCAAAATGCCAGCAACATATAGTATGGGTTGCATAAGGGAACACTTTAGAAATCCCCGCTTCAATGCTTGCATGGCGATCGGAAATGAAAATCAGATCATCTATATGACCAAGGGCACCCCTCAAGCATTCCAAAAACCACTCCCATGAAAGGTTGTTTTCTGAGTCATCGTACCCAAAAGCAATTGGATACACTTGTTCGTTTCCATCTTGTGCAGTTGCAACAAACATTGTACCCCCGAATCTTCCCTTCAAATGGGTACCATCAACTGCAATCACAGGACGCATACACCTCCGAAAACCTCTAATTGAGGACCCTAACGACATGAAAAAGTACAAAAATGTATCATCGTCTGCGCATTGTAAGTCGGTGATTGTGCCAGGATTTTACTGTTCCAGAACGTACGCAAACGATTATAACAATTTGAAACTTTCTTCATGCGTTCCATAGGTCAAGGACAATGCATATTGCAAGGCATCATGTGCCTTACTGTACATGAATTGGATGCCATACATTGTTTTCATATCGGCGATTATGTCCTTCGGACGCATGAGACGACCATCATGTTGTTGAAGTCTAGGTGCAATGACTTCTCCGATTATGACTGCACTAGCTTGTCGGTGGCGACGGTGAACCTCCTCCAAAGGACAACTGTGTTGGTTGACAAAACTTCTGACTTGGAAGTAAGTTGGAAGTAAGTCCCTTCATCTCTCCTCACCGCTCTTAATTTCCACGTACAGTTGTCAATGATGCAAACTAGATGTAACGTTGTCTTAGTAGACCTTTTCACCTTTCATTCAAAGTTCTCCCGCATTGAAAAAAGGCCAACTAACCTCTTCAAATCCTTTTTACTCGGGAAAAATTGACCTTTATAAATCATGCATGTAGGTTCTTGTGTTGCTAAGGTGCTGCTTCTACCAATACCAAACGAGTATGAATCTGCTCCGGGAATAACCCACGTTATCGTATTATCAGAATCAGATACAGTTATATTATGTCGGACCTCGGAAGTCCCAGGCATATTTGGTACAACGCAACTAACTCCTTGTACATGTTTGAATTTGTGTACGCTCTTCATCCACATTTTCTAGATCATCTACCTGTTCATTATTTGCCTCATTATCCACCTCATGGTTCGGGTAATTGTTCATCTCATTGTACTGCTCAATTCGACAACCAAACACATCGCTAAATGGAGGTTCAACTACTTGGTCAACTGCTATCGGTGGGACACCACACATGTTTTCCCTACTTTCGGCGAAACTCTTTTGGGGATACAGTTGGTTGCTACCGCTAAAGGATTCAAATTGTTAGGTATTTTCAGGAGGAGGAATATCATTCCCTATCACATCTCCAGGTGTCCTCTGAGTTAGACTTACACATACTTGAGGGATCACCCGATCTTCCCCTAGCATAAACTGAACATCATCGTTATTTCTTATAAATGTACGACATGTACTGCCAGGAACGATTGATACTGATGCTAGATCAACATTGAATTTGTTTACATCATACTTCACAATGGTATGCACGATCGCCACCAATTCTTCGTAAGTCATATTCTTTGACACATACATTCCCTGGTTATCGAATCCAACAAACCTTTGACTTCCGTCGGGTAGTTGCTCCCATTGACCGATGTAAGATATTACAATTCTAACCCAATTCATGATGCTGTCAAATTAATCAAAACTATTAATAAAAACTCAGGAGTACAAAATATTTTCATAAATTACATTTACAAAGGCTCGGGTGAGGATATTTAAAAGGCTCGGAGAACACTAGCAAAGTCTCGAAGAATACATGAAAGTTTCGAAAAAGACATTTTTGGTCTCGAAAAAGACTTTAAAAGACTCGATTAGTAATTCAATAAAAAGTCTCGGAGAAGACCTAACAAGGCTCGATTAGTGATTATTTGAAAAGTCTCGGAGATGACTTGAAACGTCTCGGAGAAGACTTGAAAAGGCTCGATTAGTGATTTTTGAAAAGTCTCGGAGATGACATGAAAAGGCTCGGAGAAGACATGAAAAGTCTCGATTAGTGATTTTTGAGAAGACATGAAAAGGCTCGGAGAGGACTTGAAAAGGCTCGATTAGTGATTTTTGAAAAGTCTCGGAGAAGACATGAAAAAGCTCGGAGAAGACTTGAAAAGGCTCGGAGAAGACTTGAAAAGGCTCGATTAGTGATTTTTGAAAAGTCTCGGAGAAGACATGAAAAAGCTCGGAGAAGACTTGAAAATGCTCTAATAGTTATTTTTTAAAAGTCACGGAGAAGACTTCAAAAGGCTCGGAGAAGACTTGAAAAGGCTCGGACAAGACATGAAAAGGCTCGGAGAAGACTTGAAAAGGCTCGGACAAGACTTGAAAAGGCTCGATTAGTGATTTTTGAAAAGTCTCGGAGAAGACATGAAAAAGCTCGGAGAAGACTTGAAAATGCTCGAAGAAGACTTGAAAATGCTCGAATAGCTATTTTTTAAAAGTCTCGGAGAAAACTTCAAAAGGCTTGGACAAGACTTGAAAAGGCTCGGACAAGACATGAAAAAGTTTGGACAAGACTTCAAAAGGCTCAATTACTGATTTTTGAAAAGGCTCGGAGCAGACATGAAAAGGCTCGGACAAGACATGAAAAGGCTCGGACAAGACATGACTCGACAAATTGTCACAATGAAAATGTGAACAAATGAAAAGAAGTATTTGCACGAAATATTACCTTGTTGTAATGAAGCACGTCCAGTTGTTTGGATCTTGAACTTCTATTTGTATTGAGAGAGAGAGAGAGAGAGAGAGAGAGAGAGAGAGAGAGAGAGAGAGAGACTAACCCCGTTATCGTTTTTGTTGGAAGTGTGGAGAGAGAACCAGACAAACAGAATAACATAAATGATTATATAAGGGCAATTTTGGTAGTTCACCATAATAGGTGTCTTTTAAACTTAAGTTATTAAACCGGTCATAGAGTCACCAAATGAGTTGGAAAAGGTGATACTTTCCACCATTTCCACTAATATATATATATATATATATATATATATATATATTTTGTAGCTTTGCTGTAATTTTATATTATTGATGTAATTGACGAAGAACAACGATCCGGAAGAACGAAGACACCAGTAAGCTACCGCACGGGTTATTGCACATATATATATATATATATATGCAACATGCTGTTGCAGAGTGCATGTGTTGCACGTTTAAAATTAAAATTAAAATTAAAAGCAACACGAGCAGCATAATTGCGCAAGTGTTGCACAATTGTGTGTGCAGGTGTTGTCACGCATGATTGTCATGCACAAGGCACATGCATGTTGTGCAGCGCAAAGCAAAGCATGCGCACAAGCTTGGAGCAAAGGGCGGCAGCAGCGTGCGAGTGTCGCGCAAGGCTGCTGCGCACAACTACTCTCTCGTGCGGACGACAACTACACATGAAAGCGCAAGACCGAGTGTTCATGACACTAGGGTTTACGTATTTAGAAGCGTGAATAGGCCGGAATATTTTTATTAATGACTTGAACCTCCAATACATGTAAAGTGTAACATATGAGTCTTGGGGTAATCAAGTTGGACTTTTTTAAAAGCCTATTAGATGCAAAAGATGGACTTGAAGAAAAGAGATTATAAGAAGACCAAGGAATGTCTTTGATAACTTTTGTAATTAGATATTATTATTTTTAAATTAGATAACCCATCGTACTCGGTCAAATCATATATGCTTTTATTATGAGATGATTAAAGCATTTCCAAGCATATACATATCATTGAGATTAGGTGTGCCTACACATATATATGTTGATATGTCATACATGCATTATAGCCATCTATATTATGTGTTTATTTTTTTATTTTTTTTTTTAATTTGATTAAAATGGGTAATTCACATAATTGGCTATATATTAATGGGATTAGTTTTTAGGAGTAAAAACTTGGTAATTCTCATTAATTACTAATTTTTTTTAAAGAGTTTAATTACTTAGATTAGTAGGGTCCTTTATATATATTAAGATTAATTCGATTAAGCTCCTAATAATAATTGGACCTAATAATGTGTTTGGTTTTAATAGCTAAAACTTGGTAAATACACATTTAATAATTCTAGTCTTAGTAAATAGTTTACATAGATTATAATTATCACTAATGAACTAGATTTTTTAAGAGTTATAAATCAAATTAGTTTATTAGTTATTGGAATAGGATTCTAATAATTTGTGATTAATGCACTTGACGCTTAGATTGAAATTAGCCGTTTAATCTAGTTTAATCTAGGTGCATTAATATTAATTGAAAACCCTAATTGTAAAATAGTGAGTGGGAGAGGGATATATGACAGTATATCCCGCTGTCTCCATCATTAGTTCAACAATTTGAGATTCGAGTGGGGTCTCGTGACGACTTTGCTTTCGACCTCCCTAAGGAGGGTTTTCATAAGAATTAATACCAAGGTTGACTTCCTAACGGATAGGATTTCGGAGGATATTTTGGGATTGACCGACCCTAAGGCTACAATTCTCGAGTTAAGCTCTTGAGATCTGAAATGATGGGTTATGCTCACAAGGTTTTAATTAAATTGGTTAATTAAAAACCTGACTAAATAAACGATGATTGAATGATACTGGAATAAGAGTTATTCTAGTACATCATTTGATTGAGAAAGTCTCGATCCAACATGTAAGAATTGACCGACCCTTAGGTGGCACTTGCTTGTGGTATGTTGGATTGTCGTTGCATAGAAACATTGTTTTCTTAGGGTTGTTCTTGTTCATTAAACATTTTCATGCATCATGTTTAATTTTATACCGAACATTCGCACATGTTTAGAATGTATGACTGAATGAATTCTTAATTTATGGTTTTTCAGCAATGTCATCTGCATTTTTACAAATCCTAGCAAATGACAAATTAACTGGTGATAATTACACTAAATGGAAACATAACATAAATGCAATATTGGTCACCAAAGACAACAAAAATAAGACCGGTAAGGCAAATGTTGTCGAACCATCTTCCTCTAGTAATAAGAAGAGGAAGAGGAAGAGGTCTGTTGGGAAGGCTAAGAGTAAGCCCAAGCCCAAGAAAGCCCAAGGCAAGAAAAAGGCACCTCCACCGACCAAGACAAAGGAAAATGTTTCCATTGCGACAAGGTTGGACACTGGAAGAGGAATTGTCCTCAATATCTAGAGGAGGTAGCCAAGAAGAAGAAGACAAAAGGTAAATATGATTTACTTGTTCTTGAATCATGTATAGTGGAAGATGATTCTTCACCCTGGATAGTTGATTCGGGGGCTACTAACCATGTTTGTTCTTCTATGTAATGTACTGATTCTTGGATATAGCTTGAGGAGGAAGCCTTCTCTATGCGTGTTAGGTTAGGGGATGTCATGTTAGCCCGAGCAGTGGGTGTAGTTAGACTACATTTTGGAAGTTGTTTCATTGTTTTGAATAATGTATTTTTAATTCCTGGATTTACTCGAAATTTGATTTCAGTTTCCAAGTTGTTGGAACGATTATATTATGTTTCTTTTAATAATAAGTCTGTTATTATTGCAAAGAATGGTTTGAATATATGTTCATGATTAAATGAAAACAACTTGTATGTTTTAAGACCGTGAATACATATTACACTGCTCAGCACTGAATTGTTTAAAGTTGAAAAACCTAAAATAAAATGACAAAAGATTTCTCTAGAAAATGAAATGTATCTATGGCATCTAAGACTTGGCCATATCAACCTTAACCGGATAGATAGACTAGTGAAAATCGGACCTTTAAGTGAGTTAAAGGTTGACACCTTACCTGCCTGCGAATCCTGTTTAGAAGGTAAAATGACCAAGAGACATTTTACTGGAAAAAGGCTTAGAGCTAAAGAACCACTAGAGCTTATACATTCAGACGTCCGTGGACCGAAGAATGTCAAAGCAAGGGGTGATTATGAGTATTCTGTCACCTTTATAGATGACTACTCGAGATACAGATATGTCTACCTAATGCAACGGAAGTCGGAAACTTTTGAAAAGTTCAAAGAATTCTGAGCTGAAGTTGAGAACCAGTTAGGAAAAACTATCAAGTTTTTATGATCGGATCGTGGTGGTGAGTACCTTGACCAAGAGTTTGAAGACTTTATGGTCGAGTATGGGATAGTGTCCCAACTCACAGCTCTTGGTACAACATAACAAAATGGTGTTGCGGTGAGGAGAAACATAACCCTAATGGAAATGGTGAGATCTATGATTAGTTTCTCATCATTACCAAATTCCTTTTTGGGATATGCGTTACAAACAATTGCTTACATTTTGAATGTAGTCTCATCCAAATATGTTCCTAAGACTCATTTAGAGTTGTAGAATGGTCATAAAGCTAGTTTGCAGCATTTCCGCATATGAAGGTGTCCAACACATGTGCTGAAGAACAAAAGTGGAAAACTATACCCTAAGTCTGTGGTCTATTTGTTTGTAGGATATTCCAAGGAGACCAGAGGTGGATACTTCTATAGTCCTGAAGAGAACAAAGTATTTGTATCGACGAATGCAACGTTTCTTGAGGATAACTATATTAGTTAACATAAACCTCGTAGCAAGATTGTATTAAATGAAATGCAGCCTGGTACGACTTGTGCTCACTCAACATGAGTTGTTGATCCATTGACATCTGATAGTCAGATGATTCATAGTCAGGATACATTATCACCTAGACGTAGTGGGAGGGTTGTGAGACAACCTAAACTCTATTTGGGTATAGGTGAGGGACGAGATGTCGTTTCTAATGATAGTGTGGATGATCCATTGACATTTAAGAATGCAATAGAAGATCTTGACAAAGAGGAATAGCTTAAAGCCATGAATCTCGAGATAGAGTCCATGTACTCTAACTTAGTCTGGGAACTTGTAGACTTATCGGATGGGGTAAAACCCATAGGGTGTAAATGGATCTATAAGAGAAAGAGAGGAGTAGACGGGAAGGTAGAGGCCTTCAGGCAAGGCTAGTGGCTAAGGGTTATACCTAGAAAGAGGGGGTCAATTATGAAGAGATCGCTCTCGAACAAATCCATCAAGATCAACGAATCTCAAAATAATCGCCCTTTGCTCTTTGTTCGATTCATCAAGTGCTTCATCAACTGGAATACAAAATTTGGCATCCCTGATTTCCTCACGGATCTTATCCAGCACTTTGTTAGCAAGAATACTTAACAACTCCTTTTGAATATCTAGTGATGTATATTTGCTTGTTTGCGGATCATTTTCAAGAACAACTTCTGCAATTTCTTTATTCACTCTTGCTTGCAACTTGATTATTTCAATAAAGTTCGCACGATTTGTAGAATTAATGAATGCATCATGACCCCTGAAAGCGCACCCTTGCATTGCTAGCCACTTCACAATCTATAAAGGGATCTTGAGTCACAATCGGTTATGCAAAAATACTTCAGAAGATTGTCTGCTCATGACATTATCGATATGACATAAATGATCCTTTAAATTATCCCAACATCGTGTATGGTGATTGTGTTGTGAATTATGATCCCCTACATGTTCCTTCAATGGACAATCATCACCAAAATTAACTCTCTTTCAATTTTGGAAACCTCAAATAATAAATGTTGGATACTTTAATGGAGAAGTGGCAAAAAGAAAGCATGGGAAACAAAATACTCTATCTTCTTTTATAGAATATTTGAGCCATGGAAATTTTTGGAACCAAGAATGTTGAAATCGTTGTTTCTTATCATGAGTGAATGGATAATGATTCAATATAGGTTGATATGGCGCCATTTTGACATATATTCTTTGAATTTCATCACGCTTGTCAATGAGGTAAGCCTTTATGGGGTAAGTCTCTATTGGAACACGTGATCCAGGATCACGTTCATAGTAATGAGTGTTCATATTTTGTGGGGTATCCACATTCTCAGGTTCAGATCTTCGGGATAAAGAATGAGATGAAATATGAAGGTTACATGGAGACTTTAACCTTTTTGATGATTGACCATAATCTTTTTTTCCAAAGTATGAAGTGATTGTGTTTCTTCACTTGGGTATATAATTGTCTGACATTATAACCTAAAAGGCTAAAATAATAATTGAATTGTCATGAACAAAGAAAAAAACTATGTACATATATGCCAACTTACTGCTAGTAAAATGAGATTCGATAAAATAAATAAATAACTCACTCACCCATGGAACAATAAAGAATAGTAGTAAACAAATAAACAAATCTCACTAGCTAAAAAAGATACAAATCCTACAAATCCCAGTATCACTTTATAAACACTAAACACACGCACACCAATTGTTAAGACAACAAAAGTGTTGTTGTATTCTTGATATATTTTGCTTAATTTTACCCACATGAACAAATTTGGTGTGATTAAATTATTCTACATTTAGCATGTTAAAAGATTGAATGGAAACAATAAAAAAAGATAGCAATAAATAAACAAATAAATCACCATATCCATTTAATTCCACCACCAAAATCCATTTTTGACAAAGCAATAAAGCTTGGCTATCCTATAATATCATTACACAGTTAAACATTTTTAATTAGAATCAAAGCATCATAAAATTCTTTTCAAAAGATCATATAACGTATCTGCAACTACAAGTTTACAACTGTAACTAAACCAAACAATATAGAGTCATAGAGATTAAGATATCATATTTTCAACAAAATAAATCTCAATCAATTTTGACATGCATCTAAAATAAGTTAACATTATGATTATAACAATAGTTGCTTTAAACTTCAATGAATTTGACCGATTGAATGGAAACAATACATACAATTTGAGGTTTTTTAATCAGGAAAAATAAACCCTAACTATTAAATTTGTAGCATCCATAAATAAAAAATTAGGGAAAGGATTAAACTTAATTATTAACCTCTTGAGAGTGAGACAAATTTGGAGAGAATGTTGAACAATTGTCCACTTGTTATTGTTGTAAGTTTGGAACGTGTTGTTACTTGTTAAGCTTCCAAAAGTTACAAATTTGGAGAGAATGTTGAACAAATGTTCACTTCTTGTTGTTGGAAGTTTGGAATGTGTTGTTACTTGTTAAGCTTCCAAAAGTTTTTTTTTTTTTTTTTTTTTTTTCGGTTTGTTTGATACCCTGATACTGTGATGCTCTGTTTGATAACTTTTACTTTTTGTTTGTATCTAATACTTGCTTTACTTTTGTTTGTGTTTAGTTAGGTTAGATTGGTAAATAGATTTATAAATAGGGTAATTTTGAAAAACTCTAATACAATGGCAAACTTGTGAATTTTTTTAAAAACGTTACAGCCCAGGCTACTTTTATAATAAATCCACCCTTGATCATACTTGTAATTTCAATTGCTGCATTGAGTAGTTGGGAAAAGGTGTCGCGGAATCGCATGCCTGATATACACTATATAACAAATAACGTCTACTAACCAAAAATAAGATGAGAGAATCCAATCTTACAACATAGGAATTTGTGGAAAACCCAAAATAGGGAAAAACCATAGTTGTCAAGACGACAATAGAAAAATATCACTATATAGAAAATTGTTACTACTACAAATTCTAATATTCTTTCTCAAACCCCAAACCCCAAACCCCAAACCCCAATTACAATCGAACCTTACTGAGCCCAAGCTCACAACCGAGCTTTACACCCTAACTCTTATCTTATAGTGCTCACAAGGTCCTCCGCGAGTGCACCCCCCGAATATCCCATAGGTCTCCCCTCAATATTACCCCTAGATCTCTCCCTGAATCCCAGATATTCATTGGATCCCACTTTTGATATTCTCATGGATCTCCTCTCGAGTCTCCCCCCAGATATCCCTTGGGTCTCCCACCCTTTGGAAATCCCTATGTCTCCCCTCGGATCTCCTCGGGTCTCTCCTGATCCCCCCAGGTCTCACTCCTTGGATTCACCCACTCTTAGATATTTTTGGTGTCTTTTCAAGTGTTTACAACCAAAGGATAAGCATCACTATTTATAGGATCACTATTTTTGGTCTTTAAGGAATCAAATTCCCATAAGTAGTTGGAAACCACCTAACAAATCTTTTCTAAACAAGTAATCCTGAAACAAAATCTTCCCCAACTCGAAAACAAACTCTCCACATGTTTTCCCATGTTTTCTAGGAGTTCCACATGCCAAATTGGACCCCAAAATAGTGCCTCACACACCCTTACGTGTCCTAACACTTCTGGCGCGCAGCAACTCGCAAGTGCTGCGTAACAATCTTCCGACAGCTCGTACGGGATTATTTGGGACCAGATTCTAGCACTGTTTTCACTGTTAGCTTCATCTCAGACTCTTCTTTCAAATGCCACCTGAATCGCAATTATCCGAATCCATTTGGAGTACTGTAGCAGTTTGCAATTACTGCAAAAAAGAATTTAAGTTGAACAAATCTAAAGGATATGGCTCATATCGGAAGCATAAATGAACAGCCATCCAGACACACATGCCAGATTGAGTTCACAAGCTCAAATTTCCAGGTACGCTACCCTAACCAACAGTTATTTAAATATAGTGATGAAAAAAAAAAATAGAGAAGAATTAGCTAGAATGGTTGCATTAGAACACTTACTACTTAGTTTTGGTGAAAATGTTGGTTTTGTTAATTATTGTCAACAAGCATTAAATCCTGCTGCATGTCGTATTCCTAGAACCACTTTCACACGTGTACTTTCTAACATTTATAACAAAGAAAAAAGGAAGTTGGAATTTTTTTTTTTTTGAAAATTATGAAGGTCGTGTTTCTGTATGTGTCGACATTTAGACTGACCATTAGCCAATGCATTCATACTTGGGTGTCACTTGCCATTATATGGATAATGCATGGATTATCCAAAAAAAGAATTATTGCATTTAGAGTTTTTGATGATTCACATATTGCTGCTAATATTTTTAGACATCTTAGAATTATTTTTTGAAGAGTATAAAATTGAAAACAAATTTTTTGCAATTGGTTTTGATAATGCTTCCAACAATACCACAGCTATTCCTTCTTTAATTGAATTATGCAAACCTTATCTTGGTGGTAAAATTTTTCATCAAAGATATGGCATGTCATGCTTTAAATTACTGGAGTGTGCATTTACTAGAGTCCGTTAATACTATGAA
Organism: Acer negundo; assembly: GCA_035582765.1. Taxonomy (NCBI): domain Eukaryota; kingdom Viridiplantae; phylum Streptophyta; class Magnoliopsida; order Sapindales; family Sapindaceae; genus Acer; species Acer negundo. The sequence continues at coordinate 13,730,426 of CM069243.1, forward strand.
AACAAAATGGTTAGACTATTATAAGGATTTTCCAACTATTTATTTGATTGCAATGTGTTTTGTTCCACATTGTAAATTAGAAAATTGGTCTGAATATCTAACTGTTTATTATCAATATTTAGAAATAGATTATGATGTTACTAGGTCTTCTTCTAGAGTTAAGACATTATTGTATGAGTTATATGATGAATATCTTAGAGTTTATGGTCCATCACTGAACGTAACATAGATGTTCCACAAACTCAAAATGTATCTCATTCCCAATCATCCTTTGGATTAATGGGGTTAGGGTATAAATTGTTATCCCAAAAAACCAAAAAATTACGAGATCCTTCTTCATCAAGCTCGACCTTGTATTTCGAGGTTGAAAGTTATCTAAGTACATCTTTTGAGTTTATGGGAGACGGTGATGTTAAAAATTTTGATATCCTACACTAATGGAATGAGCATGAAAGGTACTTTCCAATCTTGGCGATTATAGCCAAACAAATTCTTTCAACACCAGTTTCTACAATGGCTGTGGAACAAGAGTTTAACTCTGGTAGAAATATTCTGGACGTAAGACGTTCACTTTTGAGTCCAGAATCAATTCAGATCCATGCTTGTGTTAATGATTGGACCAAGGCGCAAAACAAACAATAAGAAATCGATCAAGATGCACCCTACGATTACTTCAATAATGACCACCATACCCCTACCACTGGAACGAATGATAACAATTAGTTACTGTGCCACCTCACATCACGTCATCATCAAACCTGCAATAAAAGGTAAGAGAACTACGTGGTCTTTGATTCCTCTAAACCCCATGAGGATACGTAAGCAATTTAATTGTGGTAAAAATTAAGTGTAATGCTAATTTTACATTTTTTTTAGTTTTATTTTAATTTCTTTTTTTAGTTTGTCATATATTTATTTTATTTTAATTTCGGGTTACCCAATAAAGTGCATTTACAAATTTACATGTCTAATATATTTTTTTTGTTAAAATAATAATAATAATAAAGAGAATTGAATCAGACAAAAACAATAGAACCGGACCGGAACCTCCCTCAAAGAGGTTTCGGTTCTGGTAACTAGGAATCGGAACCGTCGATTCAGAATCAGGAATCGAAACCGAACCAGACGGGGGCATGTCTACCAATACCCCTATCCATTCAAGACCAAATACAAAAGATTAAATATAATAAAATCATTTATTTATAGGCATCCATCATTCCAAATGGGTTGGGGTGCTCCAAAAGATAAGAGTGGTTATATTAACCTTCCACTAACATTTTAAAGAATCCCTCCACTATTTCAATGTATTTGAAGTAGAGATGTATATTTTTCCCCGGGGTTCCAATTCCCCGCGTTCCCATCCCCATTTGGGAATTTTTTTTTTTTTTTTTTTTTAATAAGAAAAATTTGGGGGGGGGGGGGGGGGGGGGGGATGAAAATCATCCCCAAATTGAAATGGGGATGGGGATGGGGGGAGGTTCCCCATCCCCATTTCCCCATTTCCCCTAAAATATATAAATATAATTATATATATATATATATTTTTTTTTTAATTTTTTTGTTTATTCTTTGAAAACTCTAACTCCCTAAGTATATGCACATTTTATATAAAATGCACTAATGAATTTTATTTTGTATTTGTAATGGAATGTTTGTTTTTTTAATTTAATTTGTAAATTTTAGTCAAATAGGGAAATGAGTTGGGGGTATTTGTAATGGAATATTTGTTTTTTTAATTTAATTTGTAAATTTTAGTCAAATGGGGAAATGAGTTGGGGGGGTGTAATGGGAGAAACGGGAAAATGGAAAATGGAAAAATAGAAAAAAACGGAAAAAAACGGAGAAATTGAGAAATTGGGAACGGGTATGGATATAGGTCCCTTCAAAATTCTCCATCCTCATTTTCCCTAAATGGGGAAAAGGTATTTGAAGTGGGGATGGGGATGGGGGAACCTATATCCATCCCTATTCTCCAAACATGCATCTCTAATTTGAAGTTCAAAAAGATTATAAAATTTTAAAGTTATTTTAAATTGAAATATAAATGAATAAATTAGTATAAAATTCTTCCATTACAATTAATTTTGAAGTAAAATAGATTTTCTTTACATGTAGATATTAACAAATGGAGTCTGTTTAGGAACTTAGGACGTGTTTGGGGCGTTGGATTGAACTATTTTAATCTCAGTTCGGTGTTTGGCATCGTTTTGGATATGGGATTACTAAACCCAGAAGCAAATTTAGTTCCATGATTATGGGACTAAATAAACCCACTATCCACCCTTCACCCTGTCTTTATTTGTCCTAGGATTATTTTCACCAACCCACGCCAACTCATTTGATCACCGGTTTCTCATCAGCATTCAACAAACAAACCCAGATCTTTAAGACCATCACCGCCACCGCCGCCGCCACCAAAAATTACAAACAAAAAAAATATGCAAAACAAAAATGAAAAAAAAAAAAATTGAACTAGACCACCCAATTAAGAAAAGAAAAAAGAAATAGAAAAAAAAAAAAAACAAAACAAAAAACAGAGCAGATCGTGTGTTATCGGAGATGGCGCATCCTACCAAACCACCACAAAAATCATTTCCATAGCGGCCATCATGTGTTTGGTTACCAAGAAAATGAAAGAAAATGAAAAGAAAGAAGAGATGAGTGAGAACGGAGTAGAGAAGAGAGGAGAGAAAGAGATGGAGAGAAAGAGAGGAGTGAAAAAGAAGTAGAGAACAGAGGATAGAAAGAGAGGAGTTTGATGAGTGAAGAAATTGAGTCAACGGAGGAGAGAGTGAGTCTGGGAAAGAGGGGAGAGGAAGAGAGTTAATAGAGGAGAGAAAGAGAAAGAGATAGAGATGAAAATTAAAATAATGATTTTTCTTTTAAAAAAATTATTATATTTAATCCAATCCTATGTTATACCCAAACAAAACGTGGTATTAATTCAGTTCAGTCTCATATTTCTCCAAACATAGTATATTATTAATTTAATCCAATTCAGTCCAATCCAACCCCAGTCTCATCTTAATTCAATCCGATCCTATGAAATAATCCAATCCAATCCCGCACATCAAATGGGCTCTTAGTGGGTTACATAGCACTTAACTCAATTAGGCCCATTTAGTTTATGTTACAAGCCCAAATATCAAGAACGAGATTATTTTATAGAGAAATGCTATTTATATTTCTCGTTTACATTTCTCACTTATTGCTTGACATGTGTACATTTTTTCATTTAATAAAAAAACTTTTATTTTTCACTACAAAACTTGTTTACATCTTTACTCCTTGCTAATGAAATGAAAATATGTATACGTGTCAAACATAAACCAATTTTGTAGTAAAAAGTGATAACTTTTTATTAAATAAAAAAGTATATACACGTAAAACAACGAGTGAAAAGGGCAGATAGCATTTCCTCTTTTATATACTTATATGAATTTTCAAAAGAAAAAATTAGCGAATTTGCTCCTTTAAAATTTATTCAGAAGATAATATTAAAAAGGAAAAGGTGAAGACATGAACGATAAAATTAAGCTTAGAATCTAATGAAATTGAATTTTTGGTAGATGTTGCCTGAAATTTGAATTACGAACAGGTAATTAACGAATCAAAGAGTAAATAAAACGAATAAGAAAATAAACAAATTGTTATTATGATAATGCAAAGTTGAAATTTGTGAGTTTGGCCAGAGCTAAAATGGGTAACGCTCAGTCACCATCGTCAGATCCTCGCTACGCTTCCGCTTGCAGGTTTCTCTATCTCTTACTGTCTTTTTATTTTTGTTTTGTGATTGTATTGATTGATTATTAATTTTGTAGAGCATTCACTCAACATTATTTGGAAGAACTCAAATCACTGTTCGCTTCACTGGCCGCAAAATCTCAGAGCAACGGCCAATACATATCTCCCTCTGTTTTTCAGGTTTTTTTTTTTTGGTTTCAGATACAATTATATTTTCAATCTTAATTTGGTATTATTATGATGGTCAACTGCGCTTAATTTTGGATATAGTCATATTTTGGATTGAATGGTCCTCTCGGGGAGAGAATGTTCGATTTAATTACCCAGCAAAGACATGATCATAAACTCACCTTTCAAGACCTTGTAATTGCTAAAGTAAGTGCTATTATTGATGATTTTTATTTAATTAGTTTTCAACGTATACCAATAGCTGTTACATGTATTATAGATGTGAGTAACTCTGGGTTTTTTTTTTGTTTTTTTTTTTTTTTGGGGGTACCTTTTGGTTGTTTCAGGCGACTTATGAGAAAGGAGCAAATAATGAGATTGAAGAGTTTCTTTATAGGTTATTAGACGTTAATGGTGATGGCATCGTGGGGAGGTAATTATACTACTAGATATTTCCTCGAATGCATAAGAAATAACTAAAGTAAAAAAGAAAGAATGATGGAATAATTTTCGTGGTATCTGTTCCTGTTGCTGCCAAATTGATGAACCTGTTTAGTGATTTAGTTGTTTTTGCATTTTCTGCTGCATGAAATAGATACTCCTAGTCCATCTGGGTTGCACTCCTAATTTTCTTGTCTTGGTGTGTTTGTTCATTTGGAAAATGATGTCAGGTCTGATCTTAAATCCATTGTAATTGCAATGTTGGGCAATATATTTTCCACGAGTACTTCTGAAAGTGGATCAAGTTCACATCAGGAAATCGTGGATGTATTTCTCAATGCTGCAACATTTTCAAAGAATGGTGAAACAAGTACCGAGGAAAGTATGTCTTTAGAGGATTTCAGAAATTGGTGTTCTCTTGTTCCATCTATCAGGAAGTTCCTTGGAAGCTTATTGACGCCGCCTGATTCAGGTTCTCTGCTCTTCTTCAATTATTTGTGCTCTATCAGTTCTTGCTCTATTTAGTTTTATTGTTTTACCTTTTAAGATTGTCTTCTGGATACAAATATAAATGCAAAACATAAGTATGCCAAGTCTGATACAAATTTAATATAAGTGAAAATTAAATAAAAACAATTTGGTTATGGTCCTTAATTCTATCAGTTTTTTTGATCACTATAATACCCGTATGGAATGCTGATCTTTAAATATTTTTGTCTGTGTGCTACATTGGAATTTTTTATTACAGTGTTTTATTTATTTCCTCTATGATGAGCACCATAATGATGTCTTGCTTTAAAATGAAATGATGATGATTATTTTCAGTATGCTGTGATGTACCCAAAAGTTGTGATATTTTACTAACCTTCATTCTTTTTTTTATTTTATGTATTTGATACAACTGGTCTCAATTGTGATAAGTTTCTGTTGTAGCAAAACCAGGTTGTCAAGTTCCTCAGTTGCTGCATCTAGAGAATATTGATCCTAGTATGTTATTGTTGAGGAAGGAATATGCATGGCATATAGGAGGAGTTCTTTCTCAGCAAGAGCTGGAGGAATGGAAACTCTTGTATCATAGTGCTGTGAATGGCTCAAGTTTCAGCACATTCTTGGGTAACATATCGTAAGTAGCTTGCGCTGTTCACACAATTATCCAATATTTAATTTGCAATGCAGATCTTATTAGTTTTTATTTTATTTTTATTTCTAGCTATGCTGAAGTCTTTCATTTTATGTTATCAACCAAATTCAGGCATGCATATATGATTCCGACAGTCTGAGAGGAATATGCTTTTACAGTCTTTACACAAATAGTATTGTTGTCAGATGTTCCCCCTAGTTTCCTAACTTATCTTGAATTTCACTATCATATTCTTGACAGTTAAAATTTCTGGATGTGTTTAGTAGAGGCTTCAATAAGAACTTCTTTAGCTAGTATAGTGAGAAGCTTATGGTGGCCAAATCCTGTAAGAAATGTTATTGATAAATATGTTTGGCTTCTATAAATTTGTATAGAACAGATATCTTTTTATTTTTTTTTAATTTTTTAATTTTTTTATTTTCTGAACAAAAGCAATTGTATTGAACAAAGAGATTTACAAGAGGAGAGAGCAAGTTGTCCTTAACAATAAAAGAAGGAAATAGCTTCCAGAAGACAAAAAATCCTATACAAAAGCCCACCAAAACTCTAAGCAAGAGCAAAAACAAACCCTATCAAGCTAGAGCAGCTTCCAACTTAAGGTAGATAAAGAAGAAAGGAACTTCTTTACAAACGAAAGAAACTGAATCCCAGCGAAGCCCATAAGTGAATCCTATTCAACAAAAAGCATATATCTTCTCTTGTTTCATTCTCAATTAGCTTTGCAACCTTCCTCAAATGGAACAAAAAATTCACCTAGAATCTACAATGAAGAGGCAGGGGCCCCTTAAGATGGACAGTTTTAAAAAGCTTATTCCATAGGCTGGAAGCAATGGGACACCGGAGAAAAAGATGATCTATGCTCTCAAAATTCCTTTTGCATTTGATACACCAGAGGATGGGTCTTCTCCTTTGTATCATGTCATTGGTATTTAATTTCCTTTGACATAGGTTCCAAGCTAAAGATTTTACCTTTTTAGGGACCTTAGCTATACAAATTACTTTAGAAAGGTCAAAAGATGGAATAGAGGACTCTTCTACAAGCGGCACAAAAAGAGTTCACAGAGAAGCTGTATGATTTGTCAAGAGTCTATATCCTTCTATCCTCTTAGAATCATCGAGCCTAAACCCTTCAATTTTACCCACTTAATGAGCAAGCTCCCTCACCTCTTCTTCTTTCAAGTTTCTACGCAACATGAGATTCCATCCCAATTGTTTCTGGGACTGGATGCATAGCTAGTAGCTGTAGGTGGATTTTTCCCTGTTGAAAGTTTGAAAATATTAGGAAAAAATGTGCAAATAGCAGCCTCTTCTCTCCATTCCCAAAATCTGATGGACTTGCCATTTCCAACAACAAAGTTGGTATTTGGCAGTGTTCAAAAAAGCGCTAGGCGGACCTTTATTAAGAGTATATAAAAATACAAAAACAACAAAAACTAGGTAATTCTCGGACAAAGTTAGCAAATAATTAAAATTCCACAAGTCAAATCTAACAAATAATTAAAATTCCACCAGACTCTATCAAAATTCAAAATACAAAAACTAAGATTCTTTCACATTCAAAATTCAAATCATCAAGAAAGTTACAAAAACGACGTTTATTTATTTATTTTAAGAAAACCGCTTAAGCAGTCATCGTCACCTAGGGCGCCTAGGCGGTGCCTGACGCTGATTAGGTGCCTTTCCACCTAACATCACTGATTACAACATATTCGGTGTGGCCGGTGGCCGCCTAGGCTGAGTTTTTGAACACTGGTATTTGAAGAGAAAAGGTTGCTAATTTGGGTGATTGAGATCCATGGGCAGCGGCTGTTGTTTATGGAAACAACCTTTGAGTCCCACCCATTATCCTGAAGGCCATATTTGCTTTCAATAACTGCATGCCATAGGGAGTTGGTTTCCAATGAAAATTTCCATAACCATTTCCCAAGGAAAGCCACATTTCTTTTTACCAAACTTCCCACACCTAGGCCCCCTTGATGGATTAAAGAAGAGACTGTTTCCCATTTAACCAAGTCTCCCTTTAGGTTTACCATTTTGAAGAAAAGAGAAATTAACAGAACTTAGGCACCCTTTAATCCATTTTCTCCATCTTTGAACAAATTCCTTGACTTGAAAGATAAAATCAAGGAAGTCCTGGTCAATGTAATCATAAGATTTCTCTAAATCAATTTTAAAAACTATCCCTTCATTCTTAGCTTTTCTATACTCTTCTATCCCTTTGTCAGCTATTAGGACAGCATCTAATATTAAATATTTGCCTGCCTTTGACAAAAGCTCCTTGACTGGCTGAAGTTGTATCCTCCAGGACATTCCTTAGTCTCAAAGAAAGCACTTTATGAAAGTAGCATTGATTTGAAATTGACAATGCCACTATTGAAAAATTCTGCAAAAACAGCCACTAGATCATCCTTTATGACCTCCCAACATTTATGAAACACTGCAAGGATGAAACCATCAAGCCCCAAGGACTTGTCTTTAGCGCAATCAAAAATGGCTTTCTTGATTTCCTCTTCTCCAAAAGGTCTCTCTAACCAGTCTGCTTTGGCCTCTGACAAAGGACACCAACTCAAACCAATTAAACTAGGTTTGTCAACATACTCTTTAGACTTTAGAGTACAACATTGAAAAGAAATCTGAATTTCTTTGTCAATATCCTCATTTCTCTCCACCCATGGACTTTTTATCTTTCTAAATTCATTATTTTCATTTATTTTTATAAGAAAAACATATAATGATAAATATTTTGATATTTCATTTCAGTTTCTTGGTTGCTGGAACTACTTCTTAAGTCGTAGTGGATGAATAATTGTTCATTTGATCTGCAGAAATGATGATGGACCAACTGTGTTAATTATTAAGGACAAAAAAGGATGCATATATGGAGGTTATGCTTCTCAGACTTGGGAGAGGCACGGCGATTTCTATGGTGATATGAAGTCTTTTCTTTTTCAGCTCTATCCAAAGGCAGCTATTTTCAGGCCTACTGGAGCAAACAATAATATACAATGGGTATGTATTTACATTTTTTAACTGTTGATAGGGTCCCCATCCACATGTTGCCATGCTGTAATTAAGTTGAGCATTGCGGGCACCAATTTTAGTCCTGATAGCTTCTTAGTCTTATTAGTTTAGTAATGATACAAAAATATTGTAAGTCATTGGGAAACATAAAGATTACTTCCAGGGAAGAAATTTTTCTGTTTGGAAAATCACATCCTGCTGTTGTTTTGTCTACTCCGAGTAAGGGCTATTACCATTTTGACTATGGCTAATATTTTTAGTGAAAAAATCAACCGGTTAAGGTGCCCTTGGAGACAAATATGTCTAAGTAACCTATCTGATTTAAGTAGACACAACTGGGTGAATCTCTATAAAGTGCTTTTGAATACTCGTCAGAACTTATGTGGCAAGAACACTTTTTTTCTGCTAGGAGGGTTACAAGTGACATCATCAGAAAAAAAAAAAAAAATTGATTATGTCCTCTTTCAACTAATGGGTTTCTTGATTGTTTGAGCAATGAAGAAGGCAATCCTTTTTAGGGTCTTATCTTGTTATTAGTCGCTTGCAAGCTAATGTGGGTTTGAGTTGCAGCTTAGCTTAGTTGACTTGTGTCTCTTTTGAGCTAAGCCAAATATCCATACTATGTTAGTACTTAGTATGTTTGATTTTCAGACAAATCCAAACTGACATGGGCTTAGCATTCCGGGCTTATTCCTGTGTGCAAGATAACTGTAATAGCTGAGTGGTGCATATGCTATTATACGAAATTTCATGATTTTTTTCACAATGAAAGGAACAAATTTCATGGTAAGATATGTACCTCAATTACACCGAAATATGTTTTTCAGGCATTCAATGCAAATACAATGATGACGTGTAATAATATGCTAAAATTCTCAATTAATGTTTTGCCTTTTTTTTTATTTTTTTATTTTTTTATTTTTTTATTTTTTATTTTTTTTTAAATGCATGAAGTTCTTCATTTTGGTAAAAGTGTTATTATTTAGCATAGAAAAACTGTCAGAAAAGTTTAACAATGGTTTTTGAACCAGATGTCTTGCTTTTAGCTGTGTTCAGTGGTTAGATCCCCTTAATTTTAACTAAGCCAAGTTTGAAAACCAAAGGTTTAGCTTGTTAAACCGTGGACAAAGTTAAGTGTGAGTGCCGAAATATGAGTACTAGGGGATTGGATGAAACAGAAAATTTAGCTGTGAAAAGTTGATGTCTGATTGATTATCAAGCACCCAGCCTTTAGTTCCGAGGTCTTTTATCTAACATTTAGTTGCTTGTGGCGTGTGCGATTGTTAGTCATTTATCATTTATCCTTCTTTGATGTAGAACTATTGTGTGTGTGGCAGTATGTGGGTGCATTTTCAAATAATTTATGTTTGTACCGGCAGTGTGCAGCGAATTTTAGTTCAGATAGCATCCCAAATGGCATTGGGTTCGGAGGACGTGTTCATCACTTTGGCCTGTTCCTTTCAGCCAGCTTTGATCAAGGACACACCTTCGAATGTACTACATTTGGCAGCCCTTGCCTTTCCGAGACCAACCAAATATCTCCAGAAGTGATAGAATGCTGGGGAGTAATTAAAGGAGCACGACAAGAGAAGCAGGATGCTATGAAGGGCACCGTATTGGAAAGATTTAAGGAGGATCGCCATATGCTCAACATGGTTGGTCTTGCAAATTCAAGTGAGTAATGTATCGGCAGTGTATAGTTACAGTTTGCGGCTGTAGATGGTCTGTCTGCCAACGATTAGAAAAATCATTGTGGACTCAACATTGTATGCCACCCTTCGATGTACAAATATTCGAACGTGGTGATTGGGACTCATTGTATTCTTACTTGTCATACTATCTGTCCTTTTTATTGGTGTGCATTTGCTTTTACATTTTTGGGTATATAAAGTGATTGGTGTGCAATAGCTGTAGGAAGCTTGATATAGCAAATGCACAGTTGATACTGCCATTTCAAGGCATGGTAAGCTTGATATACTGTATATAGCATTGCCGTGGACACAAATACTCGACATCAAATACATCAAAGCATGCCGTGGTAAGACTAACCAATAACTTGTGTGTATAGTACAGGGGGAGTATGGGATTTGAGTTAACTACATTTCCAAGCTTGCACAAGAGCAAATTTCTGCTGCGGCTAAGTAATATTACACAAAGAAGATATAGCAGTGGGGCATCATCAATGTACCCATCAACTTTATTGATAGAGTTTACATAAACAAAAAACATGTTTGAATTATGGACAAAGATCGTCTCTTCATCTTACCTTTTCCTCACCTTTTTAAAACATATAATTGGTTGTTTATAAAATGTAAATCAAATCCTCACCATTCATACATTACAATGTTTATGTGTCATAAGATTAAGTGAGATGAGGATGGGATGAGATGAGGATCGGATCCTTGTCCTTGAATTATAACTTGAAAAAATTGAATTCTTATGTCTATTTTCCCGCTAGACCCTGGTAGAAATAGTTTTCATAATCTTGTATTGGTTGTTCAATTCTATTTGAAATTAGTATTAAAAATAACTGTATTCATCATGATAAATGGAAATAAGAACATTGAAATAAGGATACAAAGCTTACACTATCATTGATTTTCCAACAAATAGCTCAAGATCCTTGTAAGCTTAAATAAAACTTGAAATATTGAGACTTGAGAGGATCTGGATTCTAAGATCGATATTAATTAAAAAAAAAAAACTTGGGTGAAAAAGGATTAACTATGCATCCTCCGTTTGGATCATGCATGATATGGACGAGATATGCTAGTGCATGACTAACCAAAAACTTGCATAGAGTTCAAACAGCATGGGATTACATTCAATAATATTTCACTGTCTAGTCAAAATCTTCGAAAAGAAAAATTGGTTTAAGATGTATCAAAGGCCCAACATTCAAGTCCATTTTCTAACAAACCCTAAAATTGATATATAGCAGATTGAAAATATCCAAGATTAACCTTTGCTAATTTCTGGCACTGACAAATTATTACAGAGAATCATTAAGGATTTTCATGCCGAAGGTTAAGTTGATATCAAAGATCCAAATGCTGACTTAGGACAGCATCATAATTTGAAAACGATCAATTAAGTTCTACAAGTGCATCATTAACAAAAACATAATACAAGTGAAATCATGCTATAAGGAAGACGAATCAGTCTATATACTAGCAGCAATTACAAATGAGAAACTATAAAAGCAATATTGAGCTGCAATAACATCAATTGGAACCATTAATTCTATAGTGAATTGGAAGCTAAATTTCTGAAACAAATTCTAATAACCAATTCAAATATAATTCCAAACAAGTTGATAAGAAAGCATACACTGCATCCCCAATAAAAATTACTAATTCCTATTGATCAATGCTATGATAATGGTTGCAAAAAAAACAAAAAATTGAATGAAACAGTAAATTCCACATTTAAATAAAATTAACAATATCAATGAAATATAACATTAACACAAGTAAAGCCAAAATCGAACAATACCCACTTAGCATAACATCAAAATTGTTCAAACAAACACAAATTAAACTAAAATTTTCCATATGTGAATCCAAAATTAACCAAAACATTGAATACGAAGAAAACACATAATCTAACAATTGAGAGATAAAGTCCAACAAACAACGACAAAATTACCGCTCTCTTTAATACCTCTTCCTAGCTCCACCACCACGACCGAAGTCGATCGGGGCCGCGGAAACAGGGTCGACCCGGATAAGACCCGGCATCTCAGTCATCCCAAGAGCTTCAAGCATGTCAAGAGTCTCCTTATCAACCTCAATCTGATCAGTCTTGATGGCACTCTCGTCGGGGACGAAGTCCATGCGTCGCTCGCGCTCCTCCTCCTGAAGCTTCAACGAGATTCCGCGGACCGGACCCTTCTGGATCCGTTTCATCAAATGGGTCGAGAACCCGGCGATCTTGTTGCGGAGTCTCTTTGATGGGATGATGGCGACCTCCTCAAGGATCTTCTTGTTGGTGTGGAAGTCAAGTGTCATGCGCGAGTAGTAGCGTTCGATCACTTGGCGTGAAGATTTCTTCACTGTTTTAGTACGGACGCGACCCATTTTTGGCTGCGGACAAGGAGAGAGCCTGCGGCTGTGTGTGCTTGTCTTGAGAGAGCGAGAGTTTTGGTGGAGGCAGCACGATTAGGTTAGAGTTCGAGTTAGGGTTTTGTGGAAGTTATATAGGGTGTCGCTTTAAACAGTTTTTTTTTTTTTTTTTTTTTAAATTACTCTTTAGTGTAAAAAAAAAAAATTATTCTTTAAAAAAAAAGTTTTCAACTAGGGTTTAATTGCAATACAAGAAATGTATTGTTAATGGACGGTTATGAAAGAAAGATAGTTACTTTCTATTATAATTTTTTTAAAATTTTTAACATCCTTGTATTAAAATCTAAGGAATAGAAATTGACCTAGCAATCTAACCCCAAGGGGTGGTGCCGCTGGCCACTAGGGCAAACCGTAAACTTGGATTTCTTAGGTTCGATCCCTAGCAGCCACGTTTCTTTTGGGGCCACTGGAAATTTACCCGACTGTTAACTTCAGTACCTCGTGGAAGTCGATATGTGCGCAAGTTGGTACGGACACCCATGGATACAAAAAAAAAAAAAAAAAAAAGACCTAGCAACCATACAATTATGTATAGCAGCTGAACCATTTCAACTATAGGTGGCAATATTGTTATCAAACCCAAACACGACTCGTTAATTTTTTGCTCAACCCAAACATAAACCGGTTAAATTTATATTGTCATGAGTAAAAAACACAAGTATGATCCATTAAACTCATATGTAATTCAGTAAGACTCGTTTAACCCGCTAATTTATAACTCATATCGATTACATGATAAATAACATTTAGATTAAAAGGGTTGTATTCAATCAAGATTTGATCGGGTTATATAGGATTTGAAAAGTCTGAGGGTATTTAATTAGGATTTGTAAAGAGTTCATCAAAGTCTGAGGGTATTTAATCCAGACTTTAAGGATTCCAATAAAATCTAATGAAATACATGTGTATTCAATTCAGACTTGTAAGAAGTCCAAACAAATTTTGGTGTATTTAAAAGTCCATAGATTTCATGGATTTCGTTTAAGTGATGAAATTGGATGGATATATTTTTAAATGAAAAGTATAAATAAAAAAAGCCATCCACAAATCTTGCTCTATACCCATGGATTTCATAGGATTTATTTCTCACATCAAATAACATCTAAATTTTATCTACTTTCGGTATCCCTTTTCATTCTCTCATCAAATATGGTTTCTTCCTATTTCACATAGCTCTTCGTCTCTGCATCTCACTAAACCTTCATCGAATACGATTTTTTTTTTTTTTTTTTGGTTTTTGGTTTTAATTCTTCTTCAATCAAAACTAACAAATAAAATCATCATCACTTTTATATCGAAATCATTTTTCTCATCTGGGTTCTTCACTTTTATATTACACAAACATTTTTTTTTTTTTTAATCTGGGTTCTTCACTTTTATATCAAACAAGCAATCAATTATATATATATATATATATATATATATGTATATATAGTTTGTTGTTGTTGTTCTCGTCTGGGTTCTTCATAAGATTAAAACCAACTTATTTCAAATTCGTGAACTAGTGCCAACGCATTAAAGAGAAAAAATATATATGGATCTGTTGATTGATTGAAGAGAAAAAAGATGGAGAGAAATGAAATGGAAGAGATTGGTGAGGTTTTTTTTTTAATCTCTAGTTTCATGTGTATGAAATTGGTGAAGGTATGACATTTGAGTATGAGCAAATATATATATATATATATATATATATTATTATTATTATTTTTCAAGACAAATCCATCAAATTCCATACAACTTTGTATAAAAGTCCAACAAAATTCAACCAACCCTTAACAGAAATCGGGCACAATCTAGATGAAGTTTATGAATTCCACTAAAATCTATCACTTAAAACAAATCTATCAAACTCCAATGAATTTTAAATTGAATACACATATCAATTACATAATAAATAACATTTAGATTAAGTCATTTACCTATTTAAAATTATAAAACAAAATTTTTTTTTTAATTTAATTACATAATTCAGTCCACTGCAACAATTTAATAAACATTTTAAAGGTCAAAATACTTATTTATCTTTATATACATATTTAACGACTACATGTTTATCAATTGATATTTAAACATATCAAATGGGTTAGTGGGTTAGGACTTAGGAGGGGTTTAACAAAAGTACGATCCGATTTCTTGACGGTTTAATGTGTTGATTTGATAATAACCGAACACAACAAAATGTAACTCAAACCCGTTAAACTCGTGTATGTCCACAGTTGTCACCCCTAATTTGTTCACCATTAAAATTTACATGAAAATATATTTATCAAATAACATGAAAAATGTTATTAAAAAATAATCTTTTTATCTATCATTAGGGGTGTGCGTTTTCAGTTTGGTTTGGGTTAAAGCTCAATATCAAACCAAAACCTATATGGATCGGTTTGATAATATTTCAACCCAAACTAAACCAATGTAATTTTTTAAACCGATTCAAACCAAACCAACAAAGATCGGGTTGGTTTGGATTGGTTTATCGGTTTAAATTTGAACTCAAAAATCTTTTTTTGTTATTGGTATTATATTATAAAAAATATTTAAATAAAAAATCATAACATAAAATATTAATTATATATATACATGTATATATAGACATGTTTGACAACATTTATGCTTTTGAAACCCTAATAAATCAATCAATCAAAAGAATTGTATCAAAACAAATAAATAATCTATAAAAGTTTAAAGTAATCGGTAAAGGTTATAAAACCTGGACTGAATTAAAAACGTAGGTGGATTTTATATTTTAGTTTT
The DNA here is from genome assembly GCA_035582765.1 of Acer negundo. NCBI lineage: Eukaryota > Viridiplantae > Streptophyta > Magnoliopsida > Sapindales > Sapindaceae > Acer > Acer negundo. The sequence continues at coordinate 13,745,819 of CM069243.1, forward strand.
ACTCTCTAAAATATGTGGTTTGGTTTGGGTTGGTGGATTATTTCACTCAACCCAAACCAAACCACCTTTAATCGGTTTGTCCAAAAGACAACCCGAACCACTAATTTTTTATATTTATAATCGAACAAACCCAAACTTTATGGGTTGGGTTGGTAGGTTTGGTTCGGTTCGATGGTTTTTTGTACACCCCTATCTATCATATTATGGGTTTCTTAAAATTTGATACGTAATGTCATTGTAAACACAGTTTGGTGGCAACAATGCCAACTAAGTTAAAGTCTGAAGTTTAAATTTCCCCTCCCTCGGTCAAAAGTAAAAATTGATATGTAACCGGTCCACGTTATTTATATTTTAATTTCTCTAATAATTTGTTATGTTTTATAAGGAGATTGATGCCTTTAGTAAGATTCAAAATCACATAAATTATAGCTGGAAAGTGGAAACAAAATGATAGGAAGAGTTGATATGTAGTTTGAAACTATAAAAGCATCTTTGAGACTCCGATACGAAAGTGGTTTACAGGCCAATAATCGTTAATATGATAATAATGTCAAGAGACTTGTTTCCTATGTGATATAAATAAAGACTTGATTGATATTCATCTTAAAATTTGGTCTCTAATACTTATGTTTAAAACACATTTTTTTAATGATGTGGTTCATTTTTTTTTTCCTGTTTTCTTTTCTATTTTATTTTCTAACAAAAAATAGATAAAAAAAATTAATCTCAATTTTAAGAACTCGCTGAGTCAATTGAAAAAATAGTTGTGCAACAAACTAGTAGACGATCATATTAACAATGTATAATATTTTTTTTACCATATTAGCTTGAGTACAACCGCATTGAAGATATAATGATTAACAAATTGTTTATTTATTCTACGTGGTATCTATTTTTTTCACATGCCACTTTTACATCAGAGATGCTCTAAGAAAAGAAGCAAAATATTTGATATTTGTAGATTAAACTACACGCTGAGTATGGTTTGATGGTAAATTATGCTAATTTCAATGTTCTTGAACTTAATAAAATATTTACTTTAGGATTTTAATTCATAATTGGCAATGGATCGGAAGGCCTTGTATTTGAGTGAACTTTGGATCGATTATGAATTTGTAAACAAAAATGTGCTGTTAAATTAGACAACGTGAACATATAATCTTAGAAGAGTTTTACGTGCGTAAAGTTTTAAGTTTGAAAGTATTTGTAAGGGAATGATAAACATTGGGCTCTTTTTTTGATATCTTTTTATATAGGCCCTAGCCCAATGGACCCGATTTTTTTTTTTTTTTTTAAGTGTCTAAAATCAATAACTCTTATAAATTTAGCACTTTTTTTTTTTTTTTTTTTTTGAACAAAATTGCATCTTTTTACTACATGAAAATAAGTCACACAATCATACTATATAATATTAAAAAAATTATTTCTTATGAGGAAACGACAAGTGACATCTACTTAATGTTATTAATTATATTATATCATCGTATCATATCAGATTATATAATATAAAAATAGTTACTTCTCATGAGAAAACGACATGTGACATCAATTTAACGTTATTAATTGATTGTTTATTTTTTTTTTCATTTATTTAATATTCACATTATATCATCATATCATATCATATTATATAATATAAAAATAGTTACTTCTCATGAGGAAACGATACGTTATATCTATTTAATGTTATTAATAGATTGTTTATTATTTTTTTTTATTTAATATTCATATTATATCATATTATAATATCATCATATCATATCATATTATATAATATAAAAATAACTACTTCTCATAAGGAAACGACATATGGTATCTATTTATGTTATTAATAAATTGTTTATTTTTTTATTTATTTAATATTTATAACATATTATATTATCGTATCACCATATCATATCATATATTATCACAAAATTGTAAAGAAAAAAATCATCACGACAATGACAATTAAGTCATGACAATAATAATTAAGTTACAATTACACAAAAATAAAAACACGACTTAGAGAAATAATTCATATACCAATCTAAATAAGTAACTTTTAACGGTAGGTTGAATTACATGTACAATAATTGAGTTTTTTTTTTTTTTATTTTTTATTTTTTACGAATACCAATATTATAATTAATTGTTTTTAGACTTTCTTACAGGATATGATGATAGTTAAAGAGTGAATGAAAGATTGAAAAAGGGAAGATGCGTTATTTCAAGCATCAGCTTCATTTCATATAATTAACTCGGCAAAGAAATCAAGTTGATTGTTGGGAGCTAAATTGGAGTTTTCAAGTAGTAAAAGATCGAGCTACTGTTTGTCGATATGCCACATTAGTTGTGCTAAATCCACCGTCCACGACAAGGTTAATCCCACTAACGTACTTGGACTCATCACTTGCCAAATACAATGCTGCTTCCGACACATCATTTGCTTCCAAACACACTCCCTTCAAATTCGCCGATTCCGAAACCAAAGCTTCCACCGTCTTGCTATCAACACCTCCCACCGCTTTCCTCATCATCGGAGTTGCAACGCCGAAAGGTGAAATGCAATTCACTCTGATCCCATGAGTCCCCATTTCCACACACAAGTTCGTGGTCAGTCCCACCACAGCGTTCTTTGATGCTGCATATGCGTGTGAAACGTCCCCAAAACTCACACAACCTATCAGAGGCGAAGCCAGATTCATTAAATTTTAGGGACTTGGGGGCCGTGGAAAAATAATTTAAAACAAAATGTAAATAATAATACTTTTGGGATAAAAGTTAAATAAAATTTCATTAGTTAAAAAAAAATAAAAAATTGGGCCCGGAGCCATCAGCAATGTGCTTTTCCACTAACCTACACTGGATGTAAAAATGATGCTCCCCCTTTTGGCCGGAATCATCACCCTAGAAGCATGTTTGGCCGCTGAGAAAGCACCGAAGACATTGACATCGAAAACCCTTTTGAAATCTTCATAATTGATTGATGATATTGTTGGATCCAAGTTGCCAGTGATGCCTGCATTGCTGAAAAAGATGTCAAGCTTACCACGCTTTGAAATCGCGGCGTCAACAGCATTTTGGACGTCAGTTTCCTTAGTAACATCGCAGTGGACATAATCAGAGCCGATATCGTTGCAAAGAGAATAACCAAGGTCATCTTGTACATCGGCAATGGCAACCTTGGCTCCGTGTCGGACGAAGAGCCTTGCAGTGCTCTCACCAATGCCACTGGCTCCTCCAGTTATTATAGCTACCTTGCCTTCTAACCTGCAAAATTAATCACAGAATGTTTCCAGTTTCAAATTAGATTTTTGTCTCTATATTAATTAACAATCAAAATAATTTGGTTAAAAGGGTACCTTTTGGCATAGGATGCAAGCATAGAAGTGGTTGGCATTTTTCAACTTATTGAATAACATAAGTATGTATGAGAAACGCTGTTATGTGAAATTAATAGGTATATGATTTTATAAGCAGAGAATCTCGGCAATAGAAAAAGACAATGTCAAAGAAAAATTGGGGCCATTTCAATTATAAAAGTTTGAATTTTCCATGCCTATTTCAGTTCTATAGTGCAAAAATACGACCTGGCAAAGAAGTGAGTTATTATTATTATTATTACATTATAGTTTGCTGGTGGTACAGTCATGGATTTGTCATTCGTATGTACTCACATTAATGAGGCCATACAACAAAATCACTAAACTTATGGCAGATTGGCAGGGATGTCAAAGTTTCATATGAGTATTGAAACATTTTTCATGGAAGTCTAGAGATCGAGATCGGGAGAGAGAGAGAGACCCACACAGCGGAATAAATGAGCTGACAAAATCTGAGTAACACGGAAAATTTTTGACTTCTCTCGCTTTGGCTAGACATTGTGGTAGTTGAAATTGAATTTCACGTCTGAGGTCCGGCAATGAACTATGGCAGAATCATATCTTTCCTAATTTTTTTTTGGTTAAAATATTATAATAATTCGGAATTTTGAAGGAGAGGGACAGACTCGAACCCACGACCTCATGGATGGTGTAGGTGTGAGCTGAGTGTCAACCTCATCTCGTCTAAGATAAAACTGATATTAACAAAAGGCTGATCGTTATTTTTTATTCTACATATTCTAATTATTAATGTTCAGTATATGATACAATTCTCTGTTTTCAGAAGGATACATGTAATGTACAAGCATGCATAAGGATCTGTTTGTAAAATAGGTGCAGTTTTGTTTTTTAAATGGGAATAAAAGATCCAATACGTGGTAAGAGAAAAGTAGCTCGGACATAGCTTTAACAATCACGAACTACGACACTTACACCAACAAAAGCAGAGCCCTCTAGGTGTAGTTTTGTTTTGAGCCTTATAAAGCTCAAGCAAATTCACTAAAATAAAATGACCTCTTTGAGGTTTAATTGAATGAGCATATGATGTATTAGATTTTTTTTTTTTTTAATTTTTTTTTATTGACAACAATCGTGTGTATAGGATGGTATGACGATTTAAACTTGAAATATTATTAGTCTAAATGAGCACTTTTTACCACAATGTTACATTAAACAGAGGTTAACAACAATTATTTTGAACATAAATATATTCATATAATGTTATAAATATTATGCAATTATATATTAATGAACTTTCATCGATCAAAATAACTTCTATCTTTTTGTATTCCCACTAACTCTATAATCATGATCAATTTTATGATTCATTATATTATAATTTAGAGAGGTTTTCCAAATTTCTTCTCAAAATACTTCCCAAATTATATGATATGGTGAGTTGTCAGAATTTTATAAATCATGAGTTTATGTGGTGAGGGATGTAATGTTAACAACTCACCATTCCAAATAATATAGGAAGCTTTTTAAGAAAAAAATGGGAAAACCCTATATTATATGTGTTTGGCAAACTATTTAACCAAATTACTTAATTTGATCCGTGAACAAAATCTGGTCCACACATTAATAATGGCCTGCCACAACCGGACCGGAATCTCCCCTGTTTCACATGGGAGCGCAAGTTTAAGTTTATTATTATTAATAGTATTTGGATAATGATTAGTCGGTACCGAAAGTATTTCGTTCATCGATAGAAGTGCAACACATGATATTTTATATTTTATTTTTTATATTTATCTCATCGATGACCGATGTGAGTATAGTACATTATTCAATTTGTGAGATAAATATAAAAAAATAAATAAATAAAAGGTCATGTGCTATACTCTCATTGATGAGGTCAGTATTTTGGATACTAAAATCAATATCCAAGTATTATTTATACTCCCATTGATAGGGTCAATATTTTTTCCTATTGATGGGGTCAATATTTTAGATACTGTTCGGTTAGTATCTAAATATTATTATATTATTATTATTATTATTATTTTCTTATTTTTATTTATTCTCTACCTATATGATTTGACTCTTGATTTGACTTATTATTTTATTATTTTTTATTTATTCTCTACCTACATTGATTTGACTCTTAAGTCTTGTCTCGCAAGTTTTTGTCTAGTAAAATTTAATACAGATAGAATTTTAATATTTTAAAGATAAAAAATATAATAAATGAGGTTTTGAGAAAATGAAAATTCCAACAACCCGCTGTCGTGCAAGTGGTCACCGCACTCCCAGTGGAATGAATGGTTCGGGTTCTGTCCAAGTTAGAACCTTACTAGAAGCACCTCATGACGAAGTTTTATTGATCTCTGGGCTGAAGTGGGGATTAGTCTCACTCATTAACGATCGGTTACTAATCGAAGTAAGGGATACCTTGTGGTCTAATAAAAAATAAAAATTTCATATAATAGAGGGGTAATTGTACAAACATCCCTCGAGATTTGATAAAATTGCACGAATATGGTAGTTTTGACCATGTATATACAAACTTTCCTCAACATTTGAAAATTGTTACACCAACATCCCCTACTATTAAATGGATCATTTAGTCAATGATCAAACGTGTAAAAAACTTAAAATACCATATATTTTTATTTCAAATGAAAAAAAATAATTTAAAAATAAGATAAATGTATGAATGTATTATAGACTTTTTACACTTTTGACTATTGACTAACAGATCCATTTAACCGTAGGGGAGGTTTGTACAACAATCTTCAAATGTTGAGGGAAGTTTATATATATATGACCAAAACTGTCATATTTATGCAATTTCATCAAATCTTGAGGGATGTTTGTGCAATTCCCCCTATAATAAATTATAAAAATTTGATTTACATTATTATTACAATTAAAAAAATTAAATTAGAATTAAGTCAAATCTCATTAAACGCCTAACACACGTATAATTAATTGTCAAATTATTGTCATGATGGGTTTATTATATATATATATATACACACGGTCTTCCTATTATCGGTTCGAACTAACGAAAGTTATATCAGCTCTTTGTATATGTGCCGCTGGATTTAGGTACTTTAACTGATAAGTGCATACAGTCAAGTCAAAGTATTTAAATCCAGTGACCTACATGTAAGGAACTGATATAACTTTTTTCTTCAAATTGATCATAGAATTTCTGTATATATATATATATACAATTTTTCTATTTTTAGTTTGTCTCGATATAAAATATATCAGAACGAGAACGAAGAATGTTGACCATTAGATTTATATATTTTGACTTAAAGTGTATGTACTTATCAAAATTTCTCCATAATCTATGGTTTACATTTTTCGTCCTAATATATTTTATATCAGAACGACTCAGAATAAAAAGACTATATAATATATATTTATATATATATACAGTCTCGATCTGATCAGTACATCCTGATATAACTTTATCAAGATATATATATATATATATATATATATATATAAAATATTTTGGGTTCAAATTACCAGTCAAAAAATTATGTCATAATTTATATCTAACTAACCAAATTCAGTCACATGATAGTGATTGACATGACTGAATTTGATTGGTAAGATATAAATTAAAACACAATTTCTTGGTAGGTGATTTGAAACCTAATAGTTTAATCAACCTCTTATATTATTATTTTTATCCTTTCACTTATATGTGGCAATAGTTGATTCCATTTTCATCTACCAAACATATAGAATAATGGGGTTTCTAACCGTTATAAGAGATGATAATTCTAAAATGCAACAAATACTTCAAATTACAAAAATTCAACTATAGCCGCAGCCTCAAGAAATTGTCATACCAATAATTCATCTCATCCACTTGCATAGAACTAAAAAGACGTTTCAACCCTTAAAAAAAAAAAAAGACTAACAATCAAAAATTAAATATTAAAAACGAAAGCAACAAAGCAATAAACAAGGGAAAACAGTAGAGAGAGAGAAAAAAAGATAGAATATATCAGTCCGATTATCAGAGAGAGAAAAAAAGATAGAATATATCAGGTCCGATTATCAGAGAGAGAAATGGCATCTAATAAGATCAGAGAGAAACTTATAGGCATTTTCAGAAATCTCAAGAAGAAATTCACATTCAATTAGCTGTTTGTTTGTTTGCTTTTATTTATTTATTTATTTTTCTTTGCCTTTTACTTTATTTATCTATTATAACTATCGTTTGAATCCGTGATCTTGAATCTCTTAAAGCCCCAACTGACCATCAAATTCGAGGACGGGTTCAATTATGCTGTTTTATCCATCAACAATTCAACACTAACTTACGCTATAATGATTAAAAAGAAAAAACGGTAGGTATAATGCATACACGTTATCAAGTCCAAAAATTACTAAAATGTGCATAAATAACAACAATTAAAAAAAGAATACAAGCAGTGAAACGACCTTCTTGCGGTGAGCAAAGACGTACAACAAATATATAACTAGGGTCCAAAGAACTTAATATCGGTATCGGTATCAATGTCGGGCTTATAAATTTACTGATATTTTGAGGGTATTATCGATATCGGTGGATATTTTTAAAAATTAAAAAAATGATAGATATTTACATCTAAAGTTAGATTTTTTTTTTTTTTTTGTAAAATTTTAAGACAAACTTAAACAAATAATTATACATCAAATAAATCATATTTCAATGATAAATTAGCATAGTTATGAGTTTATTATAAATTATAACATAGATAGTGTCTGTATATAATTTTTAAAATTTAGTATTTAATAGAATAATATTTTATTTTATTTTTACAATTTTATATACAATATAAAGAGATTAAATATTTAATAAACAAAATTATCATTAAAAAATATATATATATATAGTAATAGTTCCACACTTCCAAGATTCTATCATAAATCATAATTCATACATAATACATTGCGTGTCTGAAATTTAAAACCAAAATGAATTCCTTGCTGGTTCAAATACATAAGATATATTTCTATCTTGATTCGAACAATAATTTTCCCAAGAAAACGTGCTTGCATAGTTTTCAATATAGTTATTAATATGTCACACGTATGTTGCTTGATCTCTTTCAACTTATCCATGAATTGGGTAGTTTGGATTTACCCAACTTGGTGGATATTATAGATCTGCATGCATATGTATTGCATATGACATTTGTGGAGAAGGATAATCAAATATATTGCAGCCACCATAACTACCATAATATGGTACATGAGAACCTGATATTGTCTGCGAATCACTCAAAGAACTATTTTCTATGTCTATACTCATTGAGAAGAGAGTCATATTCAAAGAATCTTCATCATTTTGACTTGTTCCTCCATGTTGTCTACCACGATTTTGATCAAAATTACGTGCATGAGCATCCCAGCCCGTCGCTCTAGCATTCCAACCTGTTGCACCAGCATCCCAACCTCCAACACGAATATCCCAACTTGTTGCACTAGCATTCCAACCTCCTACACCAGAATCCCAACCTTTTGCCTCATCCCCACCATCCCCATCATCTCCATCATCTTTTCCTCCACTATTTACATCAGGTCATCGGAAGAGCTGGTAATAATAACTCCAAGATCTACATAAACTTCTTCTCTAATCACTTGTTCAATATTTATTCCCATGTCTCGAGCATGAGAAGCAATATGTGAATCAGGATTTCCCTCATCATTATCTAAGGAGGCATGTCTGACCCAGTTAAAAATAGAATTCTCATTATCGTCTCCTGCTTCAGCAACTACTTGAAGTAAATCTATAAAATCAGTTTCATTTACTTTATCTTTTTCAGCTGCCATATCCCTAAGTTTCAACTTCATATTATAATAACAATAAACAAGTTGTTCAAGCTTAAAATAGGCAAGATGGTTCCTTTGTTTTGTGTGGATTAAAGCAAATGTGGACCAATTTCTTTCACATGCAGAAGATGATGATGTTTGTGATAGTATGCGAACTGCTATTGCACTCAATAATGGAGCACAGTTTCCATACATTACCCACCAATCAACTGTAATAAAAATTATTAAATATTATAAGTATGAATATTATTTCAATGATATTAGTATTTATTATTAATATGTAAATTTTTGTAATAAAAGTTATATACATTGTTGCATTTTGCTTCTAACTGCAATGACTGCTCGTTCACCAAAACTTTTCCTTCCACCCTTAAAGTATGTGAGCTACATTCATGAGATAAATATGTATATAATATATATTAATATGACACAATACTCACATGTAAAGAATTTATAATATTGTAATTATAAAATTGGTTGTAAATTGTAACTTTTTTACCTCATTTCCAAAATTAGCAATTCCTGCAGCTTCAGTGTCTAATTGCGCATAGACATTATGTACGACTTTCAGAAGATCTGAATTATCCCCAATATTGTCTCTATATTGGTACTTTGGGTTCAAATAGTAAACTAGAATAATAATAATAAAAAAAGAATATTTTTAGTATAAATACTATACTAAATTTTAATTATGAATGACAAACAATCCAAAATAAAATTTACCTGCAGCATGTAGTGGGTGATTGAGCATTTTATCCCATCAGTCTTGTATAATGTTTAGAACCCATTTACTCCCTCTTTATTGTTTTACTGTATCTTTCATCACACGCATTAACTCATACACGATAGGCATAATGGGTACAACTTCTGTATCAACCAGTCTCAGAACTTGGTACAATGACTCATATATTTTAATTACAGAAGCCACATTATCCCAAAACTCTACATCTAAAATACGATGTTCTATTCTTTTTTCATTTACTGTTCGACTCAATCGATTTGCAGCCCATGCATCACTGGTAAATAATTGTTTCAAATTTGTTTTTTTTTTCAAAAGACTATCAAGGGCAATATGATTGGTCGCAAATCGAGTTGCACTAAGTCGCACTATCTCCCCTTTACAAACCTCCCCCATTTGTGATAGTAACCATCCATGATTATATATAAAGTTTCTCACCGCCCTAGCATCATGAATGACACTTGCAATAATGTCCTTCTTTCCAATATTCTCAAAATTCAAATCTATACAATGTGTTGCACAAGGAGTCCAAAATAAAGAATATTTTTTCATCAATTTTTTACTTGCTTTCACAAATGCAGAGACATTGTCTGTGACAATTTGCACAACGTTCTTCTCATTGACCTCTTTCACCACATCTTTGAGCAATCCATAAATATACTGATAATCTTTAATTTTGTTGGATGCATCAACACATTTTAGGAAAATTGTGTGACCCTTACAATACATCATAAAATTAATTATCGACAATCTTTTTCAAAATTCTATCATTATGATTCTCTACCATATGGGCCATACCAAATAATTGTGTTCTTATTTATTATTTATTTTATTTTTTGATAAAAATAATTGAGTTCCTTTAGATTCTCTACTCAAAAGAAACAATTGTGGGTTTTTTTTACACGTTTTGCACAAATAATTTTGAGATTATTTTATTTGAAATGTCGGCACAAATTTATAAAAAAAATCAATTCTACATATTTATAAATTGATTGGTACATATTTAATACCTTTTGGAATTAGTTTTACACATTTGAGTCACAGACAATTTTTTTTTTTTTTTTCAGATTGCTGTCACAAAATTTTACATGTATAATATTTTACATGTCCACTCTTTGGTTCTTTATCCAATTTTACTTCAAGTCCTTAATAATTTTACTATTGACTTTTATGTTGGAAATTTTTATAAATTTGTTAATGCTTCTTCTAAAATAATTTTAAAGCTAAATTATTTTAATAATAATTTAATTGTTTAGGATTAAAAAAATTATTTTTATAATATGCAAAATATTCATAGACTTTCGGGGTAAAATTCGTGAAATTTTGGGAATTTTGGGATATTTCGAGAATATCAGTGGATTTTTTTACAGATATTTCGAAATCGACCGGATATTCTGCAGGATATTAGATATTTGTCTGTTTCGATGTCCGTCCCTCCAAAATACAGATATTTCGGTGGATATTTCGGTATATCTATCGATTTTAAGTACCCTAACTAGGGATGGCTATTTTTTCCCGGGGCCCCAAATCCCCGCTCCATCCCTATTTGGGGAAATTTTTTTGGGGAATATGGGGGGGAGGGGGGGTGGGGATGTGGTGAAAATCATCCCTAAATTAAAATGGGGATGGGGATGGGTCCACATTTTCCTATTTCCCCCAAATATTATATATTATATATTAATATATTTTTATTTTTATTTTTATTTTTTTTAATGTTTTTATTCTTACTGACTATATATACATCTTGATTATGTAAAATTTGTATTGGATGTTATTTTGTATTTGAATTTAATGGATTATGCGTTTTTTTTAATATGAAATTTTTACTGATACAGGAAAAGTGGGGGAACGGGGGACCCGGGGGAAATGGGGAAAAATGGAGAAAACAGGAAAATGGGGATGGGGGTGGGGGGACCTCCCCCCAAAACTGCCCCGTCCCCATTTTCCCCAAATGAGGAAATTGGGGGGGGGGGGGACATCCGCCCCCATTTCTCCATTGGCCATCCCTATATAACCACTGGCTTTGAGCTTTGCAGCAAAGTTGCAAGGTTATGGCCTAGAATATTATTGGATGATGGTAATTTCTGGTTGTTTCGAGTTTATGTGAGGGAGACACGATGGAATGCAATGAAGAAAATGTGAGATTTTTGATGGTTTTTATAGAGAAAATTGAGAGAGATCATAGGGCTTTTGTGAGTGGCATAATTATGATTATGTGGTTTAATTGTCTATATAAATTGAAAATTTTATTTAAAAGGTAATATGATGAGTTGTTGGTGTTTATGTGGATTAATTAATTGCCTAAATAAAATTAATTACCTTTTAAATTGGGGGGGGGGGGGGGGGGGTGGGGACGGTTTGGCAAATGGGGATGGGGGTGAGGAGACCTACATCCGCCCCCATTTCCCTATTGGCCATCCTTATGGCCTAGAATATTATTGGATGATGATATTTTTTGGTTGTTTCGAGTATATGTGAGGGAGACACGATGGAATGCAATGAAGAAAATGTGAGATTTTTTTTTATGGTTTTTATAGAGAAAATTGAGAGAGATTAGAGGGCTTTTGAGTAAAGATTGTGAGTGGCATAATTATGATTATGTGGTTTAATTGTCTATATAAATTGAAAATTTTATTTAAAAGGTAATATGATGAGTTTTTGGTGTTTATGTGGATTAATTAATTGTCTAAATAAAAGTTTGATTTAAAATAGAATATGATAGCCTCCGAGAGGCGTAGCTCAGCCGATAGATGGACGAGTTTGAGGCTTAGACAAATGACTTATAAGTTCACGGCTTGAATGCAAAAAGCTTCAATATATATATATATATATATATATATGATTTAGATAATTTGATAGATAGATACCGTAAAAATATATTGATCATGATAATAGAACAATAGTGCATGAATTATTGATGGCCAACCTTTCTTCTCATATTGCGTTGTTAATATATATATATATATATATATATATATATATAAATTAATGCATTTAAATCTCAAACTCCCTCAAGGTGACACGTGGTGTTGTGAGCCTGTGAGGCTCGACTCGACTTTTATATATTACTAGTATGCAATCCACATGATGTGTGGAAATTGTAAAATAAAAATTGAAAAATCATATAAGTTGGCATGATCCTGATTCATAATTTTAATCTATCATATTTTCAAATTTTTTATATATAAAATTAAAATTTCCATTACTGAAAAAAAAGTAATAACCACTCTTATTTATAAAGGTTCAAGAAAGTATATCAAATCAACTAATTCAAATTCATTGTATCAGTATAAGGAACTCAATGTAATTTCAAACATACAGTAAAAACACACCCTCTCTCTCTCTCTCTAATGCTTCAACCGGTATTTTGAAGGAAAAAATTACCGGAAATTGTTTCAACTTACTTTTAAATAACAAATAACTGTTTCTAAATGCATATTGTATTTCTTAATTTTTCCGCAATAAAAGTTGTATGTAAAAAAATATATTAATTTTATGGTTTATAATTTTTTTTTTAATTTTTTTTTTTTAAACAAAATCTTTTCAAGTAAAGATATTGTTTGTGGATGTAGGGTTTGATTATAATTCTGTTTGTTGAATAATTATTGCTACATTGGAGGTCTCTTAAAATAATTTTAGTAAGGGATATGAATATCTTATTAAACAAATGTCATATATGGGGTACTATTATATTCTAAAAAAAAAAATAAATAATAAATAAATAAACCTTTCCTATCCAATAGTAAACGTTAAATTCATTATTTATGAATATTCAATAAATTAAGAATACTAATTACATTTTGATTAAAAAAAAAACAAAAGATTAAAAAAAAAGACGTTTTCTATCCAATAAATGTTAAATTCATTAATGATTGAATTATTGATATTATTAATAAATAACTAATTATTTTATGATAAAAAAAAAAAACTAATTATAAAATAACAAAGTAAGATGAACAGATTCTTTAAGGATTATTTAATTTATTATATAGGTTAATTAAAAATTATTTATTGTATTAATTGAAAAACTGTCTATCTCTTTAGCAATATATATATATATATATATATATATATATATATTATGAAAAATTATTAATTTTTGTTATGTTATCATTAATATATTTCCATTGATATGCTTTTAAATTTTACCAATAATTCCATAAAAAAAAAAAAAAGATTACCATTGATTTGGTGATACAATTAATATTTTAATTTGCTTTGTAAAATATTTATTTATTGCCATTTATAAGAATAATTAAAATTCAAAAACTTTTATTTTTAGAAATGATTATATTGTATTTAATGCATAGTTAATACATTCTTAACGATCTAAAAGAAAATAAAACAAAAAGGTAAAAATTAGAAAAAGAATTATAAATATTTATAATTATATAGAGATAAATAAATATTGAGATTAGCTATTTACAATCCATTTTTTTATATTATATTTATTTTCTTAAGACATTTCATTTTAATAAATTAAAATTTTAAAACCTCTAAATACACCCAAATTTACTCGAAAATATTGTATATATATATATATATATTAGAAAAATGCTCATTCTAAAAATACTTGTAGAACTATTAATTTAAAGAAAAAAAAAAAAAAACTCCATGGAGGATATTGTCAAACCAAGTAATAAATTAATTTATTTTCCCACACTTATTTTCTAAAAACATTATATTTTTCAATAAATTCTTTATTAGCTTTTTTTTTAAGCGTTCGTCTCAGAGATGATTCAATTAAAAAAAAATAAAAGGTAAAGAATTTTATGGAGATGCAAATAGTAGTAGGAGTTATTTGTTTACTATCTTAAAAAATTAAATTATTTATTACCACATATATATATATATATATATATATAAATTAAGAGTGAATTTCATATATTTAGAAAATAAATCTATTGATTTGAATGCAATAATTAATTTTTATAATGTGTTACCATTAATAATTGATCAAAAACTATTATTTTAATTTATTTTTGATACCATTATTTCAATTATTTGTTATGTTATCATAATATCATTAATATCTTCCAATTAATATGTTTTTAGAATTTAGCATTAATTCTTTATTAAAAAAAAAATGGATTACTATTAATTTGGTATTACAATTGATGTTTTGAAAAATATTTATTTATTATCATTTATATGAATGATTAAAATTCAAAAACAATTACTTTTTGAAATAACAATCCTGTATTCAATGCATAATTAATACAATCTAAAAAATCAAAAAGAAAAGAGAACAAAAAGGTTAAAAAAAATATAAAGAAAAAAAATACCCAAAAAAAATGTATAAATTACCTTAAAAAAATCCGGAGAAAAATCGGGGATTGGATACCCAAAAATCGGAGTAGATACAATATTTGTTTTAAGAGACAATACATTGTTACACTTAGAACCAAGAATATAACTCTAATATTTATCTATGGTAATAGTATGTCTATTGAATTCATCGTTCATAAGTACAAAGTACTTCATAAGTCTCGACCGGTTCATTGATTTTCTGGTCGGTGGTTATGAGCAGGATGCTAGCTTTACCGGATGGTTCCATAACGAACACCTTAGTAAACAATTAATTGAAAATCCAAGACCGCCAAAGTTAAAATTCCATGGTCAATCCAAAATTACCTTTTTAACTACTAAAGTGTATCCTTAAAAAAAAAAAAAAATTTATTCAACCAAATATTAAAACAAAATCCGTAGAAATTACTCTCACCCCAACGCCATCAAATTCCCCATTGCTTGTTTTGAGTTTGCTCGTGAGGGAGAGTCAATAGGATGAGATGGAAAAAACATGAGATTTAAAAAAAATAAAAATAAAAAAATAAAAAATAAATAAAAACCTAAAACTAAAACTAAAGGATCAAAATTATTCGACCAAATATTAAAAAAAAAATCTATTGAAATTCCTTTTACCACCCAACGGTATCCAATTCTCCACTGCTAGTTTTGAGTTTGCCGAGAAAGTCAATGGAATGAGATGAAAAAAATATATGAGATTTTGGATGGTTTTTATAAAGAAAATTGATGGAGATGAGAGGACATAAATGGTTTAGAGAGAGATAGGATATATCAACGGTTTAAATAATTGATTTATTGTATTTATTAATTGTAATCATGAGTGTCTATTTAACTTGTGTATTAATACAGAGTGTATATTGACATGATTTGTTAATATAGATAGAAATTAATGTATCTATATATAAATATTATAGTAAAATGGAACCTCACATTGTGGCGTCATTAGAGAGCTTTGATATTAAATCACAAAATTACCATCTATCTTATAATCGGTTTATTTACTCTCTCTCTATACAATCCTGTAATTAATGGATTTTATTAACCATTCCCATAATTAATTTTTTATTATTAATTAGTTATATATATTATAATATTCATTAAGTTTAAAAGACAATCATAAATTATTATTCTTCCAACCTCCTTAATTACCTCCTTCCACTCCTCTCCCTTTTTTTAACCTTTTATTTTTCAACCTTTATTATCCAACTCTTTACTTTTCGATCCATCTTCTATAAATTTAAATTCTTTAGTGAAGAATATCAATTAGCAACCCTTCATTTTTAATAATCTTAACTATATTATATCAATTGTTTTATAATATATACAAGCTAACCCTCACAACGCCATGTGTCACCGTGAGTGAGCTTTAGATTTAAATGAGTTTTGCACCTCTCATCATAAACCCATAACATCTATCTAATAATTAATAGAGTTTTGACATTATATTCTCTCTTATTGGTTCATCTCCCTTACATAATATAAACAACATTATTTAATATATATTGTAAATATTTTTTTTGACAAATAATATATATTGTTAATTAGTTAGATATTTATATATGGTAATATGAATAGTCCCAAAAAATAATTCATTACAATCTTCTGCTCCTCTCTAATATTTTTCTATATATAGCCCACTACCTTGATTATTTGATTCATTTCAACATTCTTAAGGTCCTCCATGTCTCTCTTTCTCGCTCTAACTATTCATTCCAATATTTTTAAGGAAAAGCAATGTAATCCATGTTTTTCTCCTGTTTTCTTTTTCTTTATCAGTTACCCTTTTCTCCCTTCCTCACAAAATTTGCATTAATAATATTGCTATATTATATTGTGTAAATTAACTTATGTCTTTGTGTGTTGATTTGCAGATTATGGTTTCTGATGAAGAATCAACTTTTTGGGATCAATTATGGTTAAGCTGCCACTGTCAGAAAAGGTCATCGATCTCTTGAGTGCCAATAAGTTCACAAAAGCAAGATTTTATGACACAAATACGCAAATATTGTCATATTAACAACATTGGCCAATTCTAGCGTCGAGGTTATTGTAAATAAGGGCTTGGTTTATGGGTGTTTTATTCTTTGGAGTTTTATGTGAATGTGAGAGGATAAGGAGACCGATTTATATCAAATTTTTTAGATCGATTTTGTTGTGTTCCTTTTACTACATTTTTATGCATCCTCCATCTTTTTTATTTTATTTTTTGTGTTTTTATTTAATATAATGTAAGGGTGTTTTGGAATTCTTATAATTCAAACTTGGTAACTTGACAGATTTTTCCATAACAACTATTAATTTCTTAGGATTGTCTCTGCAAAAACCATTTTGGCTCATCTTTGATGCAATAATTTCAAAAGTCAAAACCCTAAAATTTTATCAAATATTTGGTATATTTATTTTATTATTATATTCCCCAAATTATAGATTACAAGCTATATATTAATTACAAAAATTACTCATCTATATCAATATATACCTTTTTAGTTTTTTTTTTTTTTTTTTTTCCTTTTCAATTGTTTAGAATGTATTAAATATACATTAAATACAATATGATTATTTCAAAAAATAAATGTTTTTGAATTTTTAATATTCTTATAAATGTTAATAAACAAATATTTGACAAAACAAATTAAAATATTTGTATAATATCTTAAGCCTCAACATGCCATATGTCGGGATGAGAAGACTTGACCATTAATAAGGTTTTTTTTTTTTGGGTACGTTTGGGAGAGCTTCTCAAGTAGATCTTTTAGAAGTAGATCTTTTAAACGTAGAGCTTTTAAATAAAATCGTTGGTCGTTTGGTTGTCAATTAAAAGAGAGATTTTTTAATGATAGAATTACCAAAATACTCTAGCAAATATTAAATTATAGGGTTATATTGGAGATTTTAGTGTTATTAAAAAAATTTCAAAAGATCTACTTGAAAAAGCTTTAAATTTGGGCTTCTCCAAGTAGACGTAAAATAACTTTTTTAATCATCTAAAAGCTCTATTGGGTGACAACCAAACAATACAAAAAAAAAAAAAAAAAAAAGAGCTTTTTAAATTAAAAAAGCTCTTTTAGTCAGTAGACAAGCTCTCCTAAACGGACACTTAAATAATTATATTCAACTCTTCCTTTTTCTTTTTTTTTCAATTGACATTTGGTTTTCTAAATTTAATGAAAATTATGACTATCAATAAATCCTATATATTTTCTTTTATCCTATATATTATCATAGAGCCTTAACATGCCACGTGTCAACATAAGAATGCTTGACTATTATTTAATATTTTTTAAATTATATTCAACCCTTCATTTTTTTTCAATTCACAGTTGATTTTCTAGATTTAATGAGAATTTTTACTATTATTAAATCATATATTTTTCCTTTAATGTTTGATGAATAATATTATTATATCAATGTTTAGAAAATTTAGTATAATGGAGTCTCAAATAGCAATAAAGCTTTTTCTATTAAGTAGTCATTAATAATTGTAAACAAAATTTAATAAAATAATTTTTTTTTTAATAAATCACATATCAATAGATAATCAAGAGTCAATCCCACAATTAATAAAATAGTGAATAAATTCTCTAAACAAATATCATAATTGATTTTTAATTATTAAGTATTATTATTATTATTATTATTATTATTATTATTTGAAGTATTACATTATTTGGTAAATTTAAAAGACAAGCCATAAATTCGTATTAATTAGTTTTTTTTTTTTAATTATTGTTAATTATTTAACTATATAGTAGTAGTAGTAGTAGTAATAATAATAATAATAATATAATATAATATAATATTTGGTAAGTTATTTTATTTTATTTTTTGTTCATTAAGAAAATTTATTAATTATCTCTTTAGTTATGGAATTCACCATTCATTCTATTCATTATCCCATTAATTATGTGATTGTATTTTGATTTTTCTATACTATTAATTATTGTATCTTATTTTGGAGCCTTAACATGACACGTGTCGTCATGAGAAGATGTTAACAGCCAAGATTGGCGAAGGACCAATGAAGAATTTTTCACCCAGATACAAGGAAGAGACACATGCTAAGATACCATCTAGCTACTCCTGGAAAGAAGAACGTTGGATCAAATCTGGATACCTACCTCCTCCCTCAGATCAAACCAGCAAGCTCAGTAATCCCGATAACCCCTAAGTATCCCGACGTGGAGTTCTACTCAGAATCCTGTCACAGAGCTCAGTGAGGTACCCCGCTACTGCATCTGATGGTTACCCCTACTAGATCAACATGGTATCCCATTACTAGATCAATCGGATACCCCACCCCTACATCAGTAGGGTACCCCGCTGCCACATCAGACAGACAACCAGATTCTACATCCAGCCAGGTACCCCGCTATAAGAACAGTTGCTATCAGGATACCCCGTCAACCAAGCACCTAACAAGGAAAGCGTAAAAAATAGCAAGAGGCGGGGTACGCGAGAACCCAGATACCTCTTGGGATCCTCTCGCCAAATAACCATAAGAAACACTCACAGAGTTTCAAATCCACATGTCCAGACAGAAAAGTCTTGAAGCTCTAAAGTAAGGGGGCTGAAATGCGGTCGTTCAAGTCCCGATAAAAAGGTAGACTCCTTCCCGCCATTTAAGAATTTCATTCGAATAAGGAGTCCATTTTTACTAGAATCCTCTTCAAAAAGAATCACTTGATTCAGATAATTAAAGCTCCTACAAAATTGTCTCTTAGAAGGAAAGAAAGTATTGGGATCGCCAAAACCCTAAACCGAAATTGTAGGAGTGCATGGCAAGCAACAAAACTATATAACGACACTATATTCACTAAGAAGGAGGATCGAAAATTTGCCTCCTCAAACCCTACACTCACATTCAGTTCTACTTATCGACATGCACGAGCACATCATCTCTATCACATAACAAAAACCTTGAATACTACCACACATCACCATAGCCTTAATTTCATTAGTTGTATACATGTTTTCATCAATAAATCGCACCTGTTAATCTTTTCTTGCATGAGTTAATCTTTTCTTGCATGAGTTTTTGTTTGATTTGACAGGAATCTTGTTGGTATCGAACTACGTGATACCCCTTCGACTGGGATCTATCTCGATCTTGGTCTTTAAAGTTGTTATTTAGAGATTCACCTCAGTGATGATTTTCTATTAATATAAGGCTTTTGACCATTAATTAGTTTTTTTTAAAAAAATTATATTCAACTTTTCAGTTTTATATTCTTCAACTCTTCAATTTTTTTTCAATTAACAATTGATTTTCTAGATTTAATGAGAAATTTTTTGTTGATAGTATCTAATTTAATGATTATTAGTACTATTATTGGATCATATATTTTTCTTTTAATGCTTGATGAATAATATATTATCATAGAGCCTCAACCTACCACATGAGAAGACTTGATTTGATCATTAATTAATTTTATGTTGGAGATGTCAAAAAAATAAATCTAGAGAAATGGCTCATGATTGTTTTTCATCACCAATACATCCAATATCTTAGACCAAGAAGTTAAATCATGACTATTTAAATTATTGTTACGTTACATTTTATAATTCCCACACATCGTGTGAGATGCAATCTAGTTTAAACCTAAAGCTCTCTTAAGAAAAAATTTGAGTGGAATGTGGCATTGATTTAGATTTGAGTTTTGAAACTTCCATGCTATTCATTTTCTACGTATTATTTGTATCTTTTAAGATATTGTTTTAATGATCAATATAATTAGAATTTAAAGTTATAAAATCAAATGAATCTAAAATCATATATATGGAAATGAATATATAACATTTAAATACAAAGCTTCCTCACGACGACATGTGGTGCTGTGAAAGTCTATTATATATATATATATATATATATATATATATGACGCCTATTTAACTTGTGTATTAATACAGAGTGTCTATTGACCTGATTTGTTAATATAGATATAAATTAATGTATTTAAATCTAAAGCTCTCTTAAGATAAAATTTGAGTGGAATATGGCATTGATTTAGCTTTGAGTTTTGAAACTTCCATGCTTTTCATTTTTCATATATTATTTGTGTCTTTTAGTGCTTTAATGATCAATATAATTAGAATTTAAAGCTAGAAAATCAGAAGATTTCCTCTCTACTCGTTGACTGATCTAACTAAGAGTATAATGGGAATTTAAAAAAAATTGACACGAACAATCTCTGGCCGCCGCTCGTCAAACCAGACTGACCAAGATCCGCTGTCGTCACCAAAACCTCTCCAACCCTTCGCCGACCTCGATCGCACTGCACCAGTTTCGACATTAACCGTTCTCCGTTTGCATTGATTCTACACTAGATCCGTCGCTCTTCACCACTTCACCGTGAGTTGTGTGGGCGGATTTCTTTACGCCGCTGCTTACCGACGGTGGGATCTCGGATCTTGTCCAAACTCCTTGCTTTCAGTTCGCCTGACGCCCAACCTCATTGCTTCCGCTTCTCACACACAGTCGCCGCTCATCTGAAATTTTTCCTATGCTATTTTTCGGATTTTAACCATATAAAACTAGAATAATATATTGTTGTTTAGTTGCTCTCTCATGTTTGCTTAGACCTATGGCTTCTATGGAGTTATTGGATCTCTTTCCAGAGCTTGAATTACGGGTTAGAGCCCCTTCAATCCAAATAGACTCTCATATGGATGGACTTCCAAATCCTAAACCAGTAATGAAATCTTATGCCCAAGCAATCTCCTCTGCTATTGCTCTAGTTTCTTCGGCTCCGAAGAAAAAATGTGATTTTGTTGCGGTTAAAGTCAATCCGAAAGCTTATGAAGAACGGTTGAAACTTTGCAGTTACTCTCTTATCGGTTGAGTTGTCTTGTCAAATGAAGATAAGCCATGGAAGATATTGGATCTTAAAGAAAAACTTCAATCTATTTGGAAATTGAACTCTCAATGGCGTCTCATCTCTCTTGGACGAAGATTTTTTCAGATACTTTTAAATTCTGAGGAAGATAAAGCATAAGTTTGGGGCATCAGATCACTTCATTTGAAACCTGGAATTCTAAGGCTTCAACCATGGACTCAGAATTTTAATCCCAACGCACAGCGAACGACGAATGCTTAAATATGGGTGAGGTTTTATGATTTAGCTTAGGAGTTTTGGCACTAACAAATCCTTTCAGACATGGCACGTGGGATCAGAATTCCTCTAAAGTTGCAGAGCTACCCTAAAGGGTGATTATGGCCACTTTGCTTGCATATTGATTGATATTGACCTTTCTAAGCTTTTACCTGATTCCATTATGATTGAGGTTGGGAAAGATTGTTTGTTTCTGACTCTTTATTGTGGAAATGTTCCAAGTTTTTGCTCTGTTTGTTGCTCTATTGGTCATTCAGCCGCCTTATGTCACCATACAGCCCGATTTACAAGGAATGTCACCGCCGAGCCAAAAGACAAGAATCCAGAAAGAGGAAGATCCAGAATTAGACAAGAGTACAGACCGAAACACAAGTCAAGAGATATTCCGACCTCTCGCGTCTTTGAGACTATCAAAATGGGTATTGATGCCACCATGACGAAGCCCGATGAAGCTGCAACCTTTCTTTCAAACAAGACAACTTTAGATCTGGTTGCCTCTTCTAGTTCACTTCCTATTGGATAAAGGGAGGCCTTGAAAAACACCGTTTATTTGGATGATTCCACTGACCCATTACACACTGAGCATGTAGATATTAACGTCATGACAGATCCTGTTATTGCTCATATGAAGCCCTTGATAGATCCTCCTATAGTAGAGCCATATTGCACACTTTTGAGGGTGAAGTTAACTCTGACATTGATAGTGAAGACACCGAATTAGACTTTAGTCATCCCATCACAGGTATCTAATGTGGAGTATGTAAAGTAGATCAATTGGAAGATTCAGGTTGGAAGGAGGTTACAACTAAAAAATATAAGAAAAATAAAAAGTAGGTTACCTGTGTTGTTTTGCCTAAAACTATGGCTGCTAAAAATAAATTATTACTTAAATGATTGTCCTTTATTGGAACTGCAGAGGTATTGCAAATAGTGATACCCGATGTACTTTGAAAGACTTTTGTTTTCGTCATAGACCGAAATTTGTTTGCATTGCTGAACCGTTGTGTGCTTTTGATTCAATTTCTCCTTCTTTTTGGCGCTCTATGGGGCTTCACTTTATCGGTGATAATGCTAGAGGTTCTCCTACTATGTGGATTTTTGGGTTTACTGCTTTTCAGGATGCTACTATTGTTCTGTCTCACTCTCAACATGTTACTGTTTCTACTAATTTTTATGGGATTATCCATCGGATCTCTTTTATTTATGCCAGTGTGAACTACATCACCCATAGATCTCTTTGGAGATCTCTTATGGATGATCCGTGGCTTGTGCTTGAGGATTTTAATTTGGTTATAGGCGCTCATGAGGCTACTGGTATCATTTCTACTATCTCCTGCGATTATTTTCGTCCTGCTTTAACGGTCTGTGATCTTGTTGACAATGAAGCCAAAGAAGTTTTTCATACCCGGATCGGTCGAGGTAGGCATGGTATGGTTCTTTCTCGATTAGACAAAGTTATATGTTCCCATTCTTTTCTGGTTGCTTGGTCAGAGATAGCCTGTGTTACCTTGCCTAGATCTCATTCAGATCATCACCCTTTATTAGTTTCTTGCTCTGCGCATGTTTCGCCAAGTCCACGACCCTTCAGGTTTCAAGGTATGTGGGTTTCTCATTCCTCATTCCTTAATTTGGTTAGATCGGTTTGGTCATCCTCTAAATTTTTTCATTCACTATTGAAGTGTAAATGGGGTAATAAACCCCTTTCTTTTATTCAAATTGGTGAGAATATTTCTTATGATCTTACTGAAATTGGTGAGCATGTTTCCTCCTTTTATCAGCATCTCTTTTCGAATCTTGGTAAAGAGAGTTCAGACTTCTTTTTAATTCGGGAGCATGTGCCTTCATTAGTTACTAATGATGAGAATGCTTCGATTCTCCGGGTCCTCTTTTTTGATGAAGTGAGGAGTACGGTTTTTACCATGGATCCTTTGAGTGCTCCTGGTCTTGATGGTTTCTTGGGCAGATTTTATACTCATTGTTGGGAAATTGTAGGACATGATATGGTTTTAGCCGTCCATGATTTTTTTCACACTGGTCGAGTTTTTCCGGGTTTGAATTCTAATTTCTTAGTTCTTATTTCGAAGACTCCGAACGCTCTTCACTCGATTGCTCTTGGTAATTTTCTGTTTAAGGTTATCACTAAGATTATTGCTGACCACTTGGCTGAAGTTTGCTCCCGCATTATCTCTCCAAATCAATTTGGTTTCATTAGGGGTCGTCAGATTGGAGACTGTATTGCCGGTGCTTCTGAATGTTTTAGTGTGTTGAATATTGGTAGTCGCGGTAGGCACTTAGCTTTAAAGATAGACATTTGTAAGACTTTTGATTCCATTAGTTGGCCTTTTCTCTTCGAAGTCCTTCTGTGTTTTGGCTTCCCTAAGAGTTTTATTGGTTAGGCTGCGGTAATCTTTGATTCTGATAGGATCTTAGTTCTTATTAATGGTTCCCCTCAGGGCTATTTTCCTTGTTCGCTTGGTGTGCAGCAAGGTGATCCTCTCTCTCCCCTTCTTTTTTGTTTGGCGGAAGTTTTTTTGAGCAGATACCTTACGCATCTAGTAGACTTGAGCTCTATGACTTCTATCTCTTCTCTGGTTGGGATGCGTGCACCTTCGCATTTTCTATATGCTGATGATGTTATCCTCTTTTGCCGGACGTCTCCTCAGAATTTGCGATTGATTTTAGATGCTTTTGCTCTTTATAAATCTCTTTCGGGTCCACATGTTAATAGGGGAAAATCTCCCATTTTCTTTGGCAGAGGGCATTTCTAGGCCTCGAATTTTTTATCAATTTTCTTTTAATGTATAAGATGCATAAGGGCGGTGATTCAATGACTTATTTAAGGGTCACTCTTTTCACTAGTGCGCCTAAATATCGATAATTGATCCCTTGGGCTGATAAAATTAAAAGTAAAATGGAATCATGGAAGGGTTTCTCTTTTTCAATGTCAGGTAGGTTATGTCTTATTAATTCAGTGATTATGGGTTCCTTCCTGTATTCCTTTTAGGTTTATCGTTGGCCTTCTTCTCTTTTGAAAGATTTAAATGCTTCTATCCGGGATTTATTTTGGACTGGTTCGATCGATGGTCGTAAATCTGTCCAAGTTGCTTGGAAATCTTACTGTAGGCCTAAGGATAGTGGTGGTATTGGTGTTAAAGACCTTGGTATTCTTAACAGGGCCATGCTTAAGAAGTTCACTTGGAGGATGTTGACTGAGGAGTCCTTTGTTTTCACATACCTTTGGGCTCGATTTTTCACCTAAGATCACAGACCTACAACATGGTATGTTGTTTCTTCTGTTTGGTTATATCTAAAATTGCATTATACTCATCTGATGATTGAGTCTAGGTGATTGGTTGGTCGTCACTCTAAAGTTCGTTTTTGGACGGATAACTGGTTGGGAGATTCATTGATTGACCTGGCTGAGGCTAGGTCTTCGTTACAACCTCCGCTGGATTCAATTGTCAGTGATATTTACTCAGAGGCTATGTGTTGGGATATTTCTGCTTCTTTTCAAGCTTTTTACCCAGATGTTGCTTTTGAGATTGAGAAGGTAGTGGTAATCACTGACCCAGACTCATTAGTTTGGACTTATTCCTTAGATGGTATTGTTTCTTGTAAATCTGCTTATGATTCTCATTCTGAGGTTGGGGTAAGTAGATTTGTGCATCTTTTATCCCCCTTTCTCGCTCTATCCTTATTTGGCGTTTGTTTCATGGTAAGATTCCTACGAACATTGCGTTACGTGCTAGAGGTTATATTTCTCCATCCCGTTGTTGGTTTTGTTATGTTGCAGAGGAAGACTTAAGGCATCTGTTTCTTGACTATCCTTTTGTTCATGGGTTGTGGGATCCTGTTTCCTCTACTTTTGGTCATAAGCTTAGGTTGAATGGTACTTGTTTGTACCTTTGGCAGGAAGCAATGAGGGTTGTCTTTAGCACTCAATTGAGTGCTTTCTGGCAGGTTTCTATCATCACGGTTATCTAGATGGTGTGGTTCCTTAGGAACCAAGCTACCTATAACGGTGGCAAGCCTGTTTTTGCAGATGCTTTTTCCTTGCTTTGGCGTTCCGTTCGTGAAACAGACTCTCTCCAGTTTGGCACTATGAGGAATTCAGTGGATGAACTTTAGACTCTTCAACGGTTTCATGTCTCTGGTCGTCCTTCCAAGGCTCCTCGCATTTTAGAGGTTAATTGGCACCCTCCCCCGACAAGTTGTCTAAAGGTTAACATGGACGGGGCTGCTTTTGGTAGTCCTGGTCTTACTGGTTGTGCAGAGGTTTCGTTAAAGGTTGTTTTGCTATTCCTCTTGGTGTTTTTTTTTTTTTTTTTTTTTTTGAGGTTGAATTGGCTACTACCATACACACTATTGATTATGCTTAGACTTTTGGTTGGCGTCGGTTATGGTTAGAAAACAATTTGACTTTTGTAGTGAATATACTTCGTTTTAGGTCTCGTAAGGTTCCTTGGCGTTGGCGTCCCGCTTGGGATTGGTGTTTAAGCTTAATATCTCAAATGGACTTTGCTGTCACTCATATTTACCGGGAAAGTAACCAAGTTGCAGATAGTTTAGCATCTAGGAGCTCTAGTATCGTTTCTTGTACATGGTGGTTACCGCTCCGAATTATTACAACCCTTTTATTTTCAATGATTTTTGTAGCGGACCTTCTTTTAGGTTTTGTTGACCTGTTTTCTTCTTTTGTTTTTTGTTCTCTTTTGTTCTCTTTCTTTTTTCTTAATAAAATGTTGGGATGGGGTTAATTCCGATCCCCAACAACCTCATCAAAAAAAAAAGCTAGAAAATCAAATGAATCTAAAATCATATATATATAAATAAATATATAACATTTAAATCCAAAGCTTCCTCCACATGTGGCGCTGTGAAAGTCTATTATTATATATATATATATATATATGATATAGATTATATAAATTATATGGATATGTTATTAAGTTTTATGGTTTTTTTAGTTTATTATTTTGGTTCTAAATAATGGTTTTTATTGTTTTTCCTTTTGTTTTTGCTTACAAAATTTATTTGGGTTATAATTATAATAATTAATTAATTGTGTATATATATATATATATATATATATTTTATTTTTGAACAACCAATTTATTGCAAGACAAAGCCTGGGAACAAACCACAAACGGGATCCAAAAACAGGACTACCACCAACAACACCAAACCCAGACCAACAAAACCACAAAACAGAGAGGAGCCACATCAGGGCAGCAAAAGAAAAGAGTGAAAAAGATAGCCCAAAAACATGCAAAAGCAAAAGCACATAAATCAACAATTATCCCAAGTGATGTAATCTCCAGTCATACTAGATACTATCTTGGCAAGATTGTCCGCATAAGAATTCAACGATCTTGGTTTAAAAGAAACCACTGTGCCTCTTAAAGCCTCCAAATCACTGTGAATATCATAAACCTTGTCAACAAGATTAATGTTGCCAAAGCCATCACCGTTGATCCAAGAAACCGCGACCATAGAGTCGCTAACGATAACCACTTCCCTGTCAAGCAGATTTGAATCGATTGCCTTGTCAATTGCCAACAATTCAGCTTCGTTTGAATCGCAGACCTAATTAATTGTATATTTGTATTGCATTGTTAAGATTGCGGAAAAATTATTATTATAAAAACTATGGTGGTTTATGAGTAATAGTGTATATAATATTTAAATAGATAACTTTGCAATCCAAAAACAAGCTTATTGAATCATGATATACTCATATACCCATATACATTTCTAGCGTTTATGTTTTCAAGAGTCTGATTCATTTTCATATTCTCCATCTTTACACGATCAGTTTCATAAGATTTTTTTTTCTCTGGGCCAGTTGTTATGAACTTATGATATTACAAAAAAAAAAAAAAAAAAAAAAAAAAAAAGGGGCCATTCCATTTAATTTTGATAAGACTGCTGTAGGTTTAGAAAATGGAAAATGAAATTGGTCTTCATTCATTTTCTATATTTAATAACTTTCAGATGTTACTTCCAAAATATATATATATATAGTTGTTTGAGGTAATTTTATTTAGAGAAAATAGCACTAGACACTAGATATGATAAAATTTTACACGACTTAAACCCATTCGAAAATAGCCGTTGGCGGGTCAACTTTATTGGATCGAGTTGTTAATGGGTCAACCCATTAAGACATGAAATATAATGGGTTGGTTTTGAGTTCACTCTTAACAAAACCGTTAATTCGATAACCCATTAATATAAAGATATATTTTTTTTAAATGTGTTTATGAAAGTTATTAAAAAAATCTTTGTATAGTCATATTATGGAATTTATATATAAAAAAAAATCTCTATAATTATGGTTAGAATATATTTTACTAATTAATTTTTTAAAAATTTCTAATTTTTTTCTTTTTTTGAAAGAGGAAAAATTTCTAAATTAAAAACTCTAAAGCTATAAATCAATTATTTCACAATATTATAACCCTAACCCTAATCCTAAAACTCTAAAAATAGTTAGTGAACTTGATTGCATGAGTTTGATCATGCTTCAGTACTATTTATTTTAAACTTTTTAATAAATCTCAAATATAATATTTTGTAATGGGCCGGGTCAGGTTACCCATTAATTTAACAAATGGTTTCGGGTTTATATATTTCAACCCATTAAGCTAACGGGTCGGGTTCGGGAGGAGCAATTTTAACACGACCCAAACACGAAATGATATGAATTCACAATAACACAACTCATTGCCAAGTCTACTAGACACTATTAATTGTTGGGTGGAGTCTCAAAAGACCGCTCACTATTTAAATTGTTCTAAAATCACTATTTTGATAAAACATTATTCATTGACAACCATTCTGTCAAAATCTAACAGAAAGCTGCCGTTATCTGTGACATGACACCTATAAAGAATTTGATAGGCAATAATTCATGTATTTTGATTATTTAATAATATATATATATATATAAAGTAATGGTTTGATTAATTTATTATTTTTATGGACAATATTTCCTATTTATGGGTGACATCAAACTTATTATTATTATTTGATTAATTTATTATTTAATTATATATATAAAGTAATGATTTGATTATAAGAATTTTATAATCAAATAAACTTCATTAAAAGCAGTACCTTGTAATCCATATCTTGTAATTGTCATTCACCTGTTCCACTCAAAATAATCTTCTATTGTTGTAGAGCTTCCCTGCGTTAATGACAGTCTTTAACAAGAAAGAAAAATGACAAAAAGCTTTGAACATCCTTATCGAATTGTGCCCTAAGATGGTGACTTGATGATTTTACAATGTTGCCCCTTCTTGTTTTACTGTTTTGACCTCTATTCTAATATGTTATGACATAAACAAATGAACTTCAAACAATTAATAGACAAAGTGGCAATAATTGATACTTTCTTTCTATGAAATGGCTAATCTGAGCTATTTTGAAAAATTAATGGTTATAGAGGGACCGCCCACTAAATCAGTGGCTCTAGAAATCACTGACCATTTTATTTAACTTGATATGTCAATATAAAGCCCAGAATTCATGGATTGAAATTGCCAGGTCACGTCAACTCAACAAGCCACGTGTGGCAGCGGCGAGCTGGGAAGTAAAGAGCAAGTCACCCATCAAAGAAACCAACTCGCTGGAGCATCCCCAAATGGTGAATTAACAAAAGCTCGCCACCCATAAGGCAAATAAAAGATATCCTCAATACCATTACAAAATTGGATTCCAGCATATCTTTAGCAAAATCCGGCCTTATATTAGCAAGACAATTACCAACAATCTAGCAGTTGACAAATAAATAATAAATACGAAGATTCAGAAGATAACTCCCACAATGAATGAAGATCTTTGCATCACAAATACATGAAGACTCGATTCACCAAGAATCTCACTTAGGATCTCGTTTAATCATAATCTTTGCTTGCACACCAAGGACTAGGGCAGTACCCTAATCCCTATATAAGCAAGTACCCCAAGCCTAGCTTTTGCTAATCCTCGAGCAAAATCGACACAAAACAAAAACTAAAAACAAACTAATCAAAA
Organism: Acer negundo; assembly: GCA_035582765.1. Classification (NCBI taxonomy): domain Eukaryota; kingdom Viridiplantae; phylum Streptophyta; class Magnoliopsida; order Sapindales; family Sapindaceae; genus Acer; species Acer negundo. The sequence continues at coordinate 13,776,166 of CM069243.1, forward strand.
CTAGGCCATTTTCGTAAGGAAACCTGATAGCATTGAACGTATGCTACAAGCCTTTAAACCTCTAAGTGTCTATAGTAGGAGGAATTATAGTCTCATAAAGGTTTACTAGCCGCAATACCTACAAACACTTGACTCAAAACTCAAAACAAAAACAAACAAAAACGACAAGATAAATTCACATACCAATAAGAATCAACGTACACACAACACACTTACTCAAAACTAAAATCATACGATCAAGTATATGCATCATATCTCAAGTCTCAACCATTAACCAAAAATTCTTAGCTCGTAAACAACCATACTCAAATGCCATGGAGGGAATTCGTCTTAACTCTATGTCCTTAAAGGATATCACTCAATTTCACTCAGAACCTAGGCAGCACTCTTAACAAGCATATGCGAAAGAATTTATGCACATAAAAATCAAAATATTTATCGCATATAAGTATATAGTAGAAAGAACGCTAAGATTTATGCAAATAGATCTCATGAATGGAATCAAATACTATGAACATGATAGAGGACATACTTACCTCAACTCCCAAGCTAGAATCCCTAAAAGATTAGTTAGGTCTTTCTTTTTGGTTGTACTGGAGCCACAGGGTGAAGGGTAATTGAAAGAATGAAAAAGTATATCAAAAAGCCTACAATAATGCCAAGAGGCTTCTTGTGATTTGTCGATGCGCGAACATCTCTCCTTTGAATCTTCTCAATTGCATAAAAGCTTCTTTATTGATTTCTTTATCTTATTTTCAAGCGATTTTCAACTTGAATTCCTCTTTGCTCATCGTTATTCTTTCTTCTTTCTTCATTTTTCATTCTTTGCTATTCATTTCTTTAATTCATGTTTTTTTTATTCTTTTCTTTAATTCTTGTTGATAAATCAAAAATCAGCAGGTTTATCATAAAAAACTTCTGGTTGTGAGTAAACCACACACTCCACACCATAGCATGAATAACGACTTTCTATGAGATCCAAATTTGGTCACTAAAAGAAACAGTCATTTCTTTCAAAAAGAACCCTTTCCAAGAGTTAGTAGAAACCCGACGCTAGAAAACAGAAAAAAATCGCTTCGCAAAGAGAACCAGCCATTGGGCAAAAGAGAAAAAGACGTTTAACCGTCTCACTATTGCTACCACAAATGCTGCAACGAGAAGCAAGGTGAAAACCTACCTTATTTAAACGACCCTTCGTGGGAATTCTATTAGGCAACATACACCAAGACAAAGCTGACAGAGAAAGAGGAAGAAAACTTGACCAGATGTCCCTCCACCATGAGACCCAAGGAATCTCCTAGATCATCTCCCAGTAAGCAACCTTACAAGAAACCAAAGCCAACTCTAGAGAGAGACCAAACAAGAGACACCAAACAAGAGAGTCCTCGATTGGAGAAATCACAATCTGTTCAATCCGAAGACAAATTTTCGAAAAACGAACCTTAAAATGAAAAAATGAATAAAAGAATGAATCACAATCTGTTCATAACTTGCCATTTATATATCATGAAAGAATGATTAAAAGACCCAGTGATAATTGAATAAATCAAAGTGTTTCTAACAGCCAAAGAAAGGGACTTTCCTTTCCAGTGAGCAAGCTTAGTAAGAATTTTATCAGTAATTGGCCTCAGCATATCCAAAGTAGGTCTCCCTCGAAAAGTGGAACCCCTAAATAAGTGAAAGGCAGATGGCCAATTTGCATACCAACTAGAGATTGCAAAGTTCCAAAATGATGAGGAGAAACAGAAGAGCCGAATTATATATAAGATTTATTCCAATTCATAATCCGACCTGAAAGGTTGCCATAAATTTCAAAAGCATGCCTAATGGCCTTCATATTTCTCATTGTACCTCTGTAAAATTTAAGAACATCATCGGCATACAATAGGTGAGTCGAGGTATAAAACCCCCTTGGAGAAGAGATATGCAACAACTGTGAAGACTCCACCAACCGTGAAGACTCCACCAACCTAAAAATATATCTCTTAAGAAAATCCTCTATAATGACAAACAAAATGAGCGATAGAGGATCTCCCAGATGAAATCCTCTAGAACACTAAAAATAACCCTCCGGAGCACCATTAATCAAAATCGAGAGCCTAGTAACTAGGACTCAAAATGTTGTCGATTCAATCTATAAAAACCTTGCAAAACCCAAAGGCCTGAAGAACTCTACGGATGAAAACCCAATCCAAGGTATCAAAATCCTTAAGAATATCATTCTTCATGGCTAGATTACCCTCATAAAACTTCTTATGAAAAATATTCACACAGTCCTCAGCTAATTCAATACAGTCATCAATGTGACGATCTCGAATAAAAACAAACTGCTGAAGAGAAACAATCTAAGCATCAACCAAAGCTAACCAATACGCCAAAATTTTGGATAAAATCTTGAACATAAAATTAATGAGAACAATCAGTTAGAATTGATCGATAGAAATAACATCCTTTAATTTCAGAATAAGGACAACAAAGCTGGAATTGAGACCTGAAAAAATTGCACCTACATGAAAAAATTTCTGAACTGCCAAAAAGACATCTCGACCAACAACATCCCAATAATGCTGGAAGATCTTACCTGTGAAACCATCAGGCCCCAGGGCAGAGTTTGCATCCATGAAAAAAACTGCATCATTAATCTCATCAAAAGAGGAAACCTTTATGAGATTAGCATTCTCTACATCAGTCAATAGATAAGGAATAACATAATCTATTACCAACAAATCCACCAAAGCCTAGGGAGACTCAATCGAAAAAAGAGCTGAAAAGTAACCGATAATGTGATATCTGATCTTATCTTGATTGTCACTAAGAACCCTATCAATGAAGAGGGAAGAAAAAACTTTTCGACACTGTTTACGTTTAATGGAAGCATGAAAGAAAAAAGAATTATGATCCCTTACCTGAAACCAGAGTTAGAGAGCTGAATTTGAACATTTCGAAGCTCCTCTGATTTATTTTTAATCTTCGAATTAAGATCACCAAACACATCCCAATTCCACGACTTCAAATCACGTTTTAGATTCTTGAGTTTGTGAATCACAATTTGAGACGGTCTACCCACCACCGAAGAACTCCAAATCTTATGCACAACCGTCAGAAAATCAACATGATCCTACCACATGCTTTGGAAACGGAAAGGCTTGGGGTGAGAATTTTGAAACTCAAAAAACCAAGTAGGTAGAGGACAATGATCCAAAAATCTACGAGGAAGAGCCAAACAAGAAATGTCATTCCAATAAGTAACACAACCATCAGAAGCAAGTGCTCTGTCTAATCGTCTCTCAACCCGAGTTGACCCAAGTAAATCGACTCTCTTTAGTAGAAAGCCCAATCAATTCACATCATCAATAAGTGAATTGAAATCATTAGAAGATTTCTAAATATGAGGTTAACCACATGTAGTCTCGTGAGCTTCTAAAACAGAATTGAAATCCCCCCATAACAACCCAAGAAAGAGAAGCCAAATCAACGAAGCTAGGAAGAGAATCCCAAGGCAAACGACGATTCAAATAAGAAGTACTAGCATAGATAAAAGAAAACCAGTGAGTAGTCCCAGAACGAAAATAGTGACATGCTGTTCATGAAAATAAACCACTTGAACATCATAGAGAGCATCCTAAGCAAAAACCCAAATAGAAGGCTTCAAATTCGTTCTATCATTCACAAAAACAAAATATCAAAAATTAGAAACGATAGAATCAAAATCCACCATAGGCTTCGCAATGAAAACCAAAGATGGATGATGCAACAAGCAAAGTTCCCTAAGAACTCATCTTGTAGAATCATTAGCTATCCCACGAAAATTCCAATAAAGGACTTTAGTCATTGGAAACGTTAGTAGGAGTTCGAAAATCAAACTTATACGAAGCCAGTTGACGAGCAACCATATTATTCTTCTGAACTATATTATCAGTATCGTTCTCTTCCGCTTCGACCTGTGTAGCCCAAGAAGAGTTGGTAATCAAGTGAAGCTCAGCTTGGGACTCAACAAGTGAAGCCTCTAATCTAGTCATGGGCCCAAATAAAATAACACCTGTAGCCAAAGAAGAGGCCATATAGGACCCAAAACTATCCATCAAAACCTGTTGATCTATTAAACCGCGTTAATTAATCTGACCCTGCCAAGAAGAAGTGATCATAGAAGCAACCGGAGAATCTGAAGAAATCAAAGATGTATTTAAATGCGAAAAATATGAAGTAACTGTAAGAATAACATAAGAAACCTCAAGTGAATGCATTACCGGTCTAGATCCAGGCACAACCTATTGCTCATGTAAACCCCTCTGATCAATCAAACCCTAGTGAGAAGAATAGGCCTCAATAGCGACGGAGGAGTCGGAAGTAACTTGTACTAGAGGAATAACCAAACTAGAATTAGAATTCAATCCCACAACCAGGATAGAAGCCATAGAAGAATGAACCACAACATAATCTTGAACTGAAATATCTTGATGGATAGCAAAAAAAGCATTAGAATTTGGAATTAAAGACTGAATCTTAGAAACCGACCTATATTCTAATCTAGAAGTTGAGCGACTATGACTCTACGAGGAACCTAAAAGCTGTCCCTGGATCCTTGCTTGTTCAGGTCAATGGTATGAACATGATCACCACGTTTAGATGAATATTTTCTAGAGACAGGAAGAAATATCCTCCGACTTGTTCTATATGCAATTGTTAGGAAGATGACCTATAGAAGAGCATGTAGTACAAAAATATGGTAAATTTTCATACTTAACTATGATGAACGAGTTATGGGAATCAATTCTCTCTAATAGCAGTGAGTGCGGATGGGGAGAAGAAACACCAATGTCAACCAACACGAGAGCAAAATGCCTAAAATCCCCATCAATAATAGCCCTATCCAATATTAATGGAACACCAATCCCTCTTGCTAGATTAGAGATAATTTTAGGATGCTAATATTCCTAAGAGAGATTATAGAAATGAACCCAAACTTGAGCATTAGTAGACTTTTGGAAATCCTAATTGAAGTTCGGCATCCAAGACTAAAGACGTAAGATACCTGGTTTCAGGGTAAGAGAACCCGTGCTTCAAACCTGATTTTTATGTGAGGAAAAAAGCCAAAACAATCTAAAAATAACCATGTTGTTGGTTTGGCGGTTTGATTGGTTTGGCGGTTTGGGTGCCCACCCTAACCATATCCTTTTCTTTTATGTAGTGCCGGTATAAGGCAAAGCAAACAAAGCATATGCTTAGGGCCTCAAAAAAAGGCAATAAAATCGGGGCCTCATTTATTTATAAACTTTAAAGATATGATTAAAAAAATTATTGTCTTAATAAAAAATACCGAAGGGTTTATTTATTTATTTTATACTTAATTATAGGGCCTCATCTATTTTTGATTTGGCTGTTTCCTGTGCTTGGCTGGGCAAGCTTTTTAGTTGTTTTGTTTTTTTTTTTTTTTCCGTAACTTTTGTTTCCTCTTTTGTTTGCTGCTCATGTTTGTTGGGGTTTCCCCCCTTTATTAATCAAGACTGTCGTTTCAAAAAAAATATATATATTACAGGGCCTCATACCTAGTAAATATGATTACATTAATAATATTAAATAATAATTGAGTATCCACTTTTTAGTTTAAAAAAAAAAATCCACTTTTTAAGAATTATTATTGTTAAAAAACTCTTAAACTTCTACTTTTATTTTACCGTTTAAAAATTATCTATATAACAAAAAGAACAAATTGCACTCAACCTCTTTGAGGTTTGACCTTTTACACCCAGAAATAACTTTATCATTAATGGACACTCACACCCCCTACTGTTAGGTCAAACTTAACTGTTGACTAACTCACTACAAGAAAATTGACCTACAGTGACAAAAAATATTTGTCACTATAAATGAAGAAATTGTCACAAATTCAATATTGTGACAAAAAAAGTGTCACTAACAATTCGTCACTTTTGCCTCTATTACTAAAAGTATTTGTGACAGTTTTTTAGTACTTATCACAAATCATAACTTTTAATGACATATTATCACTTGACCTTAATTAGTGACAAAATAAAAATTATGTCACTAGATTAATATTTAGTGACAATTAACCGTTTGAATATTTTGTCACTGTACATATTTTAGTGACAATTTATTGTTTAAAAAGTGTCACTATTCACAAATCTAGTGACAAATAATCATCTTAAAATTATATCACTACATATAAACTTAGTGACAATTAAGTTAATCATATAATAATTGTCACTACAACGTAGACTTAATGACAATTAACAATATGAATATTAAGTCACTATATAGATACTTAGTAACAATTTAATCCATTGTCAAAAATTTAAATTGTATAAAAAAAATATAAAATATAAAAAGATAACCAAATAAAACATGTCACTCATTGAATGACATTGAGTTCCATAAATAATCATTCTATTAAAAAATATCCATAAATTAATATAATATCGAATTGATACAAAAATAATACAATATCTTTCAAAGTCTACTACTAAATAACATATGTAAGTCGGCTAGTCTAAGTTAACATAAGTGTTAGGTCACACACAATAACTTCCAACTGCATAACTAAAAACTTGAAACTTCCGAGGTCTTGATTGTGAAATATTAGAAGACAATCATCCATTGTCAGTTGTCAGGTAGCTAAAAAATCTTTAGGTTTTGCAAGAGAAACCTATATACTTGAAGACTTCAAGGAAAAAAATAGTGAGAACAAATTAAAGTCATCAAAATAAAACCGATGAAAAATGCAACAATATTGACAAAACTTAGTACAAGTATAAAATAAATTATATAAGTTTGATATCCAAGTATATATAAAACTTATTGGAATTGTTAATCTATTCATCCAGCCAAATATCAAATATCTTATTAAATGTTTGAACAATTTTATCAAACAATTGGTATGCATATAAAAATTGGTTGTTCTATAATAATCATTTTGTCAAACAATTAGTATGCATATAAACTAAATTGACATATATTGTGAAAATTTAAGAACAAAAAACTATAAATCATGAAATAATAATAATGAGTTCCTTAAAAAATTTGAAAAAAAATTAAAGTTAAAAAACATCCCTAAACATATATATAATTCTACATACCAAAAAAAAAAAAAAAAAAAAATCATACCTTATTCAAAGACACTTTCAATATATGAAACTCGAATTTGAGATTCCGACCTTGAAAAAACAAATACCAGAAAACAAACCCCAATGAAATCAAGAGAAAGAGAAGCTTAAGAGTGTTTTTTTAATACTACATCAAATAATTAGTTGTTTCATAAGAATCATTTTATCAAACAGTTAGTAAGCACATAAACTAATATTGACAAATATATTGTGGAAATTTAAGAATAAACAACTATAAATCATGAAATAATAATAATGGGTTCTTTAAAAAAATTGAAAACAAATCAAAGTTAAAAAACATCTCTAAATAGATATATACAATTCTACATTAAAAAAATAATAATAATAAAAAAAATCATACCTTATTCAAAGACACTTTCAATATATGAAACTCGAATTTGAGATTTCAAACCTGAAAAACAAGTATAAGAAAACAAACCCTAAAAAAATAAAATAAAGAGACGCTTACTTTTTTATCCGGGCAAAAGTTTCTCTATACTCTCAGTATTTCTTCAGATGAAATACTATTTCAAACTTAAAAAGTGTTTTAAAGGTAAAGAAAAAAAAAAAGGAAAAAAATAAACGCAGTATGATTATGACATTTTTTTTTTTGGTGTGGCTTTTTAGAAAAAAAGAAGAAGGAAATATTAATTGATTTTTTTTTTTTAATGTAAATATTGATACCTTTTAAAAACCTAATTATTTATAAAATAAAATCTTTCTTTTTAAAAAGGTAAGGAGTGACTAAATATATTATTTGTCACAAATTATCAAGTTTTGTAATTAATTGTGACAATTATTTTTAAAAAGTCTCAATTGAACAAAACATAATGACAAAAAGTAAAATTTGTCACAAAATAATACCGATAGTGATACAATTAAAATTTGTCACAAACAAATGTGTCACTATAGGTCACTTTTTTTACGGTGACTATTACTTTTAAAAGACTAAATTACTTATAATCTCTAAATTAAATTAATAATAAAACAAAAAGAAAAACATTTTTTTAAAAAAAACATGGATCTCCACCGTCCATCTCAAACATGGATGATAGAGATCAAATAAAATTTTAAATAATTGAGAATAGAATCGAATTAAAAATATATATAAATTAAAAGAAAAACAGAAATTAAAAAAAAAAAATTTAAAGAGAAATTTAAAAATAAAATTGAAAAATTCATGTTATTGATTTCAACAATCACTTCGCACAACATCAAGCCATCAAAAACCCAGATCTCATTTGCAGAAATCTCAAGAACCCGGTAGTGTTTTTTTTTATTAAAAAACGGCTGATTGCTCCATCTCTTTATAAAAAGAAAAGTAAAAAAAAAAAAAAGTGGATCTGGTGCTCCACCAATCCATCTCTTTATCAAATAAAAACAAAAATAAAATCAAACAAAAATCAATTATGAGTTTCTTTTGTTTTCTCTAATTTCTCTCTCTTGCTTGCTTTGTCTCTTCTTTGTTGTGGGAGTGTGTGTCAGCGAATGGTTTGGAGTTGGTGGATTAAGTGGTCAAGAACTTGTGGTGGAGTTGGGGGTTTGGTGGAGGAGCTGTGACGAGTGGTTGAGGGAGGTGGTAGAGTGAGAGGATGTTGGTGGCCACCATAGCTAGGAGGAGCAACAAATTCAACCCCATCGTGAAACCCATCTGATTTCGATTCCTTGATCTAAGTTAACACTTGAGTTTTGTTTCCGTCTTTGGTTATCTGGCAAAATGAGCTGGTACCGATCCCACTCATGAGTGAGAGTGTAAGTTATGATATAATTATCTAGTTGTCTTTTTTTTTTTTAGATGGAGAGAGTTTTGATTCAGTGTCGGAGAGAGTTTGAGTTTGTTCTTCAAGTTTTAATTTTTTCTCTAAGGCACGTCCAATAACGTTTTTCAAAACTGTTTTTGTTTTTGTTTTTGTTTTTTGAAAAAAAAAACGAAAATGAAAACAGTGTTTTTGGTTTCAATTTCGAAATCCAAATATGCGTCTGGTAACATATCCTGGAAACTGGATTACGAATATAAAAACGTAAAAAACACGTTTGGTATCATTTCATGGGCCAAAATTAATGAATTGAATTTTTTATTTTTTATTTTTGTCAGATTTTTTTAAATATAATTTAAATGAAAAATATAAAGATTTTGGTACTATATTTTGGTCAGATCGGCGGTATTAGATTTTAAATGAAAAACACATATAATTTTGGTCAGATAGGCTGCTCAACGGATGGTAGCAGATCGGCTCGGCGGAAGGAAGGAAGCAGATTGACGGAAGAAGAAGACATCATATCGATGGAAGAAAACAGATCAGTCGGTCATTGACGGGCAAAGAAGAAGGAAGAAGGCTGTTCATCGGCGAGCAGAAGTAGATCGAAAAGAAGATTCTGGCGAGAAGAAGAAGAAGAAGAAGAAGAAGAAGAAGAAGATCCAGGCGAGAAGAAGAAGATTCCGGCAAGAAGAAGAAGAAGAAGATCTCGACGAGAAGAAGAAGAGGCTGTTGAGTAAGGAGAAAAGAAGAAGAAAAAAAAGAGAAGAAAAAGTTGTCGACCAAGAAGAAAAGAAGAAGAAAAGAAGAAGAAAAAAAGATTTATTATTATTATTTTTTATTTAGATTGGAAAACAAAATGAAAAACAAAATGAAAAACATCAAAAACTTGTTTTGGAAAATTTTCACTTTCAACACTGATGTTGTTTTTGTTTTGGTTTTTGTTTTAAAAACAAAATGAAAAACAAAATGAAAAACGTAAACGAACGCGTATTTGAAATTGGATTTGAAAAACAAAAACAAAAACACCATTTGAAAATGGTATCGGACAGCTAATACTATTGTTTTTCAAAAATTCTAGGTTCTTGAGATTTCTGCAAATGAGATCTAGGTTTTTGATGGTTAGATGTTGTGTGAAGTGATTTTTGAAGTCAATAATGTGAATTTTTCAATTTTATTTTTTATTTTTGTTCTTTAATATTGTTTTGTTTTTAAATTTCTAGTTTTGTTTTAATTTATATATATATATATATATTTAATTCAATTCAAAATTTCAATTATTTAAAATTTATTTGATTTCCACCATCCATGTTTGAGATGGACGGTGGAGATCCATTTTTAAAAAATGTTTTTATTTTTTTATTAATTTAATTTAGGGATCAGGGGTAGTTTAGTCTTTTAAAGGTAATAGTTAGTCAACAATTAACTTTGACCTAACAGTAAGGGCTGTGAATGTCAATTAATGATAAAGTTGTTTTTGGATGTAAGAGGCCAAACCTCATGAAGGTTGAGTGCAATTTGCTGTAACAAAAAATTATGTCTACACTCTCTTTTGTTATATTTTTTTGCTTTTACAACTTATATGTAACATCTAACATCTAACATCTAACATGTCTATAATATTCTTTAAATTTATTATTTATATTATCCTTAAGAAGAGATTGAAGTATGTAAATTCAAATTTAAGAATTTAGATTTTTTTTCTTTTTAATTGTTTAATGAATCAAGTGGTTAATTTTGATATGGTTACTACTTACTAATTGTTGTTGTTTGACTGGCTTTATTCACGGTAGATTTGAGCAATTTTAACATTTTAGAGAGATTTTTGGTTTTTTTTATATGATATTAAAAAATTAAAATGATTAGATGATGATAATTTTAAAGAGTATTGTCTTAATCTTGAATTTGTTTTAAAACATGACAGTTGTTCTGATATAGATAATATTGATTTATTTTGAGTTAAAAATCTTAAAAGAGATTAAATACAAACTTCAGTTGAAACATTATTTAAAAAAATAAATTGATTATTTTCCAAATACATGTACATAGCCTATAGAATATTATTAAAAGTAAAATTAATAAATTTTATTTAAGATCATAAATGGATTAGCTTTTTTATCGATTGAAAAAGAGTTCTTAGAAAATCTTAAAAACAAAAGTTTAATAAAAAATTTTACTTCTAAAAAAATTACTTTTATTTTTAATATATATAGGGTCTATTTTTTTCTCCCTTAGGGCCTCAAAATATATTGAGTCGCCCCTGCTTTTATGTTTGATATTATGTGTTCATTTAAATTTTAAATTTTATTATTATTATTATTATTATTTAATATCGATGGATCATCTTAATATGTATCTTTAGATTATTCATTATAAAGTTTTTTAAAAATATCACATCAATTAATATGAAGAATAAATATAAAATTTTCAATCATATAGGGCATATCTCATAATTTCCTTACACAATAGCGAGACATTAATTAATTGGTTACAGTCTTGCTCTTGCATAAATTAAATTTGTAAACTACTTGAAAGTTTTTTTTTTTCTTGAACAGTGGAAACTACTAGTTCGAAAGTTGTTAATTTGTTAGGTATGTTTATTCAAAAAAAATAAATTAAAAAATAAAATTGTTAGGCATGATCATGACAAGAGTCTAGATATTTTTTGCTGGTCAATTAATTCCACGATTTACATATGCATAAAACTTAACCCTTTCTTTCAAGTAATTATGATCTGATTCATTGTATTTGTACCTACAAAAGTTTAAAATCCTAACAGAGACATGAATATTAAATTGTAATGTTTTTCTTTTTTCTTTTTCGTTTTTTTTTTTGTTTTAAAATTTTTTAATGTACTTCTACCCACCAATTAAAAAAAAAAAAAAAAACAGACTTTACCTAACCCAATTATGAATTTTCTCAGTGGAGATAATGATTAGACTACGCAGCATTCAATGGCTTTTTCATTTTAGATTTTTAGTTCAAAGTCCAAAACGACTTTGCAAAAAAAAAAAAAAAACTGCACTTCATTTTTTGCCGGTTTCCTATAAATTTCATGAGTACGAAGGAAAAGACCAAACCACAATCAAATCCAAATAACTTCAATTTTCTAACTCTACCTTGCAAGATATTTCAGATTTTTCAGCAAAGATGGACAGTGGTTCCTCGTCAGCACCATCCAAAAGGTAATAATCACTAGGCCCAATTTATAATCCATTAAAGCATTTTGTGTTTTGAGGCATTAGTGATAAGAAAAAAATTTGAGTCACTTTGTTGTTCTTTTTGGATTAATAATTATTTGTTTAGAATTATCTAATTAAGTCAACCGATAAATATGGTCTTCAAATGAATTAAATCAATTACACCATTATTTAGCTTGACAATATTTCTCATTCGAATCGTTACTATCACAAGTAGTACATATAAAAAAAAAAAATAATAAAAAAACAAACAAACGAGATTAGGATTATCTATTTTATTTTTTTTAATTTATAGTTTTTTCTTGATATAGTGAATTAGTGATATCTAAACATAAAAAAAATAAATTGTTAAGATTTTTTTTTTTTTTTTTTTTTCTCTCGCAAGTAAAAAAGTGTTTCAGTAACTTCTTGAAACAAAAAAAAAAAAAAACAATACTACGAGACTACGAGAGGATCTTAGCTTCTAAGGAACGTTTGGTCCGTCTATCTTAATAATTTGGCATATTTTTGTATAGGTTAGAAGGCAAGGTGGCAATCATCACTGGTGGTGCAAGCGGGATCGGAGCAGCCGCGGTACAACTTTTTCACAAAAACGGAGCCAAGGTTGTCATAGCCGATGTCCAAGACAAGATTGGCCAAGCCATTGCTGATAAGTTAGGAGACTCCAACGTTTGCTATATTCACTGTGACGTATCAAATGAAAACGACATCATCGATCTCGTAGACACTACGGTCATTAAATATGGAAAGCTAGACATAATGTACAACAATGCTGGCATCATGGACCGTAACTTTGGGAGCATTTTGGACACACCAAAGTCAGACTTAGAACGGTTGCTGATGATAAACACCGTTGGCAGTTTCTTAGGCGCCAAGCATGCAGCGAAGATGATGGTGCAAGAAAAAATCAATAAAGGTTGCATATTGTTTACAGCAAGTGCTTGTACAGAAATTGGAGGGCTTTGCTCTCCTGCTTATGGAGTTTCCAAGTATGGTATATTAGGATTGGTTAAGAACTTGGCGGCTGAGCTTGGACAATATGGTATAAGAGTGAATTGCGTGTCGCCGTACGGTTTGGTCACCGGAATATCGGGAAATAAGGTCGTTGATCCGGCGATAATAGAAGCGAAATTGAGCGAGATGGGTAATTTGAGAGGGGAGGTTCTCAAAGCCGAGGGAATTGCAAATGCTGCTCTCTACTTGGCTAGCGATGAAGCTAGTTATGTTAGTGGCCAAAACCTTGTGGTTGATGGAGGGTTCAGCTCAGTCAATCCTACCATTATGAAGGCTTTTAATCTTATCAAGTAATATGTTTTGACAAATTTCAAATGAGTGCCATGACATGTGAGATGTGAAGAGACACAATAAATACATTTTTCATATTTAATTAAGAAATAAACTAAATAATAATATATTTTTTTTGAATTACAACTACTGACGGGACTTAGTGATCGAGATTAGACTCTATAAGCACAGTCCGGAATGACTTCCACTATCGGAACTCTCACAACCGGAGAGAGTGATACCAAAGCCGGTTGTGACATCTCAGGGGACTAGGGCAAAAATGTCTGTTTTATTATTATTGGGCCAAGTTTTAAAAAATTTACTAAATTTTGGACCCTTTTGAACTAAAATATAATAACATTTTTAGAAATTTTTGTATAGGCCCAGGGCAGGTGCACCTCTTGCACGGGTCCTAAGCCTGTGCACGGCTATGAGTGATACTCCCACTTTGGGATTTTATAGCCAAAAAATAGGAGTATATGTCCATGCAACAGATCAGATCCATTGGATTTGCCATGATTCAAGATTCGACCCGATCTGATTGGATCAGACAAACTACAATCCGATCCGATCCAATTGTAGAGCTAAATCCAACCCAATATGATCCAATTGCAATTAGATCTGATTCAATTGTAAAAATATTTAAATCGAATCCGATCCGATCCGATCCGATGGATCAAATTCATATGAAACAATTTTTATTATATTTAAAAGTTAAAATATTCATAAAATTAACAAAATTAAATTATTAATTCATACGGTACTTCCAATAACATTAACAAACTAATAATGAACATAAAAGGCTAAAAGCATTGTACATAACCGTGCACTTTAAGTTCAAAAAGTCTAACAAATTATATACATTAACATAAGTTACAAATACAAATATAATAAAGTCATCCAAAGTTTTAAAATAAAATATAATCATTTATCGTAACAAAATACAATAGCTCCAAAAATTTGGTCAATGTTCATATGTATAACATAAAATAAATTGGCTTAATATAAATTGCACATATTTTGGCGGATTCGGTGGAAATCTAAGATCCGATTCGATTCAATAAATTTTAAAATTGAGTGTCGATATTTGCACCTCTGAAAAATCGTATGTGTATCCCTTTTTGTATATACACCCCATCAAAAATTTTAAAATGTTATAAATCGCAAACACACCCCATGTATTACCAAATATGCCCTTTATCTTAATAAAAAAATGCCATTTATCTAAATTTTTGGGAAAAAAAAAATTATAAATTAATTAAATGAAATTGAAAAAACTAAAGTATGGATGACCCACACCTCCTCCTATAATCCAAAACTTTGGAGCTCCTCCTATAATCCAAAACCTGGACATGGACGCATGGAGCATCGGAGCTTTTTCTTCTTTTTTATTTTCTTTTACCTGTATTTTCTTTTCTTTTATTCTCTTTTTGAAAGGAATGTTCTATAAAAGTTTTTTTTATCGATGGTTATGGCATTCATTAAATTCGTTTTCACTGGGTTGTCGTCTTGTCAAAGACTTGCCCAAGTTTGTTATTTTGTTACATGCTTCAATTTTTTATATATATATTAGTTTATTTTTTAATTAACTTCAATGTACTTAAAAAATAAATAAATAAACTTCAATGATTTTCTCTTCTTAATTTTTATATATAATAGTTACTTAATATTTATAATTTAAAATAATCACTATTTAAATCTTAATTAATAAACAAATAGTAGTTTAATCAAAAGAAGTAATTTTTTTTTTTATGTGTAACTAATTATAATATTTATTAAAATATCTAAAATGTATATATTTAATTAATATGCTGCATGAGTTATATTTATATTAATCATTTAAATAGTTTTATTTGAGGGTAATATTGAAATTTTTAAAATATACTGATTTGGGATGTACATACAAATTTTGAGAGATACAAATATCACCATTTTTTAAAATTTAAGTTTCAATCATGTCCTCAGATTCGATCCAATCCATAGGATCGGGTCAGATAGATCTTATTGGATTAGATTAGATCTTGCACACCCCTAGCTAAAAGTAAGATAAATATTTACAAGGGTGGCGATAATAACACTCTTTAAAAACTATATGTAAATCCCTTTTATAATCACACCCATAACATTTTAAAAAAAATTCTCTAGTTTGTATATAAATTAAACCCCACTTAATGTCAAAAATATCATTTATTTAATTATATCTATATTTATATAATATAGTAAAATGGAACCTCACCTTGACACGTGTTGCCGTGAAGGAGCTTTGAACTTAAATGCTATATATTCATTTATATTTCTATATCTGTATAATCTCCTATAATCGAGTTATTAATTATTATTATTATTGTTTCAACTTGACCATTCATTAGCTATTTTGTTTATTAATATTATTATTATATATAATCTTTATACCCCTTAATTACAATATTTTAAGTCTTTCATTAATTTCATTATCAGTTTCGTAATTGCAATTCTTATCGGTCATTTGATGGATTAGTTTTGGCTTGGTTTGTCTATTAATTTATCCATGATGGAGCTTTAATTTAAATATTATAATGATCAATAATAAAAAGCCAAAATCTCATCATGTTCTCCTTTAAATCTGATTTTAAGTTTTGTCAATTAAACCATATAATCATAATATGCCTATCACAATCTTTACTCTAAAGTCCTCTCCTCTTCCTCAATTTTCTCTATAAAAACCATCTTAAATCTCATATATTTTTCCATGCCATTCCATTGACTCTCCATCACAGACAAACTCAAAACACCCAAACGGTGGGGGACTGGATGATATTGGGTGGTAAGAGTAATTTCTACATTTTTTTAAAAAAATATTTGGTTGAATAATTTTAATCTTTTAGTTATTTTTTTTTTTTTTCTTTTTTTCCTTTCAATTCTTGATGATTGCCAAAGGTCTATCTCAAACATCATTCTCAGGTGTCATTTTCTTATCAAAACAAAGCATCTCTATATGTTTTTTGATTCAAATACTTTAGAAGTATTTTTGTTTATTATTATTTTTTTAGGAAACACTTTAGTAATTGTAAATGTAATTTTGGACTGATTATTGTTCTAATGTATTTTGGAATCTGTAAAAAGGTGTTCACTATGTTGTTTGCTATGTAACCCTCCGGTAAGGCTAACATCACCAATGTAGAAAATCAATGGGACCGATTGAGAATTTGATAGACAGACTACTACTACAAATAAATATTAGTGTTAGTCTTTGGTTTTAAGTCTAACACTGTATGTCTGTATTGCTTCTTTAAAACACTGTATCCACCCGGGTTTTCGGGTATCCAATACCCGGATTTGTTTTTAATGGAAATTTACACCAATTTTTTTGTAAAGTTTTTTTTCTTACTATTTTTAGCCTTTTTGTTTTCTTTTCTTTTTGGTTTTTTAGAATATATTAAGTATGCATTAAATACACTATGATTATTACCAAAAATAAATGTTTTTGAATTTTAATTATTCTTATACATGATAATAAATAAATATTTTTCAAAACAATATCAATTGTAATAATAAATTAATGGTAATCAGTTTTTTTATTTATGGAATTAATGCTAAATTTTAAAAACATATCAATGGTAATATATTAGGTATCATTAATATATAGAGGTATGCATGTGGTCATATGCATTAATTTTTTTTGATTCATAGAAAGTCATATATATATATATAAAACGTAACACAACATCATAGAAAACCCAAAGGACTTGATCTTTAATCCTAATTAAAAGCATAAATTCATATTTTCCAGGGTCCAGCCTATTTAGTTTTCTTTTGGATGTATATATATATATGATGGCCAAATCCAAACCTCTACAATCAAACTTGATTATCAAACCAGAGGAGTCCTGGAGACATGGCAGCCTCAAAAATGAAGTTGAAGTTTTTTATTGATACAAATGGTCAAAAAGTATTTTTTTTGCGGAAGCTGGAAATAACTTCGAAGATTTTCTCTTCCACCTTCTATCTTTGGCTGTAGCTTAGTGGGTTGCTTACCTGACATTTATGAAAGCTTTAGAAATCTTTTTATTTTTATTTTTATTTATTATTATTTTTTTTTATCGTTTGTAAAAGACTGCGAGAGATATTCGTAAAACATTGGAAATCTTAGTCAGGGAAAGATGCTCTCTGTTAATATATATATTGATGCAGGGGATGTAGATTATATGCAGGGAAAGATGATTATGCTAAATTTGTCGTTTATAGTTTTTTGTTTTATTCTAATTTTTTATTTTGCTGGCTGTCTGTTAGAGCAATATCGTTTTTATATTTATTTTTCTTTTTGGTTGTAAGCAGCAGCAGCAGGTAGAATATTTTCAAATAGTAACTTTGTCATTTCCTTTGAAACATTGATTTCATTCTCTATAAATCTCCTTTGAGGAATCTGAAGTGTCCAGCAACTTCTTCTTCACTAGAGATTGTCTACAGATTGGCATCCGTATCCAGGACGGTGCCCCATGTAAGGCATCATTTTCAATATGGACGAGTCTTTGAACAAGTTAGAAATCTTCTCTCCTTCCCATTTTATATTGATTTGCTTATTTTATAGTGCTTTCTATACACTTAAGTGTTACTGAGTTTGAAGTTATTATTTTTATTTTGGAAAAGACTAAAGAATTATCAATCTGCCAGTAATTTGATTGTTATTTTGAATCCTGTTAATTCTATTAATATGAGGTCTTTTTTGGTTGCTTAGAAATCATAGAAAAAGGAGATGTACAACGTCACCACTCCCCAGAAAACACGATCACAAGTGAATCAAAGTGGAGAACTCCTACATTTTGCAGCATATATATATATATATATATTGATAAGTAGAGCAAAGCCTAGCAAACAATCTTGGATTATGAATGTCTGGCCTTGATAATTGCCTTTAAATCATGCTTGGTCTCCCTATTTTTATTATATACATTTGTTATTATTATTATTTTTTTACTTCTTGTGATTTATGTTTCCAATTTATTATTCATTTTTTGTTTTTTTTTCCTATTCTGATTTATGTTTCATAACCTATTTGATTTCTGGGAAATTGAAGGAAAATTGAAATAATATAGTATATAGTATTTCCTATATATATATATATATGAAATAGTTTGTACTGTATTTATATATTATCTTTTTTTAACTTTATTTATCTATGTACAAATGTTTGAGTCTTTGTACATGAAATGTTAATAAAATTGTATATATCATTATTGGTCATTGCATGACAAAAAGTAGCTGACTTAACTGCATTTGGTATTAGTTAGGATTCCAATGTAACTTTTGTTATTTCTTTCATATGTGCTTTTCATTTTCTTTTGTTGTATCTTTTGAGTTAGATGTAAAACTATTATTTTTGTCAAAGGGCTTAAAAATATGATTATCAATATAATAAATTCTCATTAAATATAGAAAACCAACTGAACCTGAAACACTAATTAGTGATCAGATTACCTAGATCTATAAAATTAAACAACCATGCATCTTGCAAAGCAGATATCTAAATTGGACAAATAAAATATATATGAAATTTGGATGCATGATGTATGCATTTTGTGAATATGTTTAGTTTTGTAGTTAAAAGCAAAAAGCGTCGCTCATCAATCGATAAAAAGAAAGCAAAAAGTGTCATTGCGAATGAGTGGAATGGGTACAATAACAAATAACTTACAGAAATGATACTCAATAAGAATGGATCAATTCATATGCAATTTGGATTACTATTAAATGTTATAAATCGCATATCAATAGATAATTAAGAGACAATCCCATAATTAATGGAATAGTGAATAAATTCTCTAAACCAATATCATAATTGATTTTTAATCTTTAAGTATTATTATTATTTTTTGAAGTATTACCTTATTTGCTAAGTTTAAAAACAAGCCATAAATTTTTTTTTTAATTTTTATTTATTTATTTATCAAAGCTATTAAATAGTTATTAAGTGTAATAACTTTTAATAATATAATTTTTTTTTTCATAAATCACATATCTATAAATAATCAAAAGATAATCTCATAATTAATAGGGTAGTGAATAAATTGATTTTTAAATATTAGTTTTTTTTTTAATTTTTTTTTTAATTTTAAATATTCCATTATTTGGTGAGATTAAAAGACAAGCCATAATTATGTTTTTACCAACAAGCTATAAATTAATTTTTTAAATAGTATATATATATATATATAATATAATATATACAATATTTGGTAAGTTATTTTATTTTATTTTTGGTTCATTAAGAAAATTTATTATTATTATTATTTTTTTTTTGGTGAAAAGGAGGGCTAAAGCCCAGAACAAACAAAACTAAAAGCTAGGAACAGTCCTAGCAAAGGAGACTTGATTCAGGTCATCTTCCAGTAAGCCATAAATCTAGGAGGGAGGAGCTTCAAAGTAGGTGATCCCCAACTCAAGAGAATGATCAAGACTAGCAAGGCCATCAGCAACCCTATTACATTCTCTTAAAACATGCTGAACAGAACACCTCCAGTCATCACCAATAAGAGATCTGCACTCTTGAATCATACTAAATTGAGAACGGTTCAGATGAGTGACCGAATTAAAGAAGAACAACTTCATAAGAATCGGATTCCACCAAAATATGCTTGTAACCAGCCTTCCAAGCAATCTTCAAGCCTTCAAGAATACCCCAAAATTCCACTTCAATCACATTGCCCATACCCTTATTAAGATCAAATCCACCCAGCCAATTCTTTTGGACATCTCTTATAACACCACCAGCAGCAATAGACCCCAAACCAAGATGCACACTAACATCCACATTGAGTTTCACCCAGTCCTGAGGAGGGGGTTTCCAAGACAGAAAAGAAGTCTTCAACTCAAGGTCTTTATCCATATTGTTCCTAGCATTCAGCAACGAGTCTACATACCTAAAAATGAACATACCTGGGCAAGAGGGAAGCATGAAATTAGGATTAAAGATTTTTTCACACCTCCACTTCCAAATAAACCAGAGAAAAGCAAAAAGGAGGTAATTCAGGCATCTTTCAGTGATAAGCTTGTTACAACTCAAGTTCTTGTAAAGCCACTCCTCCCAATCCAGCATGAACATGTGATTCTTAGAGACCCCTTTACAAACATCTTCCTAAATACCAAGAGAACCAACACAGCCTATGAAAACATGATCAATATCCTCACAACCCACTTTACATCTATCACACAAAATATCCACAATCAAGCCTTTGGTAGCTCTGTGATCATTGGTAAGCAGCTTGCCATGGAGAATAATCCACAAGAAGTGCATAACTTTAGGAGGAAGTTTGAGTTTCCAAATGAAACTCCAACTCTAGGAAGGCAAATCCTCATCCTTAAAATTCCCTTCATAAGCACTTTTGATAGAAAAATCACCATTATTAGAAGTACCCCAGATGACTTTATCTGAAATCCTATGTATAGAGCCTACAAGGATACAAACAATTCGGTGCACCACATGCCACGGCAGAACAGAGGATAACTTTTGAAGATTCCACTCGTGAAGCAATAAATAATCACTAACCAACTCGTTAGCTTGGGCATCAGTAAGAGGAAGAGAAGCCAGTCCTCGAAGACAACCAATATCAGTGATCCAATTATCTAGCCAGAAACGAACAATTTTCCCATCCCTAATTCTCCATTAGACATTTTTAGAGAGAAGTTTGACACCACATGAAAATCCTCTCAAAGTACTCGAGCAACTTTTTTGCTTCATCATTTCAGCCATGTTGATATTCCCATCTATAAGATATTTGTTTTTCAACATTTTGGCCCATAAACCATTATCATTTTGCATCAGCCTCTAACCAGTTTTAGCAAGCAAGGCTTGATTCATAGTTTTCATTTTTTTAATACCAAGACCCCTTTCTTCTTGGGCAAACAAACACTATCCTAATTCACAAGATGTATCTTCTTCTTTTCGGCATTACTACCCCAAAGAAAATCTCTACTAAGCTTGTCAAGGTTCGAACACACCTCAGCAGGAAGCATAATGGACTGCATAGCATAAATAGGGAGGGCAAAAGCCATAGCTTTAATTAAAGTACATCTTCCTGCAAGAGATAGAGAGGCACTTTTCTAGGAAGCAAGTCTCTTTTGGGATTTTTCAAAGATTTCTTTGTAAGTGTTCTTTGTAATGCGACCATGGATGAGAGGCATACCAAGGTAGTTACCCAAATTTTTCGTAATAGGAGACCCACAAGCATTAGCCAAAATCCTAGCATCATTATCAAAAACATTATTGGAGCAAAAGACCCTGGATTTTGGAAAACTAACCTGTTGACCTGAAATATCACAGAAGATATCAAGGCATTCCCTTATAGTTTCAGCTTGAAGCATCGAAGCATGCCCAAAAAATGATGAGATCATCCGCAAAAAAGAGGTGGGAAATCTTAGGACCTCTTCTCGAAACTCTCACCTGGATCCAAGTACCCTCTTCAAGTTTCTGGTTGATGATGTGAGAGAGTTTCTCCATACAAAGGACAAAAATGTAGGGCGACAAAGGGTCCCCTTGTCTAATACCACATCTAGGAGTGAAGCTATTCGATAATTCTCCATTTAAGATCACTTTATACCAAACACTGGAGATACAACTCATGATTAGATTAATCAGTTGACCCTTAAGGCCAATTTCCTCTAGAACCTTCTTAATAAATCCCCACTGAAGAAGATCATAAGCCTTGGCAAGATCAATCTTCCAAGCCAAATATCCCAATTTTCCTTTTGCAGTTTTGAATTTGTGGAGGACTTCATGGGCAATAATAATGTTGTCCTGGATCTGTCTGCCAAGGACAAAAGCCACCTGATTGGGACTAACAAGCTCAGGAAGGAACAACCTAATCCTTTGCACAAGAATTTTACTGACCATTTTGTAAGCAGTATTACATAAGTTGATAGGATGAAATTGGGTGATGTTGATAGGGTTAGGGATTTTAGGAATAAGAGTAATAATGGTTTCGTTGGTACCTTCTGAAATACAGCCCTTCAAGAAACACTCAGAAGCCAAACTTACCAGATCCTGTTTACAATATTCCCAAAAAATTTGTAAGAAAACTCGGAGCTTTAAATTTCCAAATGCTGAAGATGCATTACTTGACTTCTTGTTCACTAACATCAACAGATAAACAAGCAAGGTCCTGTGTAGACAATTGCAGGAACAGTTAGGGCAAATTCGAATACTCACCTAAACTATGCTTCTCAACAAACAGATTTTTAAAGTAACAAATAGCTTCATACTTCATCTCATTAATCTCCCCGATCCAGGAATAGTTATCATTTTTCAAGCCGTCAATTTTGTTTCTTCTCCTTCTAATGACAGTGGAAAGGTGGAAGAATTTGGTATTTTGTCTCCCTCTCTAAGCCAACAATTCCTAGATTTTTGTTTCCAAAAAATTTCTTCTTGCTCTAAAATGTTATTATAATCTTTTAAGAGGGACTCTTCAAGATTCGAAAGGTAACGAGAGGGTTTGACACTCAAGCTCTTTTGGATACCCTGGATACGAGCCAACAACCTTATCTTATTACGAAATAAGTTCCCAAACTCCTCCTTATTCCATCTTTGAAGAATTCCAGTGAGGTTTTGAATCTTAACAGTGTCATATTCCCCCTGACTAGCCCAGTTACGAGAGATAACATCATCAAACTTTTTGTAGTTCAGCCACATAGCTTCAAATCTGAAGGGTTTAAAACTAGAATTAGGAATTTGATTACTATGAAGTTGTATAAGCACCGGGCAATGATCATATATAACTCTCGATAGATGCTTAACAAATCCCTCAGCATAATGAAGTCTCCAATCCATAGAGTAAAGAGCTCTATCAAGCCTTTCCTAAATTTCTTCTCCAATACCCCCTTTTTGTCATCCAAGTGAACTTCGGACTAGTAAAACCCAAATCCACCAGACTATTACAATTAATCCAATTGGCAAAACAACTATTAGAATAAGCATCATGACCCCCTCTCTTTTCAGAAATGTTGGTAATTTCATTAAAATCACCAATAATAAGCCATGGCATGTCAAAACAACTTCTAATGGAATTAAGAAAATTCCAGAGAAGCTTTCTAGTAGTAACACATGAATTAGCATACACAACTGTAAGGATCTAGAAGGTGCTCTGATCTCTAACCAAAGCAGTAACACATTGTTTGGAACAAGCAACAACATGTATCTTAATCCCATGATTATTCCAAAGAAGCCAAATACCCCCAGAAAATCCATCAGCATCCACAACAAAATTATTATCAAATCCCAATTTTTTGATAACACACTGAGCTTTGGTACCACTAATTCTAGGTTCCAATATAGCTAGAATATCAAAATTATGGATTCTCCGAAGATCATCAATGTTCCTCGAAAAAGCCTTCTTACCCGCCCCTCTCACATTCCACACACAAATCATGATAAGGAGGATAAAGAGAGAACCTCTACTCGGAGATCACAGCCATAACCTTTTTCAATTCAGAGGCAACCACATTAAAACTCTTATCTTTGAGCTGAACATTCATACCGAGATTCACCACATGAGGAGATTTATTTTCAATAATTTGAACTTCAAAATCAAAAACTTCTTTATGCAATTGTCGTAACACTTCCCCACTGTCCGATTCCTCACATTCTCTGCCCTGAACAAAGGTATTTTGGGACTGGATATTGCCATTATTGCCAAAAGAATTTTTTGAGCAACTGGCACCACCTTGAATCCCAGTTATGATACTCTGGTTATCTTTGACACTATTTACTTTTTCTCCTCTTCTAATAATCTTTCTGCTGCTTTGGGGAGGAATTTTATTCACTTTCTCACCCAAATTTTTTTTCCATTTGGTGATTTCTGAAAAAACCTATTTGTCTTTCTGGATTATACCTCTAGCAAACTTACTCATAGGAAGTCACTCATCCTCAATTAACATAACATTTGTCTCTTCATTAAGAATGTCAAACCTGGATCCATGGTTCTTCACCACCTTAGTGTTTCTAGCAGAATCAACATTCTTGTCATATTTCCCCTGATTAGTCCTAGCCATTTTCACATCAGAAGTTTCCCCATGATTGTTTTTAGTAGACAAAACATCACTAGACTTACTATTAATCTCCTTTTTCTCCAAAGAATTGATGCTCCCATTGCCGGTCAAACCATTGCTCCCTTTAAAAGTTTCTATTGCCTTGCTTGCCATACCACACCAAAAGCCACGGTCTAAAAGGTGAGTCATCCTTCTTTGCCATAGCCTCATTACTATTTTCGATAGCCACTACCTCCACATTAGGCTCCACTAATCCTTCTCTGTAATTTTCCTTGCTATGTCCATATCTCCCACATTTAAAACAAATTAGGCCAAGGTTTTCGTATTCAACCCTGATCAACTTGTCATCAATTTTAAGGGAACCCAATAAAGGTTTGGATATATCAATTTCCACACATATACGAGCAAACCTGCCTTTAGCTTGATTCTCAGTAACTGGATTAACTTTACACATTTTTCCCAACATGCCTCCTATGTTCCATAGCAAATCCGAATCCATCCATTCCATAGGCAATTTTGATAACCTCACCCATATTGGCATACTTTGAATAGTATTTTCACCGGGCACAAAATTGGGTTTCCATCTTTGCACCATCAGATATTGATTCGCAATAACCCAAGGGCTGCAAGTAAGCACATAATCAAGGTCATCTTTCATCTAAAATCGGGCAACAAAATAACCATCCCTAAGGTCAATCAATTGCCATTTCCCTAACAGTGACCACTTCTAAGTCAGTTTAGCAAGCATAAAATTCAAGGTATGATGTCTGCCCATGTTCTTCAGGATTAGAGCATTAGACCAAGGCTTATGGAGTCTTTCTTTCAAACTAGGAGAAAGTTTCATCATCGGACCATCTGGACCCTCCAAAATCAAAATATCATCACTTCCAATCTTGAGTTTTTCTTTGGCGTTATCGAACCTAGACCAAGAACTGGGCGTGGCCATTCCCATGAGTTTCGACTTGAAACTCCTCATGGCTTCAGTATTCATAAAATCAGCCCCAACATCATTACGACCACCTGATTCAGAATCAGCTCTTGCTCGCTTAGAAGAAGAACCGGAATCCATATCCATACCAGAGTCAACACTCTTGCTGCTAATAAAGGATTGTTGAGTATATAAGACAAAATCGGTACTTTGGATCTCCATTCCCATGAAAAGGAAACAAAAAGAATCACAAATCAAGGAGAAAGAGATGAAGAATAAGACGAACACGATGATGAGAAGGTTTCAGGCGAGAAACAGAGCAACTTATGAAACACACCCTAAGCGAGTACAAAACGTCATCCCCACGTGCCCCCCATCTGCTAGGAAAATCCTAGCAAGCTCTTTCTCTGTCTCTTAGAGAGAGATCATGGAACCAAATAGATTTTCCAAATAGTGGGTTTCAAAGCAAGAGTTCTAAATAAGAAGAAGTTGATCTAGTGGCGTCGCTTTTAGTGGACCACCATTGTTGTAGGTTGTAGTTTTGAAAGACTTATTTATTAATTATTTCATTAGTTATGGAATTGACTCTCCATTCTATTCATTATCCCATTAATTATGGGATTGACTCTTGATTTTTCTATATTATTAATTATTATATCTTATTTTGGAGTCTTAACATGCCGCGTGTCGTTATAATAAGGCTTGACCATTAATTAGTTTTTTTTTTTTTTTTTTTTTTTCATTTATATTCAACCCTTCAGTTACTTGGACAAGGGTTATGAGCTATGACTAAATACTTTACAATATCCTTTATAATATATATATATATATATATATATTTTTTTTTTATAAATAAAATGTAATATTTTGTAATGTAAAAAAAAAAAAAAAAACTTTCAATTTTATATTCATCAACTCTTCATTTTTTTACAAATAATAGTTGATTTTTTAGATTTATTGAGAATTATTACTATTATTAGATCATATATTTTGCTTTAATGCTTGATGAATAATATATTATCATAAAGTTTCAACATACCACGTGAGAAAGTTTGACTTGACCACTGATTAATTTTTGTTGGAGATGTCAAAGAAATAAATCTAGAAAAAAAACCCATGATTGTTTTTCATCACCAATGCATCTAATATCTTAGACTAATAAGTTAAATCATTAAATTAATATTGCATTACATTTTATAGTTCCCACACATCACGTGGGATGCAATATAGTGATATAGTAAAATGAAACCTCATATTGACACGTGTCGTCGTGAGAGAGCTTCAGCATTAATGACAGTTCACCACCTATCTAATAATATTTTATTTACTCTCTCCCTCTACAATCATATAATTAATGGGATAATTAATATATTCTATTAACCATTCTCATAATTAATTTTTAATTATTAATTAGTTATATATATTATAATATTTGGTAAGTTTAAAAGACAATAAAAAATTCTAATAGATTCTATTAACCATTCTCATAATTAATTTTTAATTATTAATTAGTTATATATATTATAATATTTGGTAAGTTTACAAGACAATCATAAATTCTTATTCTTCGGTTTGTTTACTCTCTCTCTCTCTCTCTATATATATATATATATACAATCTCATAATTAATGAGATAATTAATAGATTCTATTAACCATTCCCGTAATTAATTTTTAATTATTAATTAGTTATATATATTATAGTATTTGGTAAGTTTAAAAAACAATCGTAAATTCTTATTCTTTCAACTTTGTTAATTACCTCCCTTCCTTACTACATTCCTCTCCCCCTTTTTTTTAACCTTTTTATTTTCCAACCTTTATTATCCAACTCTTCACTTTCCAACCCATCTTCGATAAATTTAAATTCTTTTGTGAAGAATATCAATTAACAACTTTTCATTTTATTACCACGTACTTAGTCCACTCAAATCAAATCTAAATCAATTTCTTATTTTTCATGACCTTTTCACTTCTATCCAAATCATTTAGCTTCATCACTCAAAAACCTTTATATTTCGTCTACAGCTTGGCATCCGTATCTAGGATGGTGCACCCTGCAAGGCATCGTTTTCGACATGGATGAGATTATTTGTCTTTGAACTAGTTAGAAATCTTTTATCCTTCCTACTTTATATTCACCTGCTAATTTTATAATGTTTTCTATATACTTAAGTGTTATTGAGTTTGAAGTTATTATTTTTATGTTCGAAAAGACTAAAGAATTATATGTCAATTTGTCAATAATTTGATTGTTATTTTGAATTCTGTTAATTCTATTAATATGGGGTCTTTTTTGGTTGCTTGAAATCATAGAAAAAAGGTGATGTACAAGATCGTCCCTACTGCTCAAAGAACACAATCACAAGTGAATCAAAGTGGAGAACTCCTACATTTTGCAGCATATATATATTGATAAGCAGAACAAAGCTTAGCAAACTAGGATTATAAATGACAGGCCTTGATTGCCTCCAAATCATTTCTGGTCTCCCTATTTTTATTATATACATTTGTTATTATTATTATTTTTTATCTGTTGTGAAATTTATTATTCATTTATTATTTTTTTCCTATTCTGATTTATGTTTCTTAATCTATTTGATTTCTGAGAATTTGAAGGAAGATTGAAAGAATATAGAAGATAGTATTTTCTATTTATATATATGAAATAGTCTGTACTGTATTTATATATTATCTTTTTTAATTTTATTTGTCTATGTCTAGTGGTTTGACTCTTTATACATGAAATGTTAATGAAGTTGTATATATCATTATTAACCATCACATGACAAAAAATAGCTGATTAATTGAATTTGGTATCGGTTTGGATTTCAATGTAACTTTTGTTACTTCTTCCATATGTGTTTTTCAATTTTTATTTTATTTTATTTTATTTTTTTTTTGAGTTGGATGTAAAACTATTATTTTTGTCAAGGACTTAAAATTATGATAATCAATATAATAAATTCTCATTAATTCTAGAAAACCAAATGAACACGAAACACTAATTAGTGATCAAATTACCTGGATCTATAAAATTAATTTGTGACAATAAATTAATCATCAAGCATTAATGGAAAAACAACCGGGCATCTTTAAAAGTAGGTATCTAAATTGGACAAATAAAACATATATGAAATTTGTATTCAATGATGTATGTAATTTGTGAATATGTTTAGTTTTGTAGTTAAAAGCAAGAAGCGTCACTCATCAATAAAATTTAAAAAAAAAAAAAAAAAAGAAGCAAAAAACGTCGTTGTGAATGAGTGGAATAGGTATAGTAACATATAATTTACCAGAAATGATACTCAATAGGAATGGGTCAATTTATATGCAATTTGATTGCTATTAAATGTTATAAATCACATATCAATAGATAATCAAGAGGCAATCCCGTAATTAATAGAATAGTGAATAAATCCTCTAAACCAATATCATAATTGATTTTTAACAAATAAGTATTATTATTATTTTTTGAAGTATTACGTTATTTGGTAAGTTTTAAAAAAGCCATAAATTCTTTTTTTTTTTTTTAATCAAAAGATACTCAATAGGAATGGGTCAATTCTTATGCAATTTGGATTGCTATTAAATGATATAAATCACATATCAATAGATAATCAAGAGATCGACAATCTCGTAATTAATGGAATAGTGAATAAATTCTCTAAACCAATATCCTAGTTGATTTTTAATTAGTAAGTATTATTATTATTTGTAAGTTTAAAAACAAGCCATAATTTTATTTTATTTATCAAAGGTATTCAGTAGTTATTAAGTGTAATAACTTTAATAATATAATCTTTTTTCATAAATCATATATCTATAGGTAATCAAAAGACAATCTCATAATTAATAGGATAGTGAATAAATTGATTTTTAAATATTATGTAATATTTTTTTTAAGTATTCCATTATTTGGTAAGATTAAAAGACAAGCTATAATTTTTTTTACCAACAAGCTATAAATTCTTATTAATTGATTTTTTAGGATATTGTTAATTATTTAACTATATAATATATATAATATAGTATTTGGTGACCAATACTTGGGTACAAACTGGTCATTACAAAAAATATTGACCCAACCAATGGAATTGGTTCTTGATATTTCTATACTATTAATTATTTTATCTTATTTTAGAGCATTAACATGTCACATGTCGTTATGAGAAGGCTTGACCATTAATTTATTTTTATTTTTATAAAAAATTATATTCAACATTCAATTTTATATTCTTCAACTCTTCATTTTTTATATTTTCAATTAATAGTTAATTTTCTAGATTTAATGAGAATTATTACTATTATTAGATCACATATTTTTCCTTTAATACTTGATGAATAATATATTATCATAAAGTTCCAATATACCACATGAGAAAAGATTGACATGACCATAGATTAATTTTTGTTAGAGATCAATGTCAAAGAAATAAATCTAGAAAAATGCCCTAGGATTGTTTTTCATCATAAATGAATCCAATATCTTAGACCAATTAGTTAAATCATTAAATTATAGTTGCGTTACATTTTTATAGTTCCCACACATCGTGTGGGATGCAATCTAATAATATAGTAAAATGGAACCTCACATTGACATGTGGCATAGTTAGAGAGCTTCAGCATTAAATCACATTAAATCACAGAATTACCACATATATAATAATCGGTTTATTTACTCTCTCTATACAATCTCGTAATTAATGGGATAATGAATGGAATCTATTAACCATTCCCATAATTAATTTTTAATTATTAATTAGTTATATATATTATAATATTCGGTAAGTTTAAAAGACAATCATAAATTATTATTCTTTCAACCTCCTTAATTACCTCCCTCTCTTACTACATTCCTCTCTCTTTTTTTAACCTTTTATTTTCCAACCTTTATTATCCAACTCTTTACTTTCCAATCCATTTTCTATAAATTTAAATTCTTTGGTGAAGAATATCAATTAGCAACCCTTCATTTTAAATAATCTTAACTATTTATATCAATTGTTTCATAATATATAAAAGTTAACTCTCACAGCACCACGTATCACCATGAGGGGGCTTTAGATTTAAATGAGTTTTGCACTTCTCATCATAAACTCATAACATCTATCTAATAATTAATGGAGTTTTGACATTAAATTTTCTCTTATTGGTTCATCTCTATTGCATAATATGAATCGCATTATTTAATATATATTGTATATATTTTTTTTAATAAATAATATATATTGTTAATTAGTTATATATTTATATATGGTAATATGAATAGTCCCAAAAAGAATTCATTACAATCTTCTGCTCCTCTCTAATATTTTTCTATATATAGCCCACTACCCCGATTATTTGATTCATTTCAACATTCTTAAGGTTCTCCCTGCTTCTCTTTCTCGCTCTAGCTATTCATTTCAACATTTTTAAGGAAAAGCAATGTAATCTATGTTTTTCTCCCGTTTTCTTTTTCTTTATCAGGTACCCTTTTCTCCCTTCCTTGCAAAATTTGCATTAATAATATTGCCAGAGGCGAAGCCAGGATGTTATTACAGGGTGGGCTAAATAAATTATGTTAACATTAACTATGGATGAAAATTTTCTTAATTTATTGTTTTTCTTTACTTAGGTATATCGCAACCTACAATAGTAATTGGATTGTTAAGAAATGAAAAATACATATACTTTTTATTATTATTCTTTTTTAACAACCAATGATATAAATTTAAAATGATTTGTTTTAATTATAATAGTTTAGTAAATAAAATTAAAAAAATAAGGTTATTTTGTAATAACCTCACACTTTTTTCCAAAAAATCTGCTTGGGCTAAAGCCCATGCCAAATTGCAAAGAGCTCCGCCCCTGAATATTGCTATATTATATTGTGTAAATTAACTTATGTCTTTGTGTGTTGATTTGCATATTATGGTTTCCGATGAGGAGTCAACTTTTTGGGATCAATTATGGTTAAGTTGCCACTGTAAAAAAAGGTCATCGATCTCTTGAGTGCCAATAAGTTCACAAAAGAAAGATTTTATGATACAAATACGCAAATATTGTCATATTAACAAAATTGATCAATTCTAGCGTCGAGTTTATTGTAAATAAGGGCTTGGTTATGGGTGTTTTGTTCTTTGGAGTTTTCTGTGAATGTGAGAGGATAAGGAGACCGGTTTATATCAATATTTTTTAGATCAATTTTGCTATGTTCATTTTACTACATTTTTATGCATCCTCCATCTTTTTTATTTTTTTATTTTTTTGTGTTTTTATTTAATATAATACAAGGGTGTTTTGGAATTCTTATAATTCAGACTTGGTAACTTGATGGATTCTTCCATAACAACTGTTAATTTCTCAGGGTTGTCTCTGTAAAAACCATTTTGGCTCATATTTGATGCAATAATTTCAAAAGTCAAAACCCTAAAATTTTATCAAATATTTGGTATATTTATTTTATTATTATATTCCCCAAATTATAGTTTATAAGCTATATATTAATTACAAAAATTACTCATCTATATCAATATATACCTTTTTAGTTTCTTTTTTTCTTTTTAATTGTTTAGAATGTATTAAATATACATTAAATACAATATGATTATTTCTAAAAATAAATGCTTTTGGATTTTTATTATTCTTATAAATGTTAATAAACAAATATTTGACAAAACAAATTAAAATATTTGTATAATATCTTAAGCCTCAACATGCCATGTGTTGGTATGAGAAGGCTTGACCATTAATGAGTTTTTTTTTTTTAAAAAAATAATTATATTCAACCCTTCAATTTTATATTCAACTCTTCATTTTTTTTTTTCAATTGACAGTTGATTTTCTAAATTTAATGAAAAATATAACTATCAATAAATCCTATATATTTTCTTTTATGCTTGTTGAATAATATATTATCATAGAGCCTTAACATGCCACGTGTTAACATGAGAAGGCTTGACCATTAATTAATATTTTTTTAAATATATTCAACCCTTCATTTTTTTTTTCAATTTACAGTTGATTTTCTAGATTTAATGAGAATTGTTACTATTATTAAATCATATATTTTTCCTTTAATGCTTGATAAATATTATTATTATATCTATGTTTAGAAAATTTAGTATAATGGAGTCTCAAATAGCAATAAAGCTTTTGCTATTAAGTAGTCATTAATAATTGTAAAAAAAATTTAATAATTTTTTTTTTTTTTCATAAATCACATATCAATAGATAATCAAGAGGTAATCCCGTAATTAATGAAATAGTAAATAAATTCTTTAAACCAATATCATAATTGATTTTTAATTATTAAGTATTATTATTATTATTATTATTATTATTTGAAGTATTACATTATTTGGTAAATTTAAAAGACAAGCCATAATTTTTTTTTTTTTTTTACCAAAGCTATTAAGTAGTTATTAAGTGTAATAACTTTTAATAATATAATTTTTTTTGTCATAAATTACATATCTATAGGTTATCAAAAGGCAATCTCATAATTAATGAGATAGTGAATAAATTGATTTTTAAATATTAAGTATTTTTTTTTTAAGTATTCCATTATTTGTTAAGATTAAAAGACGATCCATAATTGCTTTTTGCCAACAAGACATAAATTCGTATTAATTAATTTTTAAAAATTATTGTTAATTATTTAAATATATAGTAGTAGTAGCAATAATAATAATAATAATATATAATATTTGGTAAGTTATTTATTTTATTTTTGGTTCATTAAGAAAATTTATTAATTATCTCATTAGTTATGGAATTCAATCTTCATTCTATTCATTATCCCATTAATTATGTGATTGGCTCTTGATTTTTCTATACTATTAATTATTTTATCTTATTTTGGAGCCTTAACATGACACGTGTCGTCATGAGAAGGCTTAACCATTAATTAGTTTTTTTTTTTTTAATTATATTCAACTTTTCAGTTTTATATTCTTAAACTTTTCATTTTTTTTTTCAATTAACAATTGATTTTCTATATTTAGTGAGAAATTTTTTGTTGACAATATCTACTTTAATGATTATTAGTACTATTATTAGATCATATATTTTTCCTTTAATGCTTGATGAATAATATATTATCATAGAGCCTCAACATACCACATGAGAATGCTTGATCTGACCATTAATTAATTTTATGTTGGAGATATCAAAGAAATAAATCTAGAGAAATACCTCATGATTATTTTTCATCGCCAATACATCCAATATCTTAGACCAATAAGTTAAATCATGACTATTTAAATTATTGTTGCGTTACATTTTATAATTCTCACACATAGTGTGGGATGCAATCTAGTTGCATTGTATTTTTGTAAATACACACCACCTACATCTATTATTATGTTATTTAATCAACTTTATTATTAATTAAATTTTTGTTATTATCTTTAATTCTCTCACTATTTGTTATCTTCCCTAGTTTTTTTTTTCTCTTCTCTGTTTTCTTTCCACGAAATCAAACTTCATTTTTCTTTATTACTTTCACTCTCCTTATATCAATATACTCTCTCTGTTTCTTCTTGACTTTTTTCTGTCCACAAAAATCACTCTGATTTGAGGTATTTTTGATTGGATATTCACTTTCTTTTTGTGAGAGTTGTAGGGATACAAGTTTTGTGCCATGAAATTGAAGTGGAAATAGAAAAAGTTCTTGGTGAAATTAAAGATTAGCTAATATTGATAACAAAACAAAAAGTATAAAGCCTGTTTGAAAGAAAAAAAAATACATATTAATAGAAAAAATAACGTATAATGATTTTGTTCTTGTAATAAAATAATAAAAATTAATTTAAAACTTACTTTTTTTTTCATGATGAATTTGATTCATTCTCCATAATTAGAAATCAGTTTGTATTTCCTTTAAAAAAAAATTGAAAATATATTTGAAATTAGTATTTAAAAGACAATTTAGGGTTCAATAAAAATGGAAAGAGTTTTTATGATATATGGTAATATCAAACCATCGTCCACCGCACTCCCCACAATCCCAATTCTCTCAATCCGCGTCACCGCCACTGTGGGATTTTGTTAGTCTATCTTTTCATTTCAGGCCCGTTATTAGAAGCCCAATGATGAAAAGTGTTGAAGCCAGAAGAAGCCTAACATCATTGCTCCCACTAGCCTGGCCCAACTGATGTGCTATGTCTGACCCAAACTGAAGCTAAGTGATACGGTACGTTTTGGCTTATCAGTGTAAACTGATAAGGCTAACTCAGGATTCTCTTGGTGACTTGGCAATAGATGATTGGCTGACTCCTGCACAACTGGACCTTATCTTGTTGGTGACTATATAAGTGAAGCGATTGTGAGAGAATTCATTCAGTTGCTTTCTCTAGGGTTTCTTTGATATTCTAGAAGCTTTCTCTTCTCTGTATTGTTCTTGGTGTTCTTGAGATTCTTCATGGATTTCTAGTTTCTTTTCTTTGAATTTGTAAGAGAGATAAGAGAAGAAAAGAGAGATCTGTGAGTGGTGATTCTGTTGATGTAACTATTGTGTATTTCTGGGTTTGTTCTTTTCAGGCGTAGGTTGTGTTAGTGGCCTGTGTCGTTGAATGTTGCTGTTTAGGGTTTCTGGGCTCCTTTTGAGGGTTATCAGGCTGAGTCCTGTATAGACTAGATCTGTATTTACTTCTCATATAGTGGAGTGAGTCTCTTGGTCTGACTCAAAGTGGATGTAGGCTTGTTCTCAAGCTGAACCACTATAAATCTTTGTGTCTTTTCTTTTTATGCTTTCTTGTTCATATTACTACTGCTTGGTATATTATTTGTTTTGTATTACTTGTGTTTGAGTGAAACTTGAACAGGTTATAGTAATCATCAGTGGATCTAGTATCTGGTAAGGGATCTAGATTCACGACAGTGGTATCAGAGCCTCAAACGTACCAACGGCGAATCCTGAATAAGAAGATCCTCCAGTTTCAGAGCCTTTAACCTCTGAAGACTGAACTGGAGTTGAAGTAGTAAGCAGTGAACCTGCTAACAGTCGCGAGGAGGTAATCATTCACAATTTTGGTAATTTCAATTCAACTTGCATGTCTATGAAGTTTGACATAGATAAATTCGATGGTACTGGGATTTTGGCATCTCGAGACGAAAGGTGAAAGCCCTTCTGTCTCAGCAGAAAATCCTCAAGGCCATTGAAGGCCCTGATAAATTGCCTGAAACTTTAACTCCTGAATAGAAAGATGATATGTTAGAAATGGCCCTAGGAACAATTATAATGAACCTATGTGACAATGTTATGATGAAACAACTGCATGTAATATTTGGAAGAAATTAGAAGGCATGTACCTTATTAAGTCACTCACAAATAAAATCTATCTTAAGGAAAGGCCTTTTAGTTTTAAAATGAATCCTAACAAGAATCTTGATCAGAATCTTGATGAATTTAAGAAGATGACAATTGAACTTGTTAATGCTCGAGAAAATGAAAAACCGAGTAATGAAAATGAAGCTATTATTCTGCTTAATGCTTTGCATGATTCCTTTAAAGATGTAAAAATTGCTATCAAATATGGTAGAACCTCTATCTCTTGAAGAATGTATATCTGCTCTAAAATCTAAAGACCTAGATTTGAAGATAGAAAATAAGAATACTGGTGAGAACCTGTTTCTGAGAGGGAGACAATCTAATACGAATGGGAATAATAATAGTAATAATTACAATAAGGGAAAATGGAGGAGTAAGACACCTAACCACTATAGGTCTCAGTCTAGAAACAGAAATGGCACTAGAAAGTGCTACTTCTGTGGTAAAGAAGGGCACATTAAAAAATACTGTTATGAATTCAAAAAGAAGAATCAGGAAAAGACTCTTAATGATGGAGATGCTTCTATAGCATCTAGATCCTTTGAACATAGTGAAGTGTTAGCAGTTAGCACTGAGGATGTTAGGAATGAGTGGATATTAGACTCTGGCTGTTCTTTTCACATGACACTTAGGAGAGACTGGTTCACAAAGTTCAAAGAACTCAGTGGAGGCAGTGTGCCGATGGGGAACAATCAGTAGTGTCAGGTGGAAGGTTTATGATATGTGGCCATTAGAATGTATGATGGCATGGTTAGAGTTTTTAAGAATGTGAGATATGTGCCAAATCTGAAAAGAAATCTAATTTCTTTGGGTGTCCTAGATGAGGAGGGTTATTGCTATAAGGCTGAGAAAGGTGTCTTGAAAGTTTTTAGGGGTTCCTTAGTGATTCTCAAAGGTGACAAGAATAACAGTTTTTATGTTCTGAAAGGTGTGATAATCACTAATGAGGCAGCTTGTGTACCAACCAAAACTAGTGACATCACATCTTTATGGCATAGGAGACTTGGTCACATGAGTGAGAGAGGTTTAAGTGAATTAAGTAAACAAAATTTGCTTAATGAGGACAGTGTTAGTAAACTGGAATTATGTGAAAACTGTGTCGTAGGAAAACAGCATAGGCTGAGTTTTAGTACAGCTCAACACAACACAAAAGAGATCCTTCAATATGTACATTCAGACCTTTAGGGACCTTCAAAAGTTCCAACACATGGTGGAAATCAGTATTTTCTATCTTTAATAGATGATTATACTAGAAAGGTCTGGGTGTACCTATTAAAATCTAAAGATCTTGCTTTTGAAACCTTTAAAGCTTGGAAACCGTTGGCTGAGAATCAGACCTCTAAGAAGGCCAAGGTACTAAGAACTGATAATGGTCTAGAGTTTTAAAAGAAGAATTCAATAAATTATGTAGTGACTACGGCATAGAAAGACACAGGACTGTGAGGTATACACCTTAACAAAATGGGGTAGCTGAGAGGATGAATAGAACCATTCTATATAAGGTTAGATGTCTCCTAATCAACTCAGGTTTAAGTCAGAAATTCTGGGGTAAGGCAGTTCCTACTGCCCCATACCTAATTAACAGATCCTCATCCACCGCTGTAAACCTCTAACTCCCGAAGAGAAATGGACTGGTATGCCTCCTTCCTTGAAACACTTAAGAGTTTTTGGCTATGCTGCTTATGCACATCAGTCTGAAGGTAAACTTGAGCCTAGATCTCTAAGAGGTGTATTCTTAGGATATCCCTTAGGAGTTAAAGGATATAGGATGTGGCTTAGAGACTAGAAAGGTTTCAAAGTCATTGTCAGCAGAGATGTTATCTTTGATGAGGCTAAAATGTCTTGTAAGAATAATGACATCACTACTGAACCTGAATCAGATCCTTTAAAGGATTCTGAGAATCAAATTGAGGTGGAAATTGGCAGCCATCCTCTAGGTTCTGACTTTGTCCAACAAAATCTTAATGAGGATAATGAGGCAACCAATTCTGACAATGATCAGGTGAAAGAAAGTCAGAATCAGCCAGAGATTGACAGTGAATCTCTAGCTGATTATGAACTTATTAGGGACAGAGCTAAAAGGATAATCAAACCTAATAGTAAATATGATTATGCTGATGTCATTTCTTTTGCTTTATGCATTGGCCAACAATTAGAAAATGCTGAACCTAGGAGTTATTTAGAAACAGTCAGTTCCATCGATAAACTGAAATGGCTTTACGCTATGAGAGAAGCGATCGACTCTCTTAAGAAAAATGGAACCTGGTCTCTTGTAAAGAAACCAGGAAAACAGAAAGTTGTTGCTTGTAAGTGGATCTTTGAGATAAAAGAGGGTCTAAAGGAACCACCTAGATATAAAGCTAGGCTTGTTGCTAAGGTCTTCAGTCAAAGAGAAGGAATTGACTACAATGAGATATTCTCTCCTGTAGTCAAATATAAGGCTATCAGAATAGTCCTTGCCTTAGTTAGTCTCTATAACCTAGAACTTGAACAACTGGATGTTAAGATTGCCTTCTTACATGGTGACTTAGATGAGACTATCTACATGTCCTAACCCGAAGGTTTTGAGTCCAAATCATAGCCTTCTCATGTCTGTTTTCTGAAGAAATCCTTGTATGGGCTGAAATAGGCCCCTAGGCAATGGTACAAGAAGTTTGATAACTTAATTACTAGATTAGGCTTTAATAAAAGCAATTATGACACATGCTTCTATTTTACAAGTGAAAATGTTATGAATTCTGTCTATCTGCTTTTGTATGTTGATGACATGTTAATTGCTAGTAAAAGCATGCCTAGGATTAAAGAATTAAAAGGAAAATTGAAAACTGAATTTGACATGAAAGATTTAGGTGATGCTAAAAGAATCCTAGGGATAGAAATTATCAGAACCAGAAAAGAGTCCTGTTTGTGCCTTAAACAAGAAAATTACCTGACTAAACTGGTTGACAAGTTCTCTATGAAAAGCTGTAAGCCTGCTAATATCCCTCTATCACCTAGTTTCATGTTGTTTGTTGCTCTCTCTCCCAGATCTATTGAGGAGAGCAGATTTATGGAAAATATTCCTTACTCCAGTGCTGTTAGGTCTGTCATGTATGCCATGATTAGCACTAGGCCAGATTTAGCTCAAGCTATTAGTGTCCTGTCCAGATATATGGCCAACCCTGGTAAAGGCCATTGGAATGCCATGAAATGGTTTTTGAGATATATTAGTTCAACCACATTAGTTGGACTGATATATAATTGTGCTAATTCTGTTGTTGACCTAACTGGTTATATAGATTTTGACGATGCTGGTGACAGAGATAAAAGGAGGTCTACCTCTTCATATTTCTTCACCATTGCTGGGTGCTGTGTAAGATCGAAAAGCCAGCTGCAGTCAGTGGTGGCGCTGTCCACTACTGAAGCTGAATACATAGTGGTTACAGAAGCTATTAAAGAAGCCATTTGGCTTCAAGGTCTTTTAGGTGACATTAAAGTGTTTAGTGGGAAGGCTGTCATTTATACTGATAGCCAAAATGCTCTGCATCTTTAAAAGAATCCTATTTTTCATGAGAGAACTAAACACATAGAAATTAAATACCATTTTATTAGAGATCAAATCTCTGAAGGTATTGTTGAGGTGGAAAAGATTTCCACTGAGGATAACCTTGCTAACATGGGTACCAAAGTTGTTCCCTATAGTAAGTTTAAGCATTGCTTAAACCTACTGAAGTTAGGTGATTATGGTTAACTTGTTTTTTTGTTTGTTTTTTGAGCCAGGTTTTAAAAGAAGCTTGCTTTGCTATATGAAATGAGATGAATTGTAGAATTTGTGAGATTTTGTTAGTCCATCTTTTCATTTCAGGCCCGTTATTAGAAGACCAATGATGAAAAGGGTTAAAGCTAGAAGAAGCCCAACAACATTGCTCCCACTAGCCTGGCTCAACTGATGTGCTTTGTTTGACCCAAACTGAAGCTAAGTGATACGGTGCGTTTTGGCTTATTAGTGTAAACTGATAAGGCTGATTCAGGATTCTCATGGTGACTTGGCAAAAGATGATTGGCTGACTCCTGCAAAATTGAACCTTATCTTGTTGGTGACTATATAAGTGAAGCGTTTGTGAGAGAATTCATTTAGTTGTTTTCTCTAGGGTTTCTTTGATATTCCAGAAGCTTTCTCTTCTCTGTATTGTTCTTGGTGTTCTTGAGATTCTTTGTGGATTTCTTGTTTCTCTTCTTTGAATTTGTAAGAGATAAGAGAAGAAAAGAGAGATCTATGAGTGGTGATTTTGTTGATGTAACTATTATGTATTTCTGGGTTTGTTCTTTTCAAGCGTAGGTTGTGTTAGTTGCCTGTGTGTTTGAGTGTTGCTTTTTAGGGTTTCTGGGCTCCTTTTGAGGGTTATCAGGCTGAATCCTTGATAGACTAGATCTGTATTTACTTCTCATATAGTGGAGTGAGTCTCTTGGTCTGACTCAAAGTGGATGTAGGCTTGTTCTCAAGCCGAACCACTATAAATCTTTGTGTCTTTTCTTTTTCCGCTTTCTTGTTCATATTACTACTGCTTGGTATATTATTTGTTTTGTATTACTTGTGTTTGAGTAAAACTTGAACAGGTTATAGTAATCATCAGCGGATCTAGTATCTGGTAAGGGATCTAGATTCACGACAGCCACTCCCTCCTCTCCGTTAGACCTGGCAAGGTTCCGGTTCCAACAGTGGAACCGGAACTGAAAAA
The DNA here is from genome assembly GCA_035582765.1 of Acer negundo. NCBI lineage: Eukaryota > Viridiplantae > Streptophyta > Magnoliopsida > Sapindales > Sapindaceae > Acer > Acer negundo. The sequence goes on from CM069243.1 coordinate 13,816,507, forward strand.
ATTGGAACCGAAACCTGAACCGGTGGTACCCGGTTCCGGTTCCGGTTCCGGTTCCAGTACTAATATTTAACGAACCGTCCGGTTCGAACCGTGCTGGAACTGACGGTTCCGGTTCGGTTCAGATAGGCCGTTTTTTTTTTTTAATTTTTTTTTGGGACCGTTGAGGCCCAACTGTATGCTGACGTCAGCATGACGTTGGGCCCAACGGCATGCTGACAGCTGACGTCAGCATACTGTTGGCCTCAACGACCAACCCTTTAATTTTTTTTTTTTAATTTTTTCTATAAATACCCCTCCTCCCCTTTCATTTTTTCTCACAATCTCACACTAATTTCTTAATTTCCTCTCATTCTCTATTTCTCTCAAATCTCAATTCTCTCTATTCTCAATTCTCTAAATCTCTAATTCTAAATTTCTAATTTTTATTTCCAGTTTCATTGTTTCAATACTCAACTCTCAAGTCTCCAACACTCTCCAACTCTCCAAGACTCCAAGATTGAAGACTCCAAGTTTCCAAGGTTTTTATTATTTATTTAATTTTGCAATTTTTTTAATTTGCAATTAATTTTATTTCCAATAAATTTTATTTGCAATTAAATTTATTTTCAAAATTCCAATTAATTTTATTTGCAATTAATTTTATTTCCAATTAATTTTATTTACAACATATTTTATTTGCAATTAATTTTATTTCCAAAATTCCAATTAATTTTATTTGCACTTAATTTTATTTCCAATTAATTTTATTTACAATATATTTTATTTGCAATTAATTTTATTTTCAAAATTCCAATTAATTTTATTTGCAATTAATTTTATTTCCAATTAATTTTATTTACAATATATTTTATTTCCAATATATTTTATTTTCAAAATTCCAATTAATTTTATTTACAATATATTTTATTTCCAATATATTTTATTTTCAAAATTCCAATTAATTTTATTTGCAATTAATTTTATTTCCAATTAATTTTATTTACAATATATTTTATTTCCAATATATTTTATTTGCAATTAATTTTATTTTCAAAATTGCAATTAATTTTATTTCAATTAATTTTATTTACAATATATTTTATTTCCAATATATTTTATTTGCAATTAATTTTATTTCCAATTAATTTTATTTACAATATATTTTATTTTCAAAATTCCAATTAATTTTATTTGCAATTAATTTTATTTACAATATATTTTATTTCCAATATATTTTATTTGCAATTAATTTTATTTATAATTTATTTAATTTCCGAATAACCAATTACTATTTAGTATTTACTAAATACTAAGTTTCCAATTTCATTTATTTGCAATTTATCTTATTTATAGTTACTACTTAGTACTTACTATAACAGTACTTAGTACTTACTAGTTACTATTAATCTACTATTATAATATTATATTATTATAGAATATAGATTTATACTTTATAGTATTATTCTTCTAAGTTCTAAGTTTTCAATTATCTATTTTAGATTTTCAGTATTTCTCTAGTCCTAAATTTATTCCGTCTAATCCAATGGCAAGCAGTAGAAATGGAAGGGGTCACGGCCGTGACGATCCTAGGCGTTCGATTTCAATGAAAGGTAAGGGTCAGATGGTCGATAATCTCGGTCATAACGACACCACCTATCACGATTATCTGCAACGCCGGGCCTATGCTGAAGACCTAGGCCTAAACATTCCTACTCCCCCTTTAATAATTTCAGAACCCGATCATAATGCCACCCCCCTCCTCGCGGCCCTAATTTGACAAGCCATTCAGAAAATATACCTGATATTGATACACTTCCGGATTATGATTTTGATCCACCGGAAGCAGATGAGGACGAACCGGATCCGAAGCAGAGCAAATCTGATCTACTCGTCAAACATATGAAGAAAGTTAGGCAAGAAGATGGAAGCTATGTAGCGGCTTGCAATTATTGTAATAAAGTATATAAGTGGTCCAAATCCGGAGGATATGGCACTTATCAGAAGCATATTCAAACCAAACATCCAGAAGCAGAGACCAGATCGAGGTCACAAACACAAATTCCCAGGTACGCTACTTCTAACCAACAATTATTTCGTTATACTGATAAACAAAATAAGGAAGAATTAGCTAGAATGGTAGCAGTAGAACACTTATCATTCGGTTTTGGTGAAAGGGTTGGTTTTATTAATTATTGTCGACGAGTATTAAACCCTGCTGCATGCCGTGTTCCTAGATCCACTCTTGTATATACACTTGAAAAGATTTATGTAAAAGAAAAAAAAAAGTTAGAAAGATTTTTTGAAAAATATAACGGTCGTGTTTCCGTATGTGCCGACATATGGACTGACCATTGACGATCACATTCATACTTGGGTGTCACTTGCCATTTTATGAATGATGCATGGAATATCCAAAAAAGAATTCTTGCATTTAGAGTTTTTGATGATTCACACACTGCTCAAAATATTGTTAGAATGCTTAGAATTATTTTTTCAGAGTATAAAATTGAGAACAAAATTTTTGCAATTGGTTTTGATAATGCTTCTAGCAATACTACTACTATTCTATCTTTAATTAATTTATGCAAACCATTTATTGGTGGTGCATTTTTTCATCAAAGATGTGAATGTCATGTTTTAAATTTATGTGTTCAAAAAGGATTAGAAACTCTTGATTATTTTATTCTACCTATTAAACAAGCCCTTCAATTTTTATGGAAACATTCTTCTATAATGAATGCATGGGTAAAATATTGTAAACAAAATGGTAGACGTGCCGTTAAATTTCCTCGTGATGTTCCAACACGTTGAAATTCTACTTATAAATTGCTTGCTCAAAGTTACGAGTATAGAGATTTATTAGTTTTTTTATTCAATTTCATGTTATTGACATTCAACTTTATAAATCTCATTGGGATGCTTGTTACAACGTTTTCAATTTGTTAAAAATTTTTCATACTGCTATAACAAATTTATCTGGTGTTTATTATCCTACAACTCATTTATTTATTATTGAAAGTCTAAATATTGCTGGTGCATTTGCTTATTGTGAATCCGACATAGAAATAGGGGAAGCCGTTAATGCTATGAAGGAAAAATGGTTACGTTATTATCATGAGTTGCCAGATATTTATTTGATTGCCATGATTTTTGATCCACGTTGTAAATTACAAAATTTTTGTTATTATCTCAATGGTTATTATGGCATCCAAGGTTTAAACATAGAATATAATGTTAATGCATGTTATGATATAATTAAGAAATTATTGTATTCTTTATATGATGAATATCTTTTAGTTTATGGATCCTCACTCAACTTAGATGTTACACGAACACAAACTGCACAGCCACATCATCATCCTCCGGATTTTTGAATTTAGGATATAGTCTATTATAAAAAAAAAACAAAAAAACCTAGATCTTCTTCTTCATCAAACATTGACAAGTATTCTAAGCTTGAATCTTCTAAATGATTCTTATGAGTTTATAGAAGATATGTCAGACAAACAATTTGATATATTACAATATTGGAAAGAGTACGCAAAGTACTATCCAATCATGGCTATCATAGCCAAAAATATTTTTTCAACACCAGTTTCTACAGTGGCGGTGGAACAAGAGTTCAGCGCCGGGAGGAATATCTTGGATGAAAGGCGTTCATGCTTGACTCCGAAAGCACTCAAGATACAGGTTTGTGTGGATGATTGGACAAAGGCTCAATATAGACAACAAGAAATCGAACATGAGATAACATACAATTTCTTCAAAGATGACGAACATGAAAGTGGAGAGACAAGTACAACGGGGCCGGGAATAGAAGATGTGGATCATGTATTCACGTCATCACAAGTCCATGTCATCAACAAACCTGCAATAAAAGGTAAGAGAATTACGTGACCTTTGATTCCTCTAAACCCCCCAAAAGGATACGTAGGCAACTTAATTGTAGTGAAAATTAAGTGCAAGGCTAATAATTTTACTTTTTTTTTGTTTTATTTTAATTTAATTTTGTAATTTATCATTTATTTATTTTATGTTATTTTCGAACTTCGGGTGACCTAATTCCCAAATATCCAATGAAATGTAATAGGTAATTTGTAATTTGACATTTTGTTTATTTTATTTTAATTTCCTTTTGTAATTTGTATTTTGTCATTTGTTTATTTTGTAATTTGTCATTTATATATTTTATTTTATTTTATTATTTAAAATTACATTATTATAAGTTTAGTAGTTTACAATTTAGAAGTTTTTTTTTTTTAAATTTAAAAAAAAAAAAAAAAAAAAAAAAAAACTGGTTCAGAACCGCCGGTTCCACCCAAACCGGGAACCGAAACCGCCGGTTCGGAACCGGAACCGGAACCGAACCGGAACCTTGACACCATTACTCTCCGCTACGTCACCGCCACGTCCTCCTGGCCCGTTTCAAGTTCACGGGTCACCACCTCAAGTCCTCCTCCACGTTTATGATAATGTAATCCATGAAACACAGTCCCTCGTTGGGGTTTGGAGTCAGATAATTTTTTTTGCCGGATTAAAAATGTGCTTCACAACAATCTCATCTATCGCCGGATTAAAAGGACTAGTCTATCTCTATGCTTTGTTTTTTTTTTTCCACAATCTTCTATTGACTCATATAGCTTTGAAAAGGATTGCAAATTACAACTTGATCGCACTTCAATTGATCCAACAAGTAAGCTAATTTTTCCAATAAACAGGTAAGCTTGACAGAATTTGAGAATGAGATCTGCTTTGAGGGTTTAATCCTGACAAAACAATGATTATGAAATAATGATATGCATCCAAAAGCTGAGAAGAAAACAAAAAATTATATCATACTAAAAATTATCCCACCAAAAATAGGCTAGAAATCTGCATTTTGAAACAAAACTACTGTATAAAGCACTACTCAAAAAAAATTTTTTTTTTTTTTTATGAAGAACATGTTTCCAGATTTTTGAGGAAGACGGTGAGTTTCTTTTTTTTTTTTGTTTTTTTTCGTTTTTCAAAATAATTATTTTCATATCCGATCTCAACTATTGAGATCATAAGTTAATTGGCTAGGGTATTTTTGTAATTTTGTTGAAAGAATTCATTTTGATATAAACAATTAAAATATGGAACAAGGTTAAAAACAATTTCCCATAATCCATTTGGCTAGATTTAACAAATTTCACATAATTATAGAGCTATTTCTGAATTTGGGCTTTTTTTGGGCTTCTCTAAAATTGGACGCAATGCTAGTTGAACTTACAAGTTACAATAAAGGTCGGCAGGCGAAGGTCCTTCATGGCTTCATAGAGTTTTTTTTTTTTTTTTTTTTTTTTTTTTTTTTAATATTTGCAGGTAGAAAACACAATTATTCCTTACAAAATACATTGAGTTTACATCATTATTATTTGAACTTGAAAACAAACTTACAAACATTTTTCAAGGAAACAAAGAAAAGCCATGAAATAATTTATACACTACAGATTATCAAGAATGATCAGGACATTGAAACATATTAAATGAAGGATTAACAACAGTAAAACCCCCATCGATGAAAAGATTATGTCCACTAACATACTTAGCCTCATCACTTGCTAAATAATGAGCAGGCTGAGAGCAGCTTTTGCGATATCTTCAGATTAACAATCAAATTCATTTGGTTCTCGAGCTTCTCCTTCTCATCATCCTCCATAAAATCAGTAGCTGTGTCGCAACATAATAGGGAGACAAGCAATTCACTCTAATCCCAAATTACCCCAGTTCAACGACAGCGTTTTTGGTTAACCCAACAACAGCATGTTTCGAACAACAATACACGTGTACCAGCAGCACCCACACGTGAGCTCACACTAGCTGCTGAAATGATGCTTCCACTACGAGCCGGAATCATGACTCGAGCCCAGTGGCATAGCCAGGATTTCCAGCTAGGGGAACTAAACTAAATACCTAGTCAAATGATTCCAAGCAAGTTTGACGATGAAAAGAGTTATAGTAATAGACACAAGTTTACACCTGATAAGGGGATGTGGGTCTTACGTTCAAAATGCATATGCTATAAAAATCCATATATTCTAAAAATTAAAAAAAAAAAAGAAAATAAGACAAAACATACAACACAAGTGCATCACTGATGCGTTTGAGTAGTACCCAATGAGAATTCACAACACAAAATGCATTACTTATGATATAAGAATCAATGTACGTCACCGTGTAACTTGCAAGGAAATCATCTTCCTTTTTATTGCGAAGTGTTGTTTTTGTTAGGATTTGGCTTGTATTTCCAATGAGAACCAAAAAACTTCAACTGATGTGAAAGTAGTCCAAATGGATTCAAATGATTGCGATTTGGGTGACATTGGAAAGAAGAGTCCAAGACGAAGTCAGTCAGGAAAACGGAGCCGAAATTCGGTCCTGGATGCGGCCATACAAGCTGTCAGGAGATTGATGCGCATCACTTGTGTGACTGAGGTGTTGAGGCATGTGAGGGCACTTTTTGGGGGCCCGGTTTGGCGTGCGAGACTTCTGGAAGACATTATAAAACATGTGGGAGTTGGTTTTCTTGTTGTGGGAGGTTTTGTTTCGAGATTACTTGTTTAGGAAAGACTTGTTAAGTGGTTTCCAATTGCTTATGTGAGTCTAGTTTCTTAGAGACCAAGAATAGTGACCCTATAGATAATGAGACTTATTCTTTTGTTGATAACACTTGGAGAAATCAGAGTGACACTTAGGAACATCAAAGAGTGGGTGAATCTATGGAGTGAGACCTCGGGGAGATCTAGGAGGACCCCCAAGGGATATCTGGGGGTGGGAGACCTAAGGGATGTTTGGGGGATAGACCCAGGAAGAGATCAATGAAATATTTGGGGGTGCACTCATGAGGGACTTGGTGAGCGTTGCGAGCTGAGAGATATGATGTAAGCCCAGTTTTGAACTTGGGCTTGGTAAGGCACGACTGTAATTGAGGTTTGGGTTTAGAGAAAGAATATTGGAATTGTGTAATTGTAACAATTTTCTACATAGTGATATTTTTCTCTTATAGTCCTGAAGGCCGTGGTTTTTCTCTGTTTTGGGTATTTCACATAAATTCTTGTGTTGTGTGATTGGATTCTCCTATCTTATTTTTCTACTAGTAGTATTAGGCATGCGCTTCCACGTCACCTTTTCCTCAACAACTGGTATCAGAGCCGTGGTTGGCCATGGTGGTTTCAAGTCTGTACGTCAGTATGAGGACTTGGTAGATTGGGATGTTGATTTCACGGTTGTCTTGCATTGATTTAGCAAATAAGATATGTCTTGAAAGCGGTTTCAAACTTAGTGTGGTTTGATAAAAGAACTTGATGAAGGATGAATTTTGGCTTGTGACAAGCACGTACAAGTCATGGATATTTGATCCAATCTAAGTTACATAAGGTGTTGAAGGACTAAAGAGCCCATGAAGCTTGGTAGACTTTGGTTTGGTGGGGAGCTGGTACGGTAAAAAGCTCCAAGTGTTGCTGGTAGTATGCCATTCATCGAATTGGGTGATGCAAGGATATGTTTATCCTTTTAGCATGTAAAAGTTGTCATGGAGAGGACATGTTACTGATAGTGGGTCCACAAGCTTGCAAATAAACAATGGTTAGAGAGTGACTCAAGATGTGTGGTGGACGAGATGTTTATGGCTGAGGAACTCCTTGAAATCTAACATGAGGAGTTATACCATAATTTTCGGCAGGTTTATTCGACATGTGCTGGAAGAAATCTTAGAACAGATTGTTCCTAAATGGTTGTACGTTTATGCTGGGTATGGACGATTCTTGGTGTAGATAGTCATGGTAATTCTCGGTGTAGAGAGTCATAGTATGCTGTCGGAGAAGGGATGAAGGTCAGAGAAGGGATAAAGGTTTTGGGAATTCTCGTCAAAAAGGAGAATTGTTAGGAATTGGCTTGTATTCCCAATGTGAACTCAACAACTTCAACTGATGTAAAAGTGGTCCAAACGAATTTGGATGGTTGTGATTTAGGTGGTGTTGGAAAGAAGAGTCCGAGACGAAGCCAACATTGAAAACGACACTGGAATCCAGTCTTGAACTCATTCGTACAAGCCATCAAAAGATTGCTACACAACATATGCGTGTTGCTGCGTGACATAGGTGTTGAGGCGTATGAGGGCACTTTTTGGGGGCCCGGTTTGGCTTGTGAGACTCCTCGAAGACATTGGAAAGCATGTGGGAATCGGTTATTTTATTAAGGAAGGTTTTGTTTATGAATTATATGTTTAGGAAGGACTTGTTAGGTGGTTTCCAACTATTTATGGGAGTCTGATTCCTTAGAGACCAAGTATAGTGACCCCTATAAATAGTGAGGTTTATTCTTTGGTTGATAACACTTGGAGAAACCAGAGAGACACTTGGGAACATTAGAGAGTGGGTGAATCTGTGGAGTGAGACCTCGGGGAGATCCGAGGGGACCCCAAGGGATATATGGGGGTAGGAGACCAAAAGGATGTCTAGGGGTAGACCCGGGAAGAGATCAATGGAATAATTATTGGTGCACTTAAGAGGGACCTGGTTAGCACTGTGAGCTAATATCAGAGAGTGGCAGAATTCATGGAATGAGACCTCAGGGAGATTCGAGGGAACCCCAAGAGAAATTCGGGAGTGGGAGACCAAAGGGATGTCTTGGGGGAGACCCGAGAAGAGATCAGGAGGGACCTAGTGAGCAATGTAAGTTAAGAGTTAGGATGTAAGCTTGGTTGTGATTTTGGGCTCAGTAAGGCTCAGTTGTAACTAGGGTTTGGGATTGGAGAAAAAATATTTGAATTGTGTAGTTATAACAATTTTCTACATAATGATATTTTTCTCTTGTCTTCCTAACGGCCATGGTTTTTCCTTATATTGGATTTTTCACGTAAAATATTTTATTGTGTGATTGGATTCTCTAATCTTATTTTTCTGTTAGTAGACATTATTTGTTATGTTATGAATATTAGGTATGCACTTCTGCGTCACGTTTTTTCCAACAGTTTTAATAATCTTCATGACTAAAAATGCTCGATATGTTGTTGTGTAGAAATATAAAGAATCAACACAAAACAAATTAAATGATTAATCAAGTGGAAGTTTTCTGACCTTTCAATTTAAAATAATCTATGACACAATTCTGAAAGTGAATAAATATTTAGAAACCTTGTAAAAATAAAACTACTTTGGGTTAATGTGTCTAATAGGCTTACTTAACTAAGTCAATTATCAAATGTTTGGACTCAATATTTAATACGTGAGTTTGAGCTTTATGATGAGATTGGTGCTTTTTTATTTATTATTATTTTTATTTTTTAAATTCTATAGCGGCAGCTCGAACTTGGGACATTGTGAGGTTAAAGAGAAGTTTAGAGAAGACCGCAATGCAAGGGGTGATGTTTCACATAGGTTTCATGAGGAGTTGACTATGGCATGAAGCGCGGTTCACCAATCGCGGAAGATCTCATAGGGTATCATGCGGTGTAAACCACAGTGGAGGAAGGAAGAGGCAACTGCGGTGTCTCACAAAGGAAGACCGCGATTCAGGGCACGAGCAGCAAACCACAGCCCAGACCGCAGTGGAGCATGAATCTGTGCACGACCTGGAAAACTTACAAAGAAAGAAAAGGACTCCTTGTGGGTTTTGGTCTACCTAATGTCCTGATATAAATACTAATGTAACCCTATGTTATTGGGCAACCTATAGAGGTGTAGAAAATATCGAGAGATAGAGAGTAGGGATGGGATGGGGGCCCATTGGGGAGGGGGAGGGTCCCCCTACCCCTAACCCGCGCCAAAACCCCATTGGGTAGAACTAAGGATGTGGGTTTTTATGGGAGGTTCCCCCACCCCTACCCCTGTCCCACGTCCCCCATTTCCCCCATTTAATCCCAATTTCCCATATGAATTGGAATTTTGAATTTGGAATCAAGCTATCTCAATCTTTCGTTTTATCCTGTTTCAATATCCAATCCAAAAAAATAATAAAATATCTAATCTAAAATATATAATTGGTTTAATTTAATCCAAAATAAATTCAAATATTTATTACCGATAAAAGTCAAAACAAATTTTAAATTTTCATCTATGTATTGTTGTGGTTTAGATTTAGTACTAGGGTTAGAGTTAAATTTTTATTTTTTGAAAAGAAGATAAATATATATATATATAATTATATATAAACAACACTTATCATGTTCTTCACATAAAAAGTTTAAATTCATTAGAAAGGAACTCACCACCTCTGTCTGTTCAAAGGGCTTTTACAGAGCAACCACTTTGCTTCTTCTCCAATGCCTTGAATTTCTTGAAATTTTCAAAAGGTTTATGATTTAAATTTCAAGAAATAAATCCAACTAATTAGACTATAATCATCTGTAAATAATAGAAAGTATTGATTTCCACCAAATGATTGAGTATTCATTAGCCCACACAAATATGCATGAATTAACTCAGGACAATAAGTAGCCTCCATGCCTTTTCAGTGGGGAAAGACTTTTTAGTTTGTTTTCCATACACACATGCTTCACACAAAGAATCAAGAGAGCAATTTTAGGCAATCCAACAACCATACTTCTATGACTCAATAATCTCAGACCATTGACATTCAAATGTCTATATCTCAAATGCCACGAACTACTGTCATTTTTCTTTTCAACAACTAGAGCATGGTTTTGAACATGTGAAACATCAAGAGGAAACATCTTATTTTCTGTCATACAAACATTAACAATTGTCTCTCCAGATTTTTTATCCTTAATAACACATGCAGCATCATCAAACAAATCAGAATACCCAATAGTAATCAATTGCCCAACACCCAATAAGTTATATGCTAGACTAAGGACAAAAAAAAACATTATAAAGGAACTTTACCCCGTTGTTGCTAGTTTCAATTGCAACCATTCCTTTTCCCTCAACTTGTAGTTGATTATTGTCCATAAGCCTAACTTGCACCTTGTAAAACTTATCAAGTTCCTTAAAAGTTGATTTTATACCAGACATGATTTGAACATCCACTGTTTAAAAACCATACATCATTTGGATTATAAGTATCAACATGAGCCATGAACAACTTACTCTTCTCTTGCTTTTCTTCTATGTAATTTGCTTGTTTTTCTTTACTCAAGCTGTTTGCTTCAACATGCCCGAATCTGTTGCAATAATGACATCGAACTCCATCTTGTTGTTTCTTTTTGCTTCAGCAATTTGCTTCAATATGCCCCATTCTATTGCAATAATGACATCGAACTCCATTCTTGTTGCTTATGTTTTCACCTAATGACTGCCTTTGTCCTTGATAACCAGTAACTCTTCCTCTACCTCAGCCTCAGCCTCAGCCTCAGCCACAAAATCTACATATGCTATTTGTGATTTCTCTTGTAATGTCTATAGTTAACTCCTCCTTCACTTGATCGAAATGCCTTTTCTTCATTCTTTTCAAGTGATCTTTTTATCCTAACTTCATAAGCTTGCAGAGAACCCATTTGTTCATCAAATGAAAAAAAATATAGATAAATCATTTGACTCCTCAATCGCAGCAACCATATGATCAAAATTTGGAGTCATCCTCAAAACTTTAGAAACTACAGTTTGATTGGTAAGCGTTTCTTCATATGATTTCATCTGACCAACAATTGCAGTTACTCTAGACAAAAAATTTTGAATTGATTCATTGTTTTTCATGAACAATGTTTCAAACTCACGATGAAGGGATTGTAATTTTACAGTAATTACCTTCGACGAGCCTTGATACTTATTTTTGAGTAAATTCCAAGCTTCCTTTGATGTATTTGTTGTTGCAATTCTTGAGAAAACGGTGTCATGAACAGCTTATTGAATGTATAATAATGCTTTGGAGTCCTTTTTGTTTTTTTCAACCTTGTAGGCTCCTTGTCTAGATCAACATAACCATTCTCTACCAAATCCCAAAATTTCATGAGACTTAAATATAGTCTTCATTTTAATGCTCCAAAACTCATACAGTTCCCGTTTGAAAATGGGAATGAGTGGGTGAGAGATGTTAATAGAACCTCCATTACTTGCCATTTTTTTTTGGAACACTCCTCTCTTTTTGTTGTAACTCACTCACTACACCCAGTATGAAAGAAACAAGGCTATGATACCAAAAATTGTTGAAAGAGTAAACAAACACTGCTCTGTTTTGTAAGTGATAGCAATAAGAAACAAATATGCTATAAAACAATACTCCACTCGATGATATATTCAATTTTCAAACATGCTTATATATAGGCTTACAAAGCAACTACTAATCAGAAAAAATAGCAAACACATTAAGCACAACTAGCTCGATGTTTAATTAACACCAATGTAACTAAATAGAAAAAATGTGAAGGAGGCGGTGGAGGGGTGGGGAGGATGTAAGGTGGCTGGTTCCAAGAGTTTCACTTTAGCAACTAAGATCAAAGCCTCTAAGAGCCGGATGAAAAGTTGGGTGAGGGCAAACAAGAAGGATTCTTCTTCCTGCAAACAAATTAAGAATGGATTGACATTAGTGGATAGTAAGGCAAGCTTGGAAGGGTGGACAGAAAGAAATTTGGAGATGTTGAGAAAAATTACAGATTTAAGGCAAATAATCATTCAAAATTTTCAGAAAAACAGAATGATGATAATGCAAATTTATTTTATGCTTCTCAAGCAATTACTGATGTGAAAGATAATATTTGGTATTTTGATAGCGGGTGTAGTAATCATATGTCTGAGGATAACACAATATTTATGGATATTGATACTACCGTGAGATCTAAAGTAAAATTGGGCAATGGTTCCATTATAGAAGCAAAATGAAAAGGAACATATTAATTGAAACTAAGAAAGGCCCAAGATATATTCGAGATGTCCTGCTTGTTCTAGATTTGGAACAGAATCTTCTTAGCATTGGGTAGCTAGTTGAAAATGGTTATCATGTGTGTTTCGAAAATAATGCTTGCAAGATCTTTGATCGAAAGAATAAAGATCAGGTCATTGCTAGCATTAAAATGAGAAGCAATAGAAGCTTTCCACTTGAATTTCATTATGGAGCTGTGTCTTTTAGAGGTCAAGTTATTGAAGATACTTGGCTTTGGCACAAGAGATTTTGCCATTTAAACTTTAATGGCCTAGTTGCTGAAGCAAAAAGACATGGTGATGAGGCTTCCTGAAATGGAGACCAAGATAAGTCCGTGTGAAGCTTGTATTTTGGAAAACACAAGCGAGCTTCATTTCCTAAACAAAGTTCGTGGAGAGCAAAAATGACATTGGAGCTTATACACACACATATGTGGCAGCATGAGGACTCCCTCTTTAAATGAACAAAGGTATTTTCTTATCTTCATTGATGATTTTTCACATATGACTTGGGTATATTTTTTGAAGGAAAAGTCAGAGACCTTTATTGTGTTCAAGAAATTTAAAGCTTTTGTTGAGAGACAAAGTGGAAAGGAGATTACAGTTATACGTAGTGACAGACGATGTAAATATACCTCAAAAGAGTTTGAAGATTATTGCAAAAATGAAGGAATGTGGAAGCAATTAACAACTGGTTACATGCCATAGCAAAACGGTGTTGTCGAAAGGAAAAACCGTACTATTGTTGAGATGGCAAGATCAATATTGAGTCAAAAAGGGTTACCACAATCTTTTTGGGCTAAAGCTATGAATACAGCCGTTTACTTTCTTAATAGATGTCCAACAAAAGCTGTGAAGGATATGACTCCATATGAAGCATGGAGCGGCATCAAGCCTTCGGCGAGACATCTTAAAATTGTTGGCTGCATTTGTTATGTTCATATTCCTTCTCAAAAAAAGATCAAATTTTGATAAGAAGAGTTAAAAATGTATTTTTGTTGGTTATAGATCCAACACTAAGAGCTTTAAATTATATAATGTTAAGACTAACAAAATTGTTGTTAGTATATATGTGATTTTTTATGAAGATGCAGCTTGGGATTGGAAAGAGAAAAAGGTGTAAGAGATCACTCATGCAATTTTTCAGAATCCTCAAAAAGCTCAAAGGCAGTCACATAAAGATAATTGACTTCCTACAATACCAATAAACTCAAGCTCAAGCTCAAGTTCACTTGTCTCTCCTTTTTAAGTTATGGATGGAGCTTAGAAGAGAGGAACAGTTGTGGAAATAAAATTCGAGGGGTGAAGTGATTGAAGGTGGTGGACCGGAACTCAAAATAATTTCTTTGCATGGCGAATGGGCAGTGAAGAAGGAATCGAATTAGTGATATTGAGTTTGATAGTGAAAAGGTGTCGGATTCGTTTTTGGTTAGGGATGGCATTCTGAATTTCTTCAAGAACCATTTTTTAGATCCTTTTTAGTGGCTTTGTCCGAAGGTTAGAGGTCTAAGCCTCAAGCAAATTTTGGAGGTGGAACAAAAGGCTCTAGAGGATGTTTTCAGTAAAGAGGAAGTATGGGCTACTATTATTAATTGTGATGGAAATAAAGCCCCAGACCTTGATAGATTGAATCAAAATTTCATTAAAGCCAACTAGAAAGAGATTCAACTAGATTTCATGAAGTTTATTCATGAGTTTCATGGGAATGGTAACATTGTGAAGGACTTGAACAACATATTCATCACTCTCATTCCTAAGTGTTCGCATCTAAAGTCCATGAGAGATTTCAAACTGATTAGCTAAGTAAGGCCGATGTACAAGATTCTGTCAAAAGTTTTAGCTAATAGGTTGAAGGCGGTAATGAACTTAATGATAGGAGAGAACCAAATGAAGTTTGTCAAACAATAGGAAAATCCTGGATAGCTTTGCAGTTACGGAAGAAATAATCCATTCTATCCATTCTAGGAGGAATGATAAATTGGGAGGTCTTTTAGTTAAGTTGGACTTTGAGAAAGTGTATGATTTGGTTGATTACTCTTTCTTGGATTCCATTTTGGAAGATATGGGTTTCGACGTAAAATGGAGACAATATATGAGGAGTTGCATTTCGACTCCATCGATGTTGGAGTTAGTTAATGGTAGTCCTATAGAGGAGTTAAGGTGGAGAGAGGTCTTCGCCAAGGTGATTCGTTGTCCCCGTTTCTCTTCAGTATTGTGGTTGAAAGTTTGAGCAGAGTTTTGAAGAAAACTGTTATTTGAATTTGTTGAGATGCGTTTTTAGGAATGGTGATGTGCACATTTCTCATCTTCAGTTTGTGGACGATACCATTCTCTTCCTTGAACCGAAGATGAAATATCTCTTAAATTTGAAAAGGATATTGCAGTGTTTTGAGTTGGCATCCAGTCTAAGAATCAATTTCCATAAATCTTGTGTGGTTAAGGTGAGGAAGAAGTCAAAAAGAGAGGAAGGTTGGGCTGCTGCTTTCAATTGCAAGAAAGAAATTCTCCTAATTTCTTATATATGCATGCCTTTAAGCGCTAGACCAAGCTCAAAAGCTTTTTGGAATTCTTTGTTGTTGTGTATTGAGAAGCGTTTGGCACCGTGGACAAAAAGGTTTTTAAGTAAATTAGGCAGGCTAGTGTTAATCAAAGATGTCTTAGTTAGCATACCAACTTTCTTCATGGTTGTCATCAAAGTTCCAATTAGTATAGTCAAAGCTAACGAGAAGTTACAGAGAAGTTTTTTTTTTGGTTGACGGAATGGAGAAAAGAAAACTTCAATTGTGGATTGGGGGACAGTGTGTCAGAGTAAAAGAAAGGAAGGTCTAGGTATTGGAAGGTTAGTGGACAAGAATATAGGTCTTTTGGCCAAGTGGTTGTATAGATTTGGTAGGGAAAATAAGTCTTTATGGAAGAAGGTCATTTGTGCAAAATATGGGTGTAATGCTTATAGTTTCCTTTGGGGACGAAACTATCATGCTTCAGCTTCCCATTTTGTTAGAGCCATTAGCACCCTTTACTGGGAATGCTCACTCACAGTGAATATCCTCGATAATGGTCTAAAAATGGTAGTAGGAAATGGCGATAGATTATGCTTTTGAAACGTTGTTTGGTGGGATTTAGTCCAGTTAAGAGTGGCGTATCCTAGGATTTATGCTTTGTCAGTTTCTAAAAATGGTCCAAACAAAGATTTTGGTAGGTGGCAGGATGATTTTTGGATTTGGGATGTAAAACTTAGAAGAAGTTTATTTGATTTGGAGCTGGACATTTAGAAAGTTTTATTTGCGTCCCTTGATGGTATAAAGGTTCACAAAAATGTTCCAAATTCGATTGCTTGGTCTTACTGTCCAAATGGGGTGTTTTCAGTGAAGTCATTTAGAAGATGTATTGAAGACTCTAAACTGAATGGTACTCTGGAAGCATATCATTATGGCAGGGGATTAGCCCCCCTAAAAGTTGAAATTTTTATGTGGCAACTCCTTAGAGGCAGGATTATGGTTAGAGAGCTTTTGGCTCGTTTTGGTGTTCTGGTGAATGTGGGTTTGGAGTGCCCATTTTGTAGCTTAGAAGTTAATTATATGGATCACTTGTTTTTGCTTTGTTCAAGGTTGTGTGCTGTGTGGAATTCATGTATGAGTTGGTGGCTGGTTCATTGTTTCTCTAGTAGAACCATCAAGGAGTTTTTCAAGGGATTGCAAGGATTATGTCCAAATTCTAAGAGTGGTAGAGTTTAGTATACGCTTTTCTGCTATGTTGTATGGAATATTTGGGTGGTGAGGAATTAGGTGGTTTTCAGTGGAAAATCTACTGATTTAGATCTCTACCGGGATTTGGTCAAATTCTAAGTTGCTTGATGGTTTAAACACCATGGTAGAGGTTCTTCGAAACCTATCACCCTGATTTTAGAAAACTTAAAGACCTATTACATAGATGTTAGTCACTATAAGGCTTCCAAAGTAGAGGCTTAGTGCCCTCTTTCGCATGACGATATGAAATTCAATATTGAATGTTCAGTGAGAGGCGATCAGGGCATGGCTGGAATAAGGGGTGTAATGCGCAACTCTAAGGGAGAGGTGTTGTGCTCTTTCTATTCTTTTGTGGGGATCTTGGATGTCAACACTGCAGAATTAATGGCAATTCATAAAGCCTGTTTTTTGTGTGTCTAAAACTGCATGTGTGGGGAGAAAAATTAGTATTGCTAGAGACTCGAGGGTGGCGGTCTCTTGGGTGAATGACAAAGACTTCGGTAACTTTAGCCATGTGAACATGATTTATGA
Source organism: Acer negundo (assembly GCA_035582765.1). Classification (NCBI taxonomy): domain Eukaryota; kingdom Viridiplantae; phylum Streptophyta; class Magnoliopsida; order Sapindales; family Sapindaceae; genus Acer; species Acer negundo. The sequence continues at coordinate 13,833,602 of CM069243.1, forward strand.
TATCTGTTTTATGTTACATTTATTGGGCAACACTTCTGTTGAGCACAACTCAAGAGCCCTAAACTCTTTTGTTGACAGGCTGGTAAATAGGGGTTTCACTTCGAATGGCAACAATTTTGAGTGGGGAGATTTTTAGCTCATGTCTCAGGGTCCTCGTTTTTATTTTTTTGGGTGCTGGTTTGTCTTTGGCCCAGCCTAGGGGTTGTGTTTGTTGTTTGGCTCTGCTTAGGCTTGTGTGTCGCTCTGTTTCATTGTTGCTTTTGTTTTGCTCTTTAGGGTTTGTTATGACTATGTGCTTTTTTTTTTTCCTTTTTGGCCTATTCTGGTTTTTTTCCTGTTTGGTTGCTTCTTCTTCTATTGCATTTTGGTTTGTTTCAATAAAATTTACCCTTTCAAAAAAAAAAAAAAAAAAAAAAAAAAAAAAAAAAAAAAACTGAAAAAATAGGAAACAACTAGAACATAAACTAACTGTCATGTGTTAGGATTTGGTTAATCTCTGAATGTGGTTATATATTGAATAACAATTATATTATAGGCTGTCTAACTTAATTGGGCCAGATAAGTAAGGTATTAATTGGGCTCTATAAATGTCTATTGGGTATGGATTGTAATGTGTAGAAACCTAATGCTAATTAGACTGGGGTTAATGGAATTCCAACTCAAGTTAGTATATAAAGATCTTTGTAAAGGTTGTGGTCCCCAAGTCAAAATCAGATATCTAAAATTTGCTCTCCTCCTCCTTTCCCATTCAAGAGAGAATTCGGGAGCATCTTTATAACTATAAAGGGATTTTGGTTGTGGAAGACTCCATCCTTCACTACCTTGTTGACATGGATTCAAGTATATTTTCTTAATAATTGTTCTTGACAATTCAACATGATGACCTTGGGATTCTTGATTTGGGATTCTTAATTAGGGATTTGTGTTGGGGAAATGTCTGATATTTGGATTTAAAGCTTACAAGTGGTATCAATACCACTCATGTTGGATTGTTGAGTAACAATTTCTCAAAATTGCAATATTTTGAATATCCATGTGATTAGGTTTACTGTAGTATTTTGAAAAAACGTGTGCACGGGTATGTTTGTTTGATGAATGTCCATGTGATTGTTTCCCTTTTGGAAATAAATGTCTGACGTCTCAAAGGAAATATTGATTTTTTTTTTTCTTTGGGTTTACTACAATGTGTTGAAAACAGTGTGCACATGTATGTTTATTTGATGAATATCCAAGTGATTGCTATATGTTGAATACCCATGTGACTGTTTCCTTTTTTTTAAGAAATACTGTTTGGTGTTTCAAAATAAATTGATTGAAATTATATGTTGACAAAGTAACCTTTATAATGCAAATTTTGTTTATTTTGGAATATAAAGATGTGCATGTCAATTATTTGTGCGAATGATGACCGGCCTAAATGAAGGTTGTTATTTGGCCAAATAGTAGGCATACTTGTGGTAATAAATATATGAGAATTATTAGGTTTTCCATGTGAACAATAAGTCGGCTCAAAGAAAGGCTTATGGCTTAACAGGATTAATTTTCAATATTTGATTACTGTAAGGAGAGTACCACTTATTGTTGATATTTCTGTCCAAAGACTAAATGTGAATGTTGTGCTAGGTATTTTGTATTAGGGCCCACCGTTGTGTGAATTGTTTGATCATGTCATGTATGAACTTATTAATTGAATATTCTTGGGTTATGACATTCTCATTGATTGTGAGCCAGTAATTTTGTCTTGTTCTCGATTTAGTTACCACTTATGCTTCAATAATATCTGCAAATATCAATTCCATTCATGTACTTAATGGCACAAACTTCAAGAATTGAAAAGATAATGTTATGATTGTTCTCGATTGCATGGATCTTGACCTTACGCTTCGGAAAGAACAGCATGCACCTCTCAATGAGAATAGTTCCACTAATGACAAAATGAACATGGAAAGGTGGGACCGTTCTAATCATATGAGTCTTAGGATCATGAAACATTCCATTCTGGAAACCTTTAGAGGCTCTATGTCTGAAGAGAAAAATGCTACGAAGTCCCTTAAGGAAATAGAACAATGTTTTGCAAAGAATGAAAAGGCTGAAACAAGTACCCTTTTGGCTAACCTTGTTTCAATGAAGTATAAAGGAAATGGGAACATGAGGGAGTACTTCATGGAGATGTCTAATCTCGCTTCCAAACTAAAGACACTAAAGTTAGAGCTGTCTGAGGACTTATTCGTGCATCTGGTTCTTATCTCACTTCCTACACAATACAGCCAATTCAAGGTGAGTTACAACACCCCAAAAGACAAATGGACCCTTAATGAGCTCATATCTCACTGTGTGCAACAAGAAGAGAGGATAAGCGAGAAAGAACTGAAAGTGCTCACTTAGCAATCGGTTCTAAGGACAAGAAAAGGAAAAGAGGAAAAGAAGCTGCAGCTAGGACATCACAACACAAGGTGCAAAAGAAACAGGATGAGATGTTTACCTGTCATGTTTGCAAGAAAGTTGGACACATGAAGAAAGAATATCCCAAGTACGCCATCCGGTGTGTCAAGAAAGGTATGCTTATCAGTTTGGTTTGTTCTGAAGTTAATTTAGTTTCTATACCCAGACACACTTAGTGGATAGATTATGGCACGACTACTCATATAAGTGTGTTTACGCAAGGTTGTCTGTAGAGCCAACATCCAAGTGATGCTGAAAGATTTATCTATGTGGGCGATGGCAAAACAGTTGCAGTAGAGGTTATAGGAACCTTTAGGTTGTTGTTAAAGACTGGTTATTTTTTGAATTTGGAATAGACTTATGTAGTACCGTCTTTTAGACTGAATTTGGTTTTAGTTTCTGTTTAGACAAATTTGTTTACTCTTGTTCTTTTGGAAATAATAAATTTAGTCTCTTTCAAGATTCGAATCTTATTAGTACCGGTTCTTTATCTTTGCATGATAACCTATATTTGTTGAACACAATTGCCTCATTTAATGAAACCTTACATACAAGTTCACGTGGTACAAAATGAAAATTAATTGACAGGGATTCCGCCACACTATGGCACAAGTGTTTAGGCCATATCTCTAAACAGATAATTTAGAGACTTATGTTTGACGGGATTCTTGATCCCCTTGATTTGGCATATTTCCAAGTCTGTATTGAGTGTATAAAGGGGCAAACCCAGCATGAATGATGTTGCTGAGAGACGGAACAGAACACTTAAGGACATGGTAAGAAGTATGATTAATCATTCATCTTTACCAGCATTCCTCTAGGAGAAGCTCTAAAGACTACATCATATATCCTCAACAGGGTTCCAAGCAAAGCAGTAGCTAAAACCCCTTATAAACTGTGGACAGAGAAGAAGCCTAGTATTAGGCATCTACACATTTGGGGATATCCTGCTAAGGCAAGGCCTTACAAGCCAAATAAAAAGAAACTGGATTCGAGAATTGTGAGCTGTTATTTTGTTGGGTACTCTGAATGGTCAAGGGACTTCAAGTTTTACGATCCCACTGCTAAGACTTTTTTCAAGACGGAAAATGCAAGATTCCTTAAGGAAGTTGAGTTTGTAGGGGGAGATAAGGTTAGAGACATTGTTTTTGAAGAGGAATTCGTTTCTCTTCCTATTGCTATTGATAATGATTTGGTTCCCATTCCTGACATTATTCAAAATGAGAATCCGAAATATGAAGACAATATAGAAGAATTCCCTGTGCAAAATGAAGAAATTATACATGTAGTGTAAACTCAACAACCTCAAGAAGATATGCCATTGAGAAGATCTACTAGAGAAAGGAGAAGTGGGATTCCGAATGACTATGTTGTTTTCTCCAAGAACAAGAGTGTGACATATGAGTGATGGAAGATGATCCATTCAACCTTCATTAAGCCAAACAAAGTTCTAATTCTCAAAAGTGGATTGATGCCATGAATGATGAGATGAAATCCATGAAGGACAATGACGTTTGGGATCTTGTCGAATTGCTTGAAGGTGTGAAACCCATTGGTTGCAAATGGATATTTAAGACCAAAAGGAATTCAAAAGTCAATTTCGAAAGATATAAGGCTCGTCTAGTTGCTAAGGGTTTCACTTAGAAGGAAGGCATTGATTACAAAGCGAATTTCTCTCTGTTTTCAACGAAAGACTTTTTCAGGATCATAATGGCACTTGTGGCTCATTTTGATTTGAAGTTACATCAGATGGATGTAAAGACTGTGTTTCTCAATGGTAACATTAATGAAACGATACATTTGATGCAAAAATTTGTAACCATTGACCCAAAGAAGATGGTCTGCAAACTGAAGAAATCCATCTATGGTCTCAAACAGGCTTCCCATCTATGGTATCATAAATTTCATCAAGTAATTATCTCGTATGAGTTTGAGGTAAATAAGTTTGATGATTATGTATATCATAAGTTTAGTAGGAGTAAGCACATATTTCTAGTGTTATATGTCGATGATATACTGCTTGCTAGCAATGATATAAGCTTATTGCACGAAACCAAGAGATTTCTGACCAAGAATTTTGAGATGAAAGATCTTAGGGCACCTCTTTTATATTAGGCATACAGATACATTAAGATCGCTTTTGAGGTATCCTTGGGTTATCGCAAAAAAGCTATATTGAAAGAGTTCTTGATAGATTCGGCATGAAAAGTTATACACTAAGTGATACCCATGTTGCTAAGGGAGACAAGTTCAGTCTCAACCAATGCCCTAAGAATGAGTTGGAATGGAAAGGAATGCAAAAGGTTCCTTATGTGTCAACTATAGGAAGTCTTATGTATGCTCAAGTATGTATGTGTTCGGACATAGCATTCATAGTGGGAATGTTAGGCAGATATCTAAGTAACTAAGGGATGGATCATTAGAAAGCAGCAAACAGGTTATACGTTATTTGCAGAGAACAAATGATCACATGCTCACTTATCGGAGATCAGATCATTATGAGATCGTTGGATATTCTGATTTCGATTTTGCTGGATGTCAAGACAGCAAAAGATCCATGTCGGGCTATATTTACCTGCTAGCTAAATGAGCCATTTCCTAGAAGAGTGCCAAACAGACACTCATAGCTTCTTCCACTATGGCAGCTGAGTTTATAGCCTGTTACGAGGCATCTAATCATGGGATATGGCTTCAAAATTTTGTCACTGAGCTACGAATTTTGGATGGTATTGAAAGACTGTTAAAGATATATTATGACAATAATTCAGCTGTGCTTTATTCCAACAACAACAGGAGCTGTACGAAGTCGAAGCACATAGACATCAAGTTTCTCATTGTTAAAGAAAGAGTTCAGAGTCATCAGGTGGCTATAGAACATATCATGACGAACTTTATGACTGGGGATCCGCTTACTAAAGGTTTACCGCCCAAGGTCTTTCATGAGCACACTTCTCATATGGGTGTTATTTTAATTGACGATGTACATGTTTAGTGGGAGTTTACATTATGATGTTCTATGTTACAAATGCGTTATATGTTTATTTTCTGCAAAATAAAGTATATGGTTCATTTATAAACTCTTAATGTTATTCGTGTTTGATCTCACTAAAGAATAAATCTGGACCAATTGCAAATAGACATGTTTAAGATCACGTTGCATGTAATTTCCATGCTATGCATCCATACTCGATCTATGTCATTGTTTATATTGGTATGGTAGCCATTGATGGGTCTAGTTACGAATATGTGTAACGAAGGTCGCTTTGATCCCCGTGCTAATATAGTAGATGGATCAGATTATAACTAAAGAGATATTTCGAAGTAGATGGCTTTTAGTGTGCACTCAAGACTATATGTAATAATTGTTTCAGGAATCCTATGTAGCCCAAGTGGGAGATTGTTAGGATTTGGATAATCTCTAAATGTAGGCTTACATATTAAATAACAATTATTATAGGCTGTCTAACTTAATTGGGCCAGATAAGTGAGGTGTTAATTAGGCTCTAGAAATGTCTATTGGGTATGGGTTGTAATGCGTAGAAATCTAATGCTAATTAGATTAGGGTTAAGGGGATTCCAACTCAAGTTAGTATATCAAGATCTCTGTAAAGGTTATGGTCCCCAAGTCAATCAGATATCTAAAATTTGCTTTCCTCCTCCTTTCCTATTCAAGAGAGAATTTGAGAGCATCTTTGAAACTATAAAAGGATTTTGGTTGTGGAAGACTTCATCCTTCACTACCTTGTTAACATGGATTCATGTATGTTTTCTTAATAATTGTTCTTGACAATTCAACATGATGACCTTGGGATTCTTGATTTGGGATTCTTAATTAGGGATTTATGTTTGGGAAATGTCTGATATTTGGATTTAAAGCTTACATCTTGGACTAAGTCCATACAGTAAAAATAATCTTGAGTCACTTTTCAACAGTTTAGCTTCCCATACTTGGACATGGTGAAATCAACAACGTTTTTGATGTCTGAATCGCAAGTGACATCGCAATGTACGAAGCAAGCATGATCAGAAAATCAAATCCATTCGTATTAAGCTCATTACATAGAGAATGGACATTATCATCTAGGACATTAACTATAATCACTTTAGCAACATGTCAGACAAATATTCTAGTCGTGCTCTCATCAATGCCGCTTGCACCTCCTGTGATTATCGCCACTTTGCCTTCTAATCTGCATCATAAACTAATTATTATAGATTAATTTGTATGTATTATTTCAAACAAAATTTAATTTACAGTTGCCAGCCAGCATACCTTATGGTGAAAGCATCTACTAAGGAAGAGCTGGTCATCTTTAATTAGCAGAAACTTTAATATTTCAGTTCACGTATGTAGATCATGAAAGAGCTACTCGAAGATGAATTGAGATATGGATATTTGCTATTGGAGGTTGTAATTAATATATGGAGTTATGATTGGTTCATTTCTACACAAGGTGTAGCCCAATTTCCTTATCGTTTTAAGATCATTCTTAGGTAAAATCATGTGTTTAATGGCTTGTTTGAGGTTTTTGCAGGTTTCTTTTGATTTCAGGGGTGTCTTGGTGCTGTAGAGAAGTTTTGAGGGGTTAATATGCTATTATGAAAAGTTTGGAGTTTTGGCATCAGAGTGACACGGTTGGCGCCGCAGTCAACGGCAGTTGGGCGACAAAAATCCTCCAAACTTGCCACAGTCCAGATGCCGCTTCCGCTAATCGCGAAAAACCCTAACCGCATCAGTCCGTCTCTTGGTCATTTTGGACGAAATTTCAACCCTATTTTGAGCCTATATAAATACATATTTTTCACACATCAAAGAGGGAGGAGAGCCACCCAAAAAGGAAACCGAACTTCAAAGCCAAATCCATCAAAAACCCTCTCATTCCAATATCTCTTCCCCCCACACATACACCCATCACTTCTCTTTACCACATCCACTATCACTCCATTTTTTGGAACCAAAAAAGATTTGAAAAGAGGGGCAAAGGAAGAAGAGAAGATCTCATTAGTTTTCTCTAATCTTTATTCTCTTTATTTTCCTTTACATAGTCATGTATTTAATTGATTTAATATATCGTATGGCTATACTTTGTGAGATGAGCTAAATATTAATTGCTAGGATATGATGAAACCCCACTCTTGAATATCTATATGTATTGACCTTTGTTTATTCATTTTGTGCACGTGTGGTTTGTATGGGTATTTTAGTGTGCTTAAAGCTTTCAATTGATTGATCTCCTTTTGAATGATTTTTGTGGTGTGTTATGTACTGACCGGAGACGTACACCACGTGCTCGATAAAATGTCCTCTATGCATGTCTAGAAAAGTAGACCTACTTAGGCTAGCGTATAGGATTCGTTT